>CM065593.1:236195580-236520580 GCA_033119425.1 Bufotes viridis
GGGGGATCTGTGGATAACACTGTTATGGGGGATCTGTGGATGACACTGTTATGGGGGATCTGTGGATGACACTGTTATTGGGGATCTGTGAATGACACACTGTATGGGGGACCTATGG
Organism: Bufotes viridis; assembly: GCA_033119425.1. Lineage (NCBI taxonomy): Eukaryota > Metazoa > Chordata > Amphibia > Anura > Bufonidae > Bufotes > Bufotes viridis. Next base: position 236,195,699 of record CM065593.1, read on the forward strand.
ATGACACTGTTATGGGGGATCTGTGGATGACACTGTTATGGGGGATCTGTGGATGACACTGTTATGGGGGATCTGTGGATGACACTGTTATGGGGGATCTGTGGATGACACTGTTATGGGGGGATCTGTGGATGGCACTGTTATGGGGGATCTGTGGATGACACACTGTTATGGGGGATCTGTGGATGACACTGATATGGGGGATCTGTGGATGACACTGTTATGGGGGATCTGTGGAGGACACTGTTATGGGGGATCTGTGGATGACACACAGTTATGGGGGATCTGGGGATAACACTGTTATGGGGGATCTGTGGAGGACACTGTTATGGGGATCTGTGGATAGCACTGTTATGGAGGATCTGTGGAGGACACTGTTATGGGGATCTGTGGATAGCACTGTTATGGAGGATCTGTGGAGGACACTGTTATGGGGGGATCTGTGGATGGCACTGTTATGGGGGGATCTGTGGATTACACACTGTTATGGGGGATCTGTGGATGACACACTGTTATGGAGGATCTGTGGATGACACACTGTTATAAGGATCTGTGGATGACACACTGTTATGGGGGATCTGTGAATGATGTACTGTTATGGGGGAATCTGTGGATGTGACTGTTATGTGACTATAACCCCCATCATCCTAAATAATTCACCCATGTACTGCAGTACATTGGTGTTGTTAAGGATGAGGGGGATTCTAGACACATTAAATATAAACACTGTCCAGGCAGGGACTGTGCCATTATTGACCTGTGTTTTTATTAAATATGACTATAACCTCCCTCATCCAAAGGAATGCATTCATGTACTGCAGTGCATGGGTGCATTCTTATAGATGAGGGGAGTTATAGTCATATTTAACACACATTTTATTTTTAGACTGGCCCCCGAGCTATCACTCACCCAGGACTTTAGGTGACAGGCCAGGGAATAGCACAGGCCGACATAGGGCCAGTAAAACTCAGTTGCTTTCTCTCTCACAGCAGGAACGGCAGAGCTCTGTAACAGCGGCGCTCGTGGTACGGCAATTGGAGGGATTAAGCTGATTGGTGGAGGCAGGGAGCAGCAGTAGTTCTCGCCGGCGCACACAACCAACAATCAGCGTTTCATGCATGCAGGCAGCAATGCAGAGGAGAAGAACTGCTCTCTTCTCTTCTCCTCCTCCTCTGGTATGGAGCGGACCCGGCCAGCAGATCTGTGGTAAGGACGTGCCGGCTGGCAGCATTCGGCATCACTGAGTGCTTATCTGCCACCGCCCGCCCCACACTTAATAAGCACGCGGAGGAGCAGGCTTAGCAACAGATCCTTCTATCCTGCAATAGGGGCCAGCCATCTTGATTTGAGGCACATTTCCTTGATAAGACGCACTGACCCACCCCCCCCCCACCCCCACTTTGGGGGAAAAAGTTTGTCTTGTAAAGCAAAAAATACGGTACTTGCTGATTTACTATGTATGTGGCATATCCCTGAAGAATGTTTCACTCAGCAGCTCATGTGGGTATTAGCATGTAATATCTGTATAACTAGGGCTGCATTCCTGTCGGTGGAGGAGGAGGATGACAATCTTGATGTTTCATCATTTTGGGACTTGTATAGTCCAAATGGTTTCAGCAGGGGTTTAACCAATGGCAGCCAATCAGGGAACACTAGTATCTGATTGGTCAGAACGGACAACACCGTTTCCTGTTTTTTTCTCTGAAATAATTCTTATTAGAATTATTATGTACAAACATTGACTCATATGATTTTTAGCCCAACTGTTGAAGAACCTGCTTGTTGTCTTTGTGGATAATCATTGGACCATACTACAGTTTGTGAAGTCACTACTCAAGATGGAGTAACATCACCATGTGGTCATGGGTTTATCTGTCACACTGGCTGTGTTAGTGTACTACCTTACACCATGATTGTGGTAGCAGTTTGATATTCATACTATGGGGCACACATGTGAAGGCTAGGTGGCAAACCAGTCTGTGGAAGCAGTGTAATGTATACAGCATGGGTACAGTAATGAATAGGTTTCATCTAGGGTGGGTGACTGTACTGCTCATGGACAGTTAGGTGGACAATACGCAACAATTAAATCAATGACTTACAGTTCCCAATTGTTTTCATTCTCTTTCCACATCTTCTCCATCTTGCCCAGACCAGTATGAATGCTTCTTCCTGTTGTGATGTATCTTGAACCCTCATGCCACCCACAAATTGACACTTATAGCTGCTACAAGGCCCCCAGCCACAGTACCTCCCTGCTAGCTACCATGCCCCTATGACCGCCTCAACACCCTCATGCAAGTCAAAAGGCCCCAATAACAGACACACTGGCCCCATGAAAGCAATACCACATAGCAACCACAGTGCCCCCGTAAAAGCCACTGCTCCAAATAGTAACATGTATCATTGGCGAGATGTATAGACCTTTGTTACCACAAAAGGGAACCATGGCATAATGAAAAAGAGATTTTCCTGCAGGTGATTATGAGTTTCCGTGATATTCATACACTCTCTGTAAGTGGCCAGATTAGTTTTGTCTATCATAAATGATTGGCAGTTTAGCTCCCATAGCCTTATATCCAAGTAGCATCATGTGAGAGTGAACAAATAGTTACATGGAATTGTTTGTCATATGACTAAGAATTTATGACCGTAATGTACCTAGAACACGTCCTTGGGGAATAAAGAGATTTATCGTAATCTTCACTGGAAAAGTACGCATTGACAAAACAATCATGACTCTATAATCTTCCTGATATGGACACGATCTCCTGTTTTGCGTAATTCGTATCAGGAGAGAAAAGTGCAATACATGATATACTTTCATGAGCACTAGAAGCACAAATATCTTTAGGTCTTGTCTTGCCTAACTTGGGCCCTTTTACATAGGCCAATGATTGGGACAATTATCAGACGACAAACGCTCATTCCCAGTAATTGCCCAGTGTAAATCCTGTAAGTGTATGCAGAACTTGTATGTCGTATGAAATGAGCTGAAATAAAATTAAAGAGTTTTCCAAGACTTTAACGAGGGTTTTAGAAGACTTTAAATGACCTATCCTCAGGTCATCAGTATCTGATCGGTGTTGGTCTGACACCCAAAACCCCTGACAATAAGCTGTTTGAGAAGGCAGCTGTGCTCCTGTGAGGGCCGTGGCCTTCCCTCAGTTTTTCCTAGGCCAGTGACGACACATTGATTAATCACGTGGCCAAAGAGCAGCTCCGCCGCATTCAAATAAATAGGGCTTAGCGTTATATCAAGCATAGCCGCTATACAATGTACAGACAGATTCTAGCACATCGTGTGCTTGGTGAGCAGGGAGAATGCCGTGCGACAACAGGAGCACTGTTGCTTTCTCAAACAGCTGATTGGCGGGGGTCCTGGATGTCGGACCCTGCCGATCAGATACAGTTGACCTATCCGGAGGATAGGCCATCAGTTATAAAATATTGAAAAACACTCTTAAAGCGCTTATTGACAAAGGTATTAGAGGTGGACACCACAGGTAGCCAAGAGGAGCACTTGTGGATCTTCTAGTATCTTAAAGGAGCTAGTTGGACAGGCATTGCAATTATTAGGATGAACCTGATGAAACTATTATAAGTACAAAATGGGTCTCCAGTCAATGAGAAGAGAACCTTCACATTTATGTTCATACTCTCCCCACCCACAAAATGGGTCTCCAGTCAATGAGAAGAGAACCTTCACATTTATGTTCATACTCTCCCCCACCCACAAAATGGGTCTCCAGTCAATGAGAACCTTCACATTTATGTTCATACTCTCCCCCACCCTCTTTCCCCTGCAGTAAAAATTAGCGATCCTTGCCCAGCAGAAGCTGTAATATTTGTGTAGAACTTCTCCTAATAGGGCAGCAGGGAGGTGACAAGAAGAAGTGTCTGTTGATCATCTCTCTACTGACTTCTTCCAGCCTGTAGGTACAGACCTGTAAATCAAGCCAAGCCTGGTAGAGAGGAACTGGAGGGAGGACTCTTTTCTTCGTTCCTAACACGTTTTTTTAAATAGGTTAGCCACATTCTGGATGCTGTTGACCAATGTGTAGGAATATGGCCTTCATTGAAATTCTACACCATTCTTTCTTTAATAAGGTATACCCCCTTGTTGGCCAAGTCATTTGTGCTGTCCACACGGAGGTCCTGTTCATAAAATGGCTGCTGATGGAGGGTCATGTGACATCACTCAGTCTCCTCCATATCAAACCATGATTTGTCTAAGAAGAGGACATGGCTTACAAAATATAGCAAACAGTACAGAATATCAACAAAGGCCATATTAGTAAGGGTCATATATGTTTTCTCTGAGAGCTTTAAGGTTTTAGATTAAAACATAGTGGGGAGGTATATCCGTGCCACTGTGCCTGGAAAGGGTCTTGTTTTGTGCCAGAGTTTGTAACACACGCTTTCTCTACCAAATATTGTTTCATTAATGACGATCAAATCTGGAACGCCAGTGTATGCAGCCGGAAGTAGACGGCAATGGACACTGTGTAGTGGCTGTTCCAGGTTATTGAAGCACAGCACCGATTCAAGCAAAGTCCTGGAATACCCCTTTAAGGATGAACATTTGTGGATGGTGTATGTTTGTGGTGGGTGGTTCTTGTCATCTGCCAAACATAGCTTGTGATTTTTATAGCAAGCAACTTCACATGCCTTTTGGCAAACTGTACTTGTCATGTGTGTCTTCTTTTTTATTATTTATCTTAAGCTGTGACAGGAGAAGCACCTGGACTGAAGATCTCATGTCAGCCACATAAGCTTTTAACTTCTTCAGACATCCTAGGTCTCCTGAATCCTTTACTGATGCCCTTCTTGCAGACAAATATGATTAGTTTCTATGGATATCTCCACTTTATGTTTGCAGTAGATCTTAAGTGCCAGACAGTGCTAAAACGCAGCGTAATTGTCATACCCAAAATCTAAGGCATAGAAATGGGAGAAGTTGCCCAAGGCATCCACTAGGATTCCATAGCTTCCATATTTCCAGAGTAGAGTAAAAGAAGAAAGTGTCCAAATTGTTTGCTTTGGTGAACTCTACTATTTCTTCCCTGTCTTAATTTTTACTACATGATATATCTAACACTACTCCCAACAAATTTGACACTACTATTGTTGTTGTACATGAGCAGTGGCCTGTGAGGACTCGGAGTGAAGGATGGGATTAGAAGTGGCTTCTTTTATTACATAGTCTATCACAGCGGCTGTCCTCTCACCGTTGCTTCCTTTGGCCAGTGCAGCCCAAGGAGGGGGCAGCCTTTCTTCACTTGGGGCACATCCTGGTTCTGGGATTCCTGTCTGATAGTAGCTGGGGTGCCCATGATACTTAGGGGGTTGGATGGATGCAAGGCAGGGCTTATAGAGTGCAAAGTGCAGTGCCCAGCGTATAGTGCAAGAGTCACTAACCAGGCCAGATTAAACAGAATAAACGTCTCTCTTTATTGTAGTGCAAAGTGAGAGTTGTAGTACATCCAATTATAGCTAAACACAGTTCCAAATGTACACAAGGCAGTTCTCTCACAAATAGCAGTGTATGGAATTTTACGCAAGGGAGTTATCGCCCTCTTTCCTCTCTGTCTTGGTAAAGTCTCTCTCAGTAGACTTTATGGCAGGTGACTGTACTTTTGCAATTATACCTGTAATGCGCTCTGCAGCCTATACATTGAATGATACAACTTCCTTAAGTCTGTAGGGTGTCTTAACTGTAATCCCTCCACAGAAGTAAAGTCTACATTTGTAACACCTCGGAATTGTCTAACCACTCCTATACCCTGCTACTTTCTTTAATGGTCTAACCTAAATGCCATCTTATGTATTATTGTCCAGGTCCTCTACACTGTGCATTCCTAATCTTGTTATGCAACTGTTATTACATGTAATATGCCTGGTTCACCAGAAAGTGGCAGCGTATATGGCAGAGCTATAACTAGATAGAATGCAACTCACCATTCCATTCTCCCCCTTTGGGCATAAATGGGCTAGGCTTGCTTCCTGCCAGAAGGGTGGGGCAGGAGTTTCCAGTTAGTTCTAGCTGTAGTTCTTAGTTAGACAGGAGAGGAGCAAGGTGGGGCACACTCAGGCATGCCTATACCAGCCAGAGCACCCTAAGCTCTGCTGGCCATGAAGAAAGATGTCTGGAAGCCTTAGGGGACAGAGGAATAGTTCTTCGGCTGAAGATAAGTTTTACAAAGTGTCAGTCGACGGCACCCTATCCAAGGATACCAGAGCAGATCAGAAGTTCAGAAACTAGACCTGAATATAATGATACCTTTCACTTGGTGATCTGTTGCTTTATTGTGGAGAAATAGTACTTTTAATCAATATGCTAATGAGCTGATTTGAGTCCAGTAGTTGATATGAGTCCAGTGTTTTTTCTATTTAGAGCTATAGCCACTCCCCTATTCACTTCTTCAGTTGTAAAATGGGCGTGGTTTATTACATCATTTATTCATTTTAATAACTGGAGGGAAAATGAATAACAGGGAATGCTTAGGTAAAAAAAGGGGGAGGAATATATTATTGAAGTTAGTAATTATAATAAGGGCTAGTTTATTCATGGGGTGATAAACACATGATGGCTGATAAGGGACATGTCGCCGTGGGTATGGCAGTTAGGCTTTAAAGTGAAAGGCAGCAAGGCTTGTATTGGCTATAATGCAGGTCATTTTTTTAAACCACGCCCCTTTACAACTGAAGAAGTAAATAGGGGAGGGGCTACAGCTCTGAATAGAAAAAATGCTGGACTCATATCAACTACTGGACTCATATCAGCTCATTAGCATATGGATTAAAAGTAATATTTCTCCACAATAAAGCAACAGATCACCAAGTAAAAGGTATAATTATATTCAGCAGGATGAGTCCTACAAGGCAGCGTGCCTGCTTTATCAGTGAATTTCCTGGTGACAGGTTCTCTTTAAGCAGAGTTTAGTGCAGCATAAAGAAAGAAAGTAAAGTATCTAAAGGTACTTTCACACTTGTGACATGACGGATCCGGCGCGCTATTCAGCCTGCCGGATCAAAGCTGCCGCAAGTGCCCGTGCACTGCCGTGCTGCCGCTCCGTTCCCATTGACTATAATGGGGCGGGGGCGGAGCTACGGCGCAGCACAGCAGTGCGCGGCCGGAGATCTCCGGACTAAAAGTCCTGCATGTCCGACTTTTCAGTCCGGCGATCTTTGCCGTGCACTGCCATGCTGCGCCGTAGCTCCGCCCCCGCCCCATTATAGTCAATGGGGACGGAGCGGCAGCACGGCAGTGCACGGGCACTTGCGGCAGGACGGATCCGGCCTGCCACAAGTGTGAAAGTACCCTAAGCAAGACTGTCAGTACCGTAGAGAAAGAGAGAAAACAAAGTTATTGAATTTGCCTGCCAGTTTATGTGAAGCCTGCTGGAACCAAGACAAAGCCTGCCAATCGTTTGGATGAAAGTTTATTCAAGTAAAGCTGCCATTGAATTTGACCAAGGTCTGGACTTTTCCCTTAATTATTCCCCCTTCATTTTACGTAAGAGCCAAAGCCTGGGGTCCAGCAGTATCCAGGTAGGAGCACTGTGACACATAAAGAGACATTTAGGCCGCACTACACCACTCGGCATTCCTACTACACCTGGGACGCGATATAGGGCCCTACGGGGCGGCGCATTGCTCATTGCCCTCAATGGTGATTATTTTACTGACTTTTGACGCTCAGCCATGCAGATTTCTGAACCTTCTCTTTCCTCTCCTTTCTCTCTTGCTGTAGATCTTAGAGCAATCAGAGATCTACTTGAGGCTCAAGGAGAGGGAGCAAATGGACTTTGCTTCCTTCCTATCTGAATTCCATCCTCAGACTCTCCTAGAAAACTATAGAGCTGAAGGTGGAGCCAGCCACCACCTAGCAACCTTCTACAAAGGACTGTGTCAGAATTAGTTAACTCCATCACTACCATACATAACTATGCTGGGAGTATACAAGGCATTACAATGCATAACATTACATAAAACTACATTAATATTAAAGAACAAACCATTTTCAGATACCCCCTGCATCCACCATGGGAGAATACTCTTAAAATGGTGAAAGTGGTCCTTCACTGCTTGTCATCTTTACCATTTTTGTGCGCATTAGAGTATTTTTATGGTACCTTTCTATTGTTCTGTTTTCTTAATGACTTATACCCACAACAGATGGGGTATTCAATATGGGCAGCTTAACCGGAGCAAAATAACTGCTGCATTGACACGTCTGTAAACTGACTTATTATGGATGTAGACTTGGGATTTTTGCAATTCCCCGAGAATTTAGGTGGGTTATCAGTACCCTATGTCAGACTATACTATCTGGCGGGTCAAGTTAGGGGCATCTTGGATTGGGGCCGCTCTGGCCTTTACAAGTCAGAGATAAAATCTATAGGAGGGCATCTAGTGAAATACGGGATCTGTAATATTTTAGAAATAGGCTTACATCTCTGTCCGAGATTTAAAAACGTGGAACTTATTAAAACAATGTATAAAACTTGGACCACTATTAATGAACTATGGGGAAATGTGGGAGTTTGTGAAGATACCCCTTCATGGTTTAATAACTATCTGCAAGATTTAATCCATATCAAGAAAACCACGTGGATTAGACATGGAATTTGTTATATAGGGCACATTATTAAAAAAGACAGGTTATAGAGTTTCAAGAATCAAAAAATAAATATAATATTCAAGATAGAGATTTTTACCACTATTTTCAATTAAAACATGCGGACTCCCAATACGGAAAAAATTAGTATCAGTTATTTATACGGCATTAATGAAGCAGAAAGCTGCTAAATATGGTCCTTTTATAAGGGCAGGAAAATGGGAAAAGGAGGGAATTAAATTAGATGCTGAAGTCTGGGAACAAATTTACAATATTAATAGGAGAATTTTACCGAACCCATTACATCGAATAAAACAATTTTATAAAATGCATCATTTACATTAAACGCCTGAAAAATTATTAATTCTTAATATTCCTATTCTATGGAGCTGTCCTTTTATACAGGATTATTGGAAAGAGATAGTAAGTAAAATTAACGAACTCCATCAGGTTGAGGTACCCGTTAGATTTGAGACCATTATTTTAGGCAATAAGTGGAGTGGGGAAAACGGACAATTACAGGAAATGATACTGAAACTTTTGTTTCATGCCAGAAATAATATATTGAAGCCTTGGATAGATAAAAATCCCCCAAAGAGAATTAGGTGGGAAAGAGAGGTTAGAAATGCAATTTTTTGTGAACATCATTACATCAAGTCAAATAAGAATAGACTTACGCTGGGTTCAGACCTGAACTGAGGGTTAAATTTGAAAGGATATGGAGTAAGTGGCTAGGTTGAAACCTGGTGATTGGGGTGTGTGTGTGTGTGGGGGGGGGGGGGGTGATAGAGGGGGAGAATTTTTTTTTTTTTTCTCTTTCTTTTCTTTGTCTTATGGGTATGGGGGGGTATAATTATCACTTGTCTTAGGATTTGAACTTAGGGGTAAAACTTTAAAGTACAATTAATATAAAGGGCTATATTATGAAACTTGTAAAATTCTTTGTACTTTCTCTTTTCTTTGTACTGTGAAATATTTTTATATTTTTCAAAATCTGAAATAAATATTATTATTAAATTTGTTATGGATGTAGCATGTTTGTGGCTCAAGGTCTATATTACTGCGGCTGAATGAAGCCAGTATATACATGAAATATCTAGTTCTCCTGACTGTCCCATATACCAAAACAAAATTGCATGTTTAACGCAGTAGGAAGAGGGGAATACGCTGTTTGCCAGATACTTCTAGGAGCCCATTATCTCCCATCAGAACTGGATGGGGTGAAATTGAAGAGGTCCTATTCGTCTTTTCCCAAATATCCATGTTAAGCCGGCCATAAATATGAGATATCTGTTGGCTGAAAGCTCCTTTGGTTGACATCTGTTTCTTACTATTCCCACATACACATGCATGCTCAGTGCTCATGTGTGCTGAATGGAAGAGGAGAGAACACCACTGCCAGACAGGCGGCTTTTCTCTTTGAGAACAAAAGGATTGGCATGTTGACATGCCAAATGTTTCTCTACCCAGATATCTTCCATCGACGGAGAGGCGCCCCCCCATACATCGAGGGAGAGGGAAGGAGACCCCATCCACAATAGATGGTTGATTTCAGCAAATATACATATAATGTGTGATCACCAGCCGAACACTTTTTTAACACAGTTTTGTATATTCAGTTCATAGGCCTGTGTGAATGGATGTGTACAAAATAAAAATAAAAGGCCAGTTACATCTGACCCTGTAGTCACGCTCCTTTCTATGTGTCCCCCATATCTTGGTAACATTCTGAGCAACATGCAGGAGACAAGATGTGAATATGACTACAGGATCAGACTACAAAGAGTTATTGTTACAATGGCAGTTCATGGTCACCACTGTCGTGTTCACACACAGGTAGCAGATTATTGTGTGTGGCCATTGTTTGTTGTATCTCACCTCTGTTGTAGTACTGCGGGCTTAAAGGAGTTGTGCAGCAATATATAATGATGACTTATCCGCAGGATAGGTAATCAATACCTGATTGGCAGTGGTCCAACACCCAGCAGCCCCTGCGATCAGCTGTTTGAAGAGGAGGCAGCTCTCAATGCGGGCACTGCTTTCTCTTCATTACACTGCACGTCATCTCTGAAGCGAGTGTAATTACAACTACTTGTTCCATTGACTTGAATGGTGCGAGTACTTGTAATTACACTACGCCGCGCTACAAGAGTGTTAACGCGTAGTGTAATAAAAGGAAGCAGCAATCGCATGGAGCCTCTGCAAATAGCTTATTCGGGTGTCCGACCTCTGCCAATCCTGAGGATAGGTCAATATAAAACTCCTACACAACCCCTTTAACATCCTCTTTTTTGTGAGCTGGTGCAGGGCTGTATAAGCTCTGCTGATTCCTCACTTCCTTGCTTGTGCAATAGGTCTCAATAGACCTGCCAGACCTTTCTAGCCTGCTAGAATCTGTAAACAGCTATAATTAATTTGGCTGCCTATGTACTGACCTCTGCCTGCCACCTGGATTCTTACCTGCTGGCGCCTAACACCAGTTTCACACGAGCGTTAAAACTGTCTGGCAGGCTGTACCAGCGGAGTTCATCATATCCAGCATAGCTCAATACTGCATTTCCCTGCAAGAGCCCATTGACTATAATAGGCCCCGTTAGGGATACGGTGGGTTTCTGGCTTGAGTGCCAGGATTCAACAGGACAAAATGTGGTGCCTGCACCAATGCCGGAAACAGGCCATATCTCTGCCGGCTCCCATTATAGTCAATTGGGTCTGCCGGATACGATAAATTCTGGTGAGGTGTTACTCTTCCGGAACAGCCTGCCAGATAGTTTTAACGCTAGTGTGAAACTAGCCTAACTTGACCCATGCCTGTTCACTGTACTGATCCCGTGCCACCTGCCCTGACCTTTGGATTGTTTTACAGATTTCCATAAACTCTGTCAGCCCTGACCTCTGCCTGTTTCATGACCACATATATTGCCTGTTCCCTCTGTGTTATGCATCGGTGTCTCTGATCCCTGTGGGTCAGCAGCCAACTACACCAGGACTATTCCAAGAGGTAGCAGCCTGGTGGCTCCCCTACAACAAAGGCCAGATCCCAGATAGGAGTTGATGTTTAAAAACCAGGGAACTGCCAGGACAATACCCTTAGGACTAGCTCAAAAGCAGACCGGTTGGTTGGCACAATGGGTCCACACTCACTGGACCTAACAGTTTTCTTTTTGTCTATAACCATGGAGACACAGCAGTACATCAGATCACATATACACAAACTAGTAGGGTATTTTTTAATCAAGACTAAATGTTATGTTGCTGCATTTGTCATGATGTGTTGGAGAAATAAATCAATGTCCGTAAACGTGTATATATCCTTTAAAAGAGTAATAAAAGTGGGCTTTAGAATGGCTTAAAATGTAAAAAAAATGCTTAGCTTACCGATCCTCCATTGCTGCTATTCTGTGGCTTCCTGCCTGTCTCTACCCGCCACAGCCTATGAGTGGTCGTATTTGAGTGTTGGAAACTCCTTTATCATTATTACAATCAATTCATTGAAATATATTTTAGACAGTAGAGGAAATGGTTAACAGTAAGCTGTCTAAGTTAGATGTATTATTTTTTTTATTCTGTTAGGCTACTTTCACACTTACGTTATTCTTTTCCGGCATAGAGTTCCGTCGTCAGGGCTCTGTGCCGGAATAAAACTGATCAGTTACATCCCCATGCATACTGAATGGATAGAAATCTGCTCAGGATGTCTTCAGTTCAGTCACTGTCAGTCGTTTTGGACGGAGGAAATACAGCAGTATGCTGCGGTTTTATCTCCGTCCAAAATGCCGGAACACATGCCGAAATGTCACTAATGTCACTAATGCATTGACTCGCATTAGTGCTGGATCCGGCATTAAAAATACTGCAACAACGGATCTGGCATTCCGTTCTGCTCATGCGCAGACCTCTAAAAATGCGAAAAAAATAAATGCCGGAACCGTTTTGCCGGATGACACAGGAAAGACGGATCTGGCATTGCAATGCATTTTTCTAAATGATCAGGAATAAAAATGGCTGATCAGTCAGAAAAGATGACATGCGTTTACATACAGTTTGCCGGATCCGGCACGCAGTTCCGGCCACGGAACTGCCTGACGGAATTCTCTGCCGCATGTGTGAAAGTAGCCTTAAGCTATAATTGCAGATTGATATCTAGACTATGATTGCCTGCAATGATCCTGGTCATTATTTCTCCTGGTGCGGTTCTTGCCCCCACTGTGTTGTTTTTAGTATTCTTGACTGTCTCGTGGTAAACCGGAATAGTTGCTTCATGGTATTTACTATTTACTAAGATGATTAAGCTGTTCAAGTTGCAATCTTAGACTCTGTGACCTTTAGGAGGTGGGTCTGGAGGCTGGTCACTAGATATGGACACAGCATAGCGTTGCCTCACCACACGTTTACTACACAACAGTATAAGGTCATTAGTCATCTGTATGGAATGAGAAATCATAAGATGAAATGACAGTGATAAAGAGAGGCAGCTGTGTCTGGCAGCTGACGGGTGACTGCATGAGCACTGTGTTTGTATCCAAGTCTGTGCCCAAACTGGATTTGTTTCAGTAACTTGGCAGAATGCCACCTTTAGCAAAAATGCTGCAGTCATGGCAGTCCAACTGGCAATACTAGAATGGATTAACTTCCGACCTTTTTTCGTACTTAAAAAATTATGCACTCGGTGCTTTTTGGAGCATTTTTGCCTTTTTGTCTTACTTGAGAAATCTCCCTCTAGGGGCTCATGCACACAAACATTTGTTTTTTCGTGTCCGTTCTGCGGCCATTGACTTCTATGGGACTGCAAAAATAAGTAAATGACTGTGTGTGCATTCCATTTCCGTATGTCGGTTACGCGAAAAAATAGGACATGTCCTATCATTGTCCACATTACGGACAAGGATAGGACTGTTCTATTAGGGGCCAGCTGTTCCGTCCTGCATCAACGAAATGCACATGGTCAGTATCCGTGTTTTGTGAATCCGCAATTTACAGACCGCAAAACATCCAATGCCCTAAGACTGAATATATCCCATTAAATGGCCACCAATTTATCTCATTGATCAATTATTGATAAAGACTCATTGTTTGAGTCGAAACGCGTTGTTTGTTTGTTCCTCCATGTGGCAATAAAAGAATCAGAACATTATCCACAGTTGCGAGTGCCGGTCTTTTCTTCATAATAATATTTTGGTCAATTATTGTCAGGATTTCCTCATTTTTGAGTAACCTTAAAGGGAATCTATATGAGGGTGGCATAAACTGGTGACAGTGACTCTGATTAAAAAGCTGGGTCACATACTTGAATTCAATCAGCTATTTTGCTACAAATCCATATTAGCCTACATGCACACAAACTTTGTTTGGTTCCGCATCCAAGCCGCATTTTTTGCGGCTCGGGCGCGGACCCATTCACTCCAATGGGGCCTCAAGAGATGCGGACAGCACTCCGTGTGCTGTCCGCATCCGTTGCTCCGTTCCGTGGCCCCGCAAAAAAAATGAAACATGTCCTATTCTTGTCCGTTTTGTAGATTTTGCAATTTGCAGACCGCAAAACACAAACATTCGTGTCCATGTAGGTTTGAGCAGCTTCATCGTGAGCCGAGCACTGTAGTCAACTCATTTCAGAACACAAGCTTGGGATTCCTCATATTCATGAGGACCTGGCTCACCCTGCCCTGAGGGTAGCATCAAGCTAATGCGATTCCTTTTAACCCCTTGTATCCCGGGCAATTTTCCACTTTTGCATTTTCTTTAATAACTGCCTGCCTTCTTGGAGCCATAACTACTTGATTTTTTCATTCACATAGCCGTAAAGGGCTTGTTTTTTGTGGACCCAGTTTTACCTTTTAATGGCATAACTTAGGATTGCATAGGATGCAGAGGTTAGGCTGAGTTCACACTTCAGTTATTTGATCAGTTATTTCCATCAGTTATTATGAGCCCAAACCAGTTGCGGATCAAAAGCACAGAACAGGTGCAGATCTTTCCATTATACCTGATGTCTGAGTAGGCTTCTCTACTGGTTTTGTCTCATAATAACTGACCAAATAACTGATCTGTGAACTGGGACTAAGCTGGGAAAAAATTCCAAATGGGATGGAATAGAAAAAAACACAATTCTGCCACAGAGTTTTATGGGTTTTGTTTTTACGGGTTCATATGTGGTAAAATTGGTTTATTCTTTTCATTCTCCAGGTAACTATGATTCTAACAATATCACATATATGTAGTTTTCTTGTGTTTTAATACTAAAAAAGGCTTTTTATTGCCATATTCTGACCCCCATAACTTATTTTTATAGTTATGTCTACAGAGCTGTGTTAGGGCTCATTTTTTGTTGGACGATCTGTACTTTTCAGTGATACAATTTTGACTTTATCATCACTTATTCCTTTTTTTTGGGGGGGGGGGGGTGAAGAAGCAATGAAAAAACAGCAATTTTTTTTTTTACGCCATTCACCATTTGGGATACATTTCTTAAATTTTAATAGTATGGGCATTTGGAGATGCAGCAATGGCCATGATGTTTATTTTTTTGTTTATTTATTTTCATTTTGGGGAGAGGGAGTGATTTAACTTTTATATTTAAAAAAAATTAAATTTTTTTTTTTTTTTACATTTTTTAAGTCACCCTAGCTGACTATAACATGCAATCATTGGATTGCAATTTGCATAAAGTAATGGAATTTTATCCATTACAATATACAAAGATTGGTATACAGTATATTCCGGTGTAGTACTTCCACCAGCAGACTTACATTGGGAAATACCTGTAAACGGCATCAGAGCCTCAGCAGGCCCTGGCCTTTTACAGACACTGAACGGATGCCCCAATCACCAGATGGAGGAATAGTTCAGAGTTTTGCACTGTCAGATTTTGTATTCACATTGACCACTGCATGTGAGGGGTTAAATGTCTGCAATCTGCGTTTTTGCTGGTTGCAGATTGGTGTCTGCATCTTTAAAGACCTGACATGTCATGTACTCTTACGTCACATGTCGGGAAAGGGCTAATGATAATTTCCCAGTGTGTATGAGGGAGGAGATCAATGATACACTATAAAATTATAATTTTAGCATTATTTTTTTAGTTCTGTATATACAAAAGAAGAGAAAAGAACTGATGCCAGTGCTGTTTAATCCAGTAATACTTAATACGTGAAGGTAGATATGGACAGGAAATGTGAACAAGGCTCCTGGTCCAGTTTGATTAGAGCCAAGAGCTTTTAAAGAGCTTAGTTCTGTTATTGTTGTGCCCCTATTCATCATTTTTAGAGATTCTCTAATGACTGCCAAAAGGCAAATGTGGTGCCCGCATTAAAAAAGGCTGTAGGTCTTCCGCAGGTAATTATAGACCAGTAAGTTTCTATTGTGGGAAAATGCTTTAAGGACTATTAAAGTCATTCTGTCACCATCGACCTCCCTATCAAACTGTTGGCATAGACACATGCCATGGTTCACCTGATTAAAACGCAGGATTTTTTTTTTTTTTGTCCAATTAGGTGCAATGAGGGTGTCCCCATTGCACCCCTCTTCTTTCTGTGGCCAGCGCCTCCCTGGCTGCTTTGATTGACAGGGCCAGACAGTGGCAAAGGAGCAAGAGAGGGGCTGGCCACAAAACGGTGTGGAGCTTTAGTTCAACAAGAGCAATGCTGATGCCCTCATTGCACCAAAGGTCTCATTTGCATATTAAGAACAGGAGTTCATAACCATAAATAATATCATATAAGTACAGCCATCATGGGTTTATCAAGGACAAACCTGATTTGTTTTTGATGAGGAGGTGAGTAGATGCCTGGACAGAGGGGCGGCTGTGGACGTAGTGTTTCTGGATTTTGTAAAGGCTTTTGATACTGTCCCTCATAGACGTTTAATAGGTAAAGTAAGGTCTATAGGCTTGGAAAGTATAGTTTGTAACTGGCTAAAGGACCGTGCCCAGAGAGTTGTGGTCAATGATTCCTATTCAGAATGGTCCCGGGTTATAAGTGGTGTACCCCAAGGTTCATTGCTGGGTAGAGATGAGCGAACTTTAAAAAAAAGTTCGGCGTTCGGGTTGTGGTAATCGCCGCATCCCGTTATGGATTCCACTACCGCGGACTATCGCGGCATATGGAATCCATAGGGGGCGGCTTCCACCAACCCGAACTGTTGAACAGCCGAAGGACCTGGGGTGACGTCACTGTCATGTGATCAGTGCAGGGGGCGTGCACTGATCACATGACGGTGACGTCACCCCAGGTAGTGGAATCCATAACGGGATGCGGCGATTACCACAACCCGAACGCCGAACTTTTTTTTAAAGTTCGCTCATCTCTAGTGCTGGGTCCTCTATTATTTAATGTATTTATTAATGATATCGAGGATGGGTTTAATAGCACCATTTCTATTTTTGCAGATGACACCAAGCTATGTAGTACTGTGCACTCTATAGAAGATGTTAATAAACTAACCTGACCTGGACACTGAGGGCATCATTTATTAAGACCGGTGTTTTAGACCCTTAACTCCTTTAGCTGGCGGAGGATCTGCCAAAGTTATGTACAGATGCTGGTCTCTACATAACTGTGGCGGATCCGCTGCCGGTCTAAATGTAAGACAGCTGGCTTAAATTTAGATCATTTCTTATGCCTAAACCAGGAGTAGAAAATGGAAACGAGACAGGACTGCCGGCTCGTCTGCTTCCCCGCTCATGCCATGCCCCGTGTTTTTAGACCTGGTGTGAGCAGAAAGAAGTCACAGAATGCGGTGAAAATAACCTTTGGTCCGCAATCTGTGCCAGAAATATGCCTAATGTGGGCGAATTTTTGATAGTACATTAAATGGGCAAATGAGGTTCAATGTGGATAAATGTAAAGTTCTGCATCTGGGTGCAAATTATTTACATGCATCATATGTCGTGTGGAGGGGGAGTCCTTTGTAGAGAAGGATTTAGGTGTACTTATAGATCATAGATTTAGGCTACACTCATTTAGTAGTTAAAAACTGTGTTAGGGATGTTTTAGTAACAACCAGTAAATAGCAGCTGTCAAAAAATAGGACATGTGCTGTTTTTGCCATTACAAAAAAATAAAAATACCCCATCCACTTGATTATACTGACATTCGCTCTGCACTAGAGGGAACTGGAAGGACCTGATGCTCTCGGCATCATATGGCTGGGAGCCTCAGGTCATCTGCAGCTTCATGTGGAATAAGCAGTTCAGTTCTGGGCACTAGTCTATAGAAAGGATGCCCTGGAGTTGGGAAAAGTACAAAAGAGAGCGACTAAACTGATAAGGGGCATGGAGGTTCTTAGTAATGGGGAAACATTAAAAGAATTAGGTAAATTTATTTAGTCTTGTGAAGTGGTGTCTAAGGGGGGAATGGTTAACCTATACAAATATATAAATGGGCTGTATAAAAAATATGTTCCATGTAAAATGCCCTCAAAAGACAAAGGGGCACAGCTTCCGACTGGAGAAGAAAAAGTTCAGTCCCTAGAGGCGTCAAGGCTTCACCATAAGAACTGTGTATCTGTGGAATAGTCTACCTCAAGATGTGTTCACAGAAGACTGAATTCTTAAAATTCAATAACATTAAATGGAATCTGACGCCCTGATTTTGGACCATTATCTACAGTAATACATGCAGATAAGGAGTTCAGAGCGGCACTTTTTATTTTCCTACCGCCCCCCCCCCCCCCCCATTGCTCTGCAGTCAGTACTCAGAGCTGCACTGAAATACACAGTCAGGACTGCTGTGCTGTTCTAACATAATGGAGAGGACTTCTGTGCACATGCACATCAGACCTGACAATGTATTTCAATGCAGGTCTGAGCGCTGACTGCGGGGGGACGGATTTTCTGCGTGTCAAAAAGAAGTGGGTGTTTTTTCCTCAGATGCGAGCGTTTTTTTGAGTGGTCAAAAAACATACTGTAGGTGCAAAATTCATGTGTGTGGGGATCCTACCACTAGACAGCATGTGGCATTGCAGAGTGCAGAGGAAGCAGTTTACGTAGTGATCAGGGGACAAACAGCTCTCTAGCGCCTGCCAGACGGAGCTCCACGTGTCAGTGAAAGCACAGGTCACCCCCTGCTAAGCTCAAGTGCCTTGTAATAAATACAGACCATTCTGCATTACTGGGGTATCCCCATGAAATACAGCACTGCCAGGAGCTCCATACAGTATACACAGCACTGTCATGTTGAGGGACTAGCTGGGACTATATGTAGACATAAGACATTACACTGCCCTCAGCTGGAAGAAATACTGGTACTATGGGAGCTGATTTGGCAGACAAATGGCTGAACTTCTTTTTACTGTCACTGTGTTCACAGTTCACAATTATAGCAAAAATATCGAAATTCATAGATTTTTTACTTTGGTAGGCCCGTGCAGGGGCGTAGCTATTGGGGGTGCAGAGGTAGCAGTCGCTACCGGGCCCAGGAGCCTGAGGGGGCCCAAAGACACTTGTGCCGCATAAGAAGACACACAAAGCACTGAGGGAAGGAGGGCCCAAGCTGAACTCTTGCACCAGGGCCCATGAGCATTTAGCTACGCCCCTGGGCCCGCGCCTCCTCATAACTTCGCCGGATCCACCGCCAGCTATGGGCCTTTACTAAGACTGGCGTCTAAAGTGGCGGTTTTAATAAATGGGCTCCACAGTGTATATTGTCTGGAGTGGAGTCACTGCCAGGTAAATTTTTTGCCCACCGAGCATATTCACAGATAATCTCCTGTTAAACTTGCAGCTGTCATTACTGAGTCATCTAAGTCACCAGAGACACTTCTTTCTGCTGTGAGCCAAGTTTCTAATGCAAACATATGCTCAGCTGAAGAATCACATTTGACTTCTTGTCACTGTGTTTTCTGCAGTTTTGTTGTGTTTTTTATTATGATCTGTTATGTATTGTTTGAAAAAATATATTGTTATAACAACATTAACCCTGTGTACCCTGGAAGTCTTTTTCGTTTTTGCGTTTTCATTTTGTGCTCCCTGCATTCCCTGAGCCATAACATTTTTATTTTTCCGTTCACATAGCCGGATGAGGGCTTGGTTTTTGCGGGACAAGTTGTACTTTCCAACGCCACCATTTAATCTTGCATATGATGTAGTGGGAAGCGGGAAAATAAAATCCAAATGGGGTGAAAATTCGGCCACAGTTTTAAGGGTTTTTCTTTAACCCAGTTACTTTCATTCTACAGGTCAGTACGAATCTGGCGATACCTTATAAGTATAGTTCGTATAGGGAAAATATTTTTATAGTATGGGCATCTTCGCATGGGGCAATACCCATGATTTGTGTGTGGAAATGCAATTCAATCTGCAGGGCAAACTGAGCAAATCAGCCCCCCATATCAGATGTGAGATAGGACCCCCATATCAGACCAGAGATCAGACCCCCAATATTAGACCTCAGATCAGACACCAACATTAGACCTCAGATCAGACCCCCAATATCGGACCCTTGTATCAGACCTCAGATCAACCTTCAGATCAGTCCCCCATATCAGATCTCAGATCAGACCTCCATATCAGACCTTAGAACAGATTCCCATATCAGAATCCCAATATCAGACCCCCATATCAGTCCCCAATATCGGGCCCCCATACCAGAACCCTATGTCAGAACTCCATATCAATCCTCAGATCAGATGAAAAACAACTACATGAAAGTATCTCTTTGCAGGGTACCGTCACACTTTTTGACACTCTTCCTGCTCCTCTCCAAGCCTGCGCTGGAAGCGCTCACTAGAAGGGATGAGCGAACTTCAAGTTTTGAATTTTGGGTTTTTGGGTTTATGCTGAATTGCGTTATGGATTCCGTTACCATGGACCATAACGAAATTCCATGATGGCATGCATAACTGAATGCTTTAGAGGCATTCCATTATTTATTCCGTCATAATAGAAGTCTATGGCCTGCTTAACAGATCCGTCCGAACCTGAACCTGAACTTGAACTCCAAAACGTGAAGTTCGCTCATCTCTGCTCACTAGTATTCGCCTTGTAAGATGCACTGCCATTTTCCCCCCCAAAAAAGTGCATTCTAAAAAGCAATAAATACGGTAACTTGTACATACAGCAACAGTAAATACAAAGTGCAGGTTCTGGCCCCATTTGAGGCGGTATGGTGGCTGGTTAGATGCCTATTGGCTCCAGCAGGCACTTGTGGGTATAGGTCTCCACTGTAAGATTCAGACCTTTATCTGGCCTAGTGGTGGTTCAGGTGATGAGTGTCTGAGCCGTTGTTCCTCACTTTGCAGCAGCATCTTTTAAGATGAATTTCGCTGATCAATCTGCTGGCTTGTCTCATTGATGCTTCTTGGAAGCAGAACTTGCTGATCTCTCTAGATAGTTGGTCTCACAGGACAAGAATCTCTGGTTCTCAGGAGTAATTATAGTAGGGTTTTAAGCTATTCTTAGGATCATTTATCAAACTGGTGTAGAGTAAAACTGGCTTAGTTGCCCATAGCAACCACTCTGATTCCACCTTTCAATTTCCAGAGGAGCTGTGAAAAATGAAAGGTGGAATCTGATTGGTTCCTATAGGCAACTAAGCCAGTTCTACTTTATACCACTTTGATAAATGTGACTTTGATTTAATTGTAAACATACATTTATAACAGTGTTTTATACTCCTATAGAAGAAAGGAGCACTGCACGTTTTGAAAAAAATAGTAAAAACACCCAAACACCACACAAAGAATTGTTTATATAATACATTCCATAATCTATTTTAGATTAAGGCGTCATGCACACGACAGTATTTTGCGGACCGTATACTGGCGGTTTTTTTAGTTCAGTATACTGACAGTATACTGAACCATTCACTTCAATGGGGCCGCAAAAAATACTGAAGTGTCTCCATATGCCTTCCGTTTCCATTTTTCCGTTCCATTAAATATAGGACATGTCCTATTCTTGTCCGCAAATCCCGTTCAGTGGCTCCATTCAAGTCAATGGGTCCGCAAATAAAATGGAAAGCATACGGAAAGGCATCCGTATGTCTTCCGTATCCATTCCGTTTTTGCTGAACAATCTATTGAAAATTTTAAGACCAGCCTAATTTTTGTTATGGAACTACTGTATACTGTATATGCCATACAGAAAAACGGAACCCAAGCGGAAACACAACGGAAGCAAAAAATGGAAAAACGGATCCGATAAAAGCGGGTCGCAAAACACTGAAAAAGCCATATGGTCGTGTGCAAAGGGCCTAAGGCCCCTTTCACACGAGCGTGTCCGGATTAGGTCCGGATGCGTTGCGGATGCGTTCAGTGAAAACTGTGCGATTTCACAGGCAAAGCCATTCAGTTTTGCCTGCGATTGCGTTCAGTTGTTCAGTTTTTTCCGCGCGGGTGCAATGCGTTTTGACGCGTTTTTCACGCGCGTGATAAAAAACTGAAGGTTTACAAACAACATCTCCTAGCAACCATCAGTGAAAAATGCAACGCACCCGCACTTGCTTGCGGATGCAATGCGTTTTTCACGCAGCCCCATTCACTTCTATGGGGCTAGGGATGCGTGAAAAACGCAGAATATAGAACATGCTGCGATTTTCACGCAACGCACAAGTGATGCGTGAAAAAAAACGCTCATGTACACAGACCCATTGAAATGAATGGGTCAGGATTCAGTGCGGGTGCAATGCGTTCACATCACGCATTGCACCCGCGCGGAAAACTCGCTCGTGTGAAAGGGGCCTAAGGCCGGTGTCAGATTTTTTGAGGGTTTTTGTGTTTTTAATGTGGTTTGTTTTGGATAGCTTTTTTTTTGCAACAAACACCAGATATTGCAGCTGCAATTTTGGGGCAGATTTCATGGCAAAATTCTGGTGGCGATCACGTCCGTGCTGTTCTCACGATCGGCGGTTTAAAGCTGCAACCATGCTAAGAGAAGGCATGTTTCTTTTTGACACAGTGTCCAGGCGAATTGCCGCAGGAAGCCCGTTCATGGCTTAGCACCATTCAGTGGGCCTGTGGCATTTAAAGCTAAAAATAAAATGCCTGTAGCCTCAAGGGTAAGACCATGTGGGGCAGCCACCCGCACCAAGTGGTTACACCTGAAGGGTACAGCCTCATATGCCTGTATTTCACCACGACCAAGGCATGCAATAATTGGTGAGGATTTTGTTATGGAAATTAGCGTGGAAAGTCAATGGGTTTGCGATCTGCAGCACGAGCACAGGGCACACACGTCGTGTGCATGAGCCCTAATCCTACACGTAGTCCTAGTCTATAACATACTGCAGTATAACACAATATAAATGGTACTGTGCATACTACACAGTTATGTGCACTTCCATACTGTATAGGACTCACTATGATAAATCTGATTCTATTTTTTAATTTTTAATGATTACATTTCATGTAAAAAGTCTTTCAATGTATTTCTCTTAGGTGGGAGGTGATCAGCACTAATGCAGAATGCAAACCCCGACTCAGCCAGTGCATTGCGGAATCCTGGTCAAGCTACACAATATTTCTACATGAATTATCTCATTATAAGCAGCAAAATCCAGGCAAGGTAAGAATGTATTCATTTTTGCATTTATATGAAGAAATGAGCAGCCAGGGTAAGGGGGATTTCATGTCTGCTTCTTCAATTCTGTTATTGCTTTCTGTTATAACATGCCTTGTTCTATCTTTTTGCGGAACGGACGGATCGCCGACCCCATTCAAGTGAATGGGTCTGCGATCCACATGCGGCTGTCCCACCCCCGGGCCTGGCCAGCACACGGTCATGTGCATGAGCCCTAAGGGCTCGTGTACACGACCGCTTGCCGGCTGTGCCTGTGCTCCATAGTGCTTCCGTGGGCTTCCAATCCTTGCCTCTGTTCTGCACCATATCTTTCGGATTGTGGACCCATTCAAGTGAACGCGCCTCTTCCGTCATATGGTGCTCACATGCCTGGTGCAATACGGGCACAGACAGCACACGACGGTGCATGAGCCCTACAGGACAAACATTACCACACGTGATAGCACCAGATAGTGACTAAATAATACCGTACTGTTAAAGAATAAAACCGCTCTACTTATACCATCATTACCCTTTGGTGCATAATTTACTGCTGCAGAGTTCCAGCAAATATGCTCCAGATTTTACATTGTGGGAAATCTGTGTGGACCTGTCCTGTGTGAACATCCCCCAAGGATGAGTTTACACAACATTTCTAAGGCCAGGTCCATACAAGTGTAATTTTGGATGTTAGGTGCAGGTTTATCGAATCCAAACTCACAGCATTATAGATCCTTGTGATGCTGTGAGTTCTGGTCTGTAAACCAGTGGTCAGGCCAAAATACAGATGCAAAATTTGTAAAATAAAATATATATATATATTACACTTTTGTGAACCTAGCCTCAGAATACTCAGCAGCTTTCGTGAAGTGGATTCAAAAGTAATGAGAAATATAAAGAAAGTACTTCTACTTGTCCTTCCTGCTGAATCCACTCCTGACTTTGAGTCAAATAACCCCTTCCTCAGGGTACACGTACATATAGTTTTTGTGGAGTTTTTCAGCACTTTTGCGTGACATTTTTTGCACATACAGTTTTTTTGTTGTTGAATAAATACCAGCTCAGGTGTTAGCTAAGGGCTTATGCACACGACCGTATTTTCTTTCCGCTTTCGTTCCGTTTTTTGTGCGGCCTGTATGCAGAACCATTCACTTCAATGGGGCTGTAAAAAATACGGAAGTTATTCCGTGTGCATTCCGTTTCCGTTTGTCCACATGGCCGTTCTGCAAAAAATTGTGTATGTCCTATTATTGTCCACAAATCACGGTCCGAGGCCCCAAACAAATGAATAGGTCCGCAAAAAATACGGAATGCACACGGTATGTAATCCACATTTCATCCGTATTTTGTGGATCCATACTGTAGAAATGCTATGCCCAGCCCATATTGCCCATGTGTTTGGTGATTAATAAGTTACTGTTTCCGTTTCCGAGCTGCAAAAAACGGATCGCATACGGAAACCATATGAATATGTTTTGTGGAATAACGGAATGGAAGAGGACTTAAATCAGAGAAAAAAAACCTTAGATGCGGAAGAACGGATCCGTGAAAAACGGACCGCAAAACAACAACGGTCGTGTGCATGAGCCCTAAGTCTGTGGGAATCATGAAATGCAGGACACAAAAGCATTTTCAAATTTGTTGGTGTCGTTTTGTGTCTCTGCCATTTTTTTAGGCATTTTTTATCCCGTTTCCAAAAGGGAAAAATGGATTAAAAAAAAAACATCATTCAAAAATTAAAAAATATAGCAAAAAATAGTATGAATATGCAAAAAAGCACTAGTTTTTTATTGGCTTTTTTTTTATTGGTAAAAAGGTTAAAGCAAATTTGTATGTCAAGGTAATCTTAAAGGGGTTCTGCAGTTTGTTTAAACTGATGATCTGTCCTCTGGATAGATCATCAGCATCAGATTGGCGGGAGTCCGACACCCGGGACCCCCGCCGATCAGCTGTTTGAGAAGGCAGCAGCGCTCCTGGAGTGCCGCGACCTTTTCACTGTTTACCGCTGGCCCAGTGACGTCACGACTTGCATCAACTGGCCTTGGCGGACTAAGTTCTGTTCACTTGAATGTAGCTTAGCCGCGCCCAGGACAGTTGATACAAGTCGTGACATCACTGGCCCAGTGGTAAACAGTGAGAAGGCTGCGGCGCTCCAGGAGCGCCGATGCCTTCTAAAACAGCTGATCAGCGGGGGTCCCGGATGTCGGACTCTCGCCGATCAGATGCTGATGATCTATCCAGATGACAGATCATCAGTTTAAACAAACTGCAGAACCCCTTTAAAAGTATTTCATGTTATAGTGTTAGGGGGTATATTGCATACTTCCCAACTGTCCCTGATCGAGCGGGACAATTCTGGATTTTGGAAGCTGTCCTGCGATCCTAGGAAGGCTTCAACATGCTCTTCCCAGCAGACAGGTGTAATGCAGTGATGTCATCGCACCGGCTGAGCAGGAGAGAACACAAGTCGGGGATGATGTGCTCTGTTCATAGGGGAAATGGCACTAGGCGAGTAGTACCTTTTTATTTTATGATAACTACAGGGGAGCAACTAGGGGGGAACACTATTGTAAGGGGGCAGAACTGTTGCAAGGGGGCAGCAGAATTGTAAGGGGGCACTAATGGGCCAACACTATTCCATCATCTGTAAAACTTTTTTACTATATAGCAGTATAGTAGCACTACATGACTCATTATCATTATTATCAGTATCATTATTTTAATTATAATATAGACGTGTCGATGAGTCAGATAAAAGTGGCTTCAAATATTATCCATTTAGTGATGGGTGTTTTATTAGTCTGGGACATAGAATGTATCCAAGAGAGCAAAGCTATGGGTTATAAAGGGTGACTTGCTGTAAAATCATGGGCAGGTCAGGCTTGGGGCCCATGGTAGTCTGGGTGAACATGCTCTACACTTGGCAAGCTAAAGCTAGAGTAGATAGGGTGTTCCCTATTTAGAATACAGGCATAAAAAAAGGTAAAGAGAGATGTAACTGGGATGTGATACCTCAATAAGGCTCCAAAACGGTGGGAGTACCACACCCATGAAGTCAGTTACATTGTTATAGTTGTACACCCATCGTTAACAGTTGTAGGTTACATCTCTTCAACCGCTACAGACCTTAAGGCTACATTCACATGATCGTATGTGTTTTGCGATCCGCAATTAGCAAATCAGCAAAAAAAACGGATGTCGACCGTATGGCAATCTTTTTTTTTTTTTTTGCGGATCCATTGTAACAATGCCTATCCTTGATCACAAAACGGACAAGAATATGACATGTTCTATTTTTTTTGTGGGGCTACGGGATGGACATACGGATGCGGATAGCACACAGTGTGCTGTCCGCATTTTTTACGAATCCATTGAAATGAATTGGTCTGCATCCTATCCACAAAAAAAACGGAGCGGAAACGGAAACAAAATATGTTCGTGTGAATATAGCCTAAGAGGAAGGAATGGTCTGGTAAAGGGATACTGTCTCAGGCAACCCTCTGCAATTGAAACCGGTGTCGGGAAACAACCGGCAACCGTATGAAACCACAACAACAGTGTAAACAGAGGCGCTATTTATGGATGTAGATCGCATTGTGTCAGTGTAAATAGCCACTCGAGAGGGGGGATACAAGATAATCTCAAGACACTTGTTCCCCTCACCTCTCGTGCCAAGAAAGCATGTCTAGTGGTATACCCTCAGCTGTCTGAAAGATGCATACCATATACTGTACTTCCAAAACTGGGGCTGTATATACGGTACATTTATTGACACATTTCTGGGATACAAACAGGTCCTCTTCTCCAGGAGCAATTATAAAGAATCATGCTTTTTATGATTGCTCCTGAAGGAGGGGATCTGTCTGTATCCCTGAAATGTGTCGAGAGAATAAATACCATACATCACCAGTTTTGGAAGTCTATGGTGTCCATCTGTCAGTCGGGCTTCCTTTGCGCAAGAGGTGAGGGAAACAAGTGTCTTGAGCTTATCTTGTGTCTCCCTCTCGGGTAATATGGCCATCTGCACTGAGTCTGACACAATGTAATATACATCCATGAGTATGGGCCTCAGGTTACACGGTTTAGAATACAATATTCATCCAATTTTCTGTAAATATTGGTGTTGCTATAAGCGTAGCGCCATATGGGGCAACAAAATACCAGAGGAATCCGCAGCGAGATCCACGCATGTTATATGTGGCTTTGTCACTGATTTTGCAGCTGCTTGTACCATGTGAATGGCAGTGGAAATCCATACCTTAAATTGTTGTGCTGTGGATTTGTAAAATCTCATCTACATTTCTGGTACTCTAATACGCTGCGCATTTTCTGCCCACAATCTCACACTGAAAAATTCACAGGGTATTCGCCATGTCTGAACATACTTTAAAGGGGTATTCTGGTTAGCACTAAGACAGCAGCATTATTGTAACAGAGCAGCACTATTGTATGGACACTAATGTGGCAGCACTATTGTAAGGGGCACTAATGGGGCAGACAATTGTAAGGGGCACTAATGGGGAAAACTATTGTAAGGGGCACTAATGGGGCAAACTATTGTATGGGCACTAATGTGGCAGCACTATTGTAAGGGGCACTAATGGGGTAGACTATTGTAAGGGGCACTAATGGGGAAACACTATTGTAAGGGGCACTAATGGAGCAGTACTATTGTAAGGGGCACTAATGGGGCAGTACTATTGTAAGGGGCACTAATGTGGCAGCACTATTGTAAGGGGCACTAATGGGACAGCACTATTGTAAGGGGCACTAATGGGGCAGCACTATTGTAAGGGGCACTAATGTGGCAGCACTATTGTAAGGGGCACTAATGGGAGAGCACTATTGTAAGGGGCGCTAATGGGGCAGCACTATTGTAAGGGGCACTAATGGGACAGCACTATTGTAAGGGGCACTAATGGAGCAGCACTATTGTAAGGGGCACTAATGGGGCAGCACTACTGTAAGTGGCACTAATGGGGCAGCACTATTGTAAGGGGCACTAATGGGTCAGCACTATTGTAAAGAGAACTAATGGGGCAGCACTATTGTAAGGGGCACTAATGGGGCAGCACTATTGTAAGGGGCACTAATGGGGCAGCTTTATTTTAAGGGGAACTAATGGGGCAGCACTATTGTAAGGGGCACTAATGGGGCAGCACTATTGTATGGGCACTAATATGGCAGCACTATTGTAAGGGGCACTAATGGGGCAGCACTATTGTAAGGGGCGCTAATGGGAAAGCACTATTGTAAGGGGCGCTAATGGGGCAGCACTATTGTAAGGGGCACTAATGGGACAGCACTATTGTAAGGGGCACTAATGGAGCAGCACTATTGTAAGGGGCACTAATGGGGCAGAACTACTGTAAGTGGCACTAATGGGGCAGCACTATTGTAAGGGGCACTAATGGGTCAGCACTATTGTAAGAGGAACTAATGGGGCAGCACTATTGTAAGGGGCACTAATGGGGCAGCACTATTGTAAGGGGCACTAATGGGGCAGCACTATTGTATGGGCACTAATATGGCAGCACTATTGTAAGGGGCACTAATGGGGCAGCACTATTGTAAGGGGCGCTAATGGGAAAGCACTATTGTAAGGGGCGCTAATGGGGCAGCACTATTGTAAGGGGCACTAATGGGACAGCACTATTGTAAGGGGCACTAATGGAGCAGCACTATTGTAAGGGGCACTAATGGGGCAGCACTACTGTAAGTGGCACTAATGGGGCAGCACTATTGTAAGGGGCACTAATGGGTCAGCACTATTGTAAGGGGAACTAATGGGGCAGCACTATTGTAAGTGGCACTAATGGGGCAGCACTATTGTAAGGGGCACTAATGGGGCAGCTTTATTGTAAGGGGAACTAATGGGGCAGCACTATTGTAAGGGGCACTAATGGGGCAGCACTATTGTAAGAGGCACTAATGGGGCAGCACTATTGTAAGGGGCACTAATGGGGCAGTACTATTGTAAGGGGCACTAATGGGGCAGCACTATTGTAAGGGGCACTAATGGGGCAGCACTATTGTAAGGGGCACTAATGGGGCAGCGCTATTGTAAGGGGCACTAATGGGGCAGCACTATTGTAAGGGGCACTAATGGGGCAGCGCTATTTTGAGGGGAACTAATGGGGCAGCACTATTGTAAGGGGCACTAATGGGGCAGCGCTATTGTAAGAGGCACTAATGGGGCAGCACTATTGTAAGGGGCACTAATGGGGCAGCGCTATTGTAAGGGGCACTAATGGGGCAGCACTATTGTAAGGGGCACTAATGGGGCAGCGCTATTTTGAGGGGAACTAATGGGGCAGCGCTATTGTAAGGGGCACTAATGGGGCAGCACTATTGTAAGGGGCACTAATGGGGCAGCGCTATTTTGAGGGCCACTGATCTTGTTCCTTCTTGGCATTTGCAAAGGATGGGAGGTATGACATTGCTAAGGCATTAACTATGTAGAAAGGTTGGTGGAACTATTCTGGCACATGTAGTGATGTGTGAATTCTTGTCCTTTTATGATTAGCACAGAGTGAGGCACAGTCTGTCACATCACACATTCCATCATCTGTAAAATGTATGCAGTATATAGCAGTATAGTAGCACTACATGACTAAGTATCATTATTTTAATTATTATAAAAATGTGCTGATGAGTCAGATAAAAGTGGCTTCAAATATTAGCCAGTCAGTGATGGGTGTTTTATTAATCTGGAACATAGAATGTATCCAAGACAGGAAAGCTATGGGTTATAAAGGGTGACGTGCTGTAAAATCATGGACCGGTAAGGCTACTCTCACACTTGTGTTTATATTTTCCGGTATTGAGATCCATCAGAGGGTCTCAATACCAGAGAAAAACACTTCCATTTTGTCCCCATTCATTGTCAAAAGGGATAAAACGTAACTGAACGGAACGCTCCAAAATACATTCCGTTCCGTTCGGTTGCATTCCCATACTGAAGAGCAAACCGCAGCAAGCTGCAGTTTTCTGTGTGGCATGCAAGTCAATGGTGCCGGATCCGTTTTATCAGACACAATAGAAAATGGATCCAGCAACCATTGACTTTTAATGGTGTTCATGCCGGATCATTGCTATTTTAAAGATAATACAACCAGATCCGTTCATAACGAATGCAGCTGGTTGTATTATCATAAACGGAAGTGTTTTTGCTGATTCCTGCGGGATCAGGCAAAAACGCAAGCGTAAAAGTAGCCTCAGGCTTGGGGCCCATGGTAATGTGGATAAACGTGCTGTACACTTGGCAAGCTGGGGATAGGGTAGATAGGGAGTCCCCTGGAATACAATATTCATGCATTTTTCTGTAAATATTGGTGTTGCTATAAAGATACGGCAAATGCAAAATCCACACGGCAATGTGGCTTTGTCATGGATTTTGCAGCTGCTTTTGCCCTGTGATTGTGATGGAAATGGATACCTTAAAATGTTATGGCGTGGATTTAAAATCCACACCACAGGTCAATATTCACTGCCAGAGGCGTAGCTAAAGGCTCATGGGCCCTGGTGCAAGAGTTCAGCTTGGGCCCCCTTACCTCAGTGCTTTGTGTGTCTTCTTATTCGGCACAAATGTCTTTGGGCCCCTTCAGGCTCCTGGGCCCGGTAGTGACTGCTACCTCTGCACCCCCAATAGCTACGCCCCAGATTTTTTTCCACAGTGGGTGGATGAGATTTTGTAAAATCTCATCTACATTTCTGGTATTGTAATACTCTGGTATTTGCTTCTGCTGGGGCGGTATTTTGTGCTGCACTACGGTATTTCAGGCCCCACCTACTTCTGTTGTCCCTGCCTACTTGTGTGGCCCCTCCTTCTGTCAATTTGGATCCGCCTACAACATGGGGCCGCTTTTAGGTTTTTTTTCAGGCCCAGCTCTCCCATGTCTGGCGGTGCAGGGAATATCTTTGCCGGTCTTGATAAATCTGCCCCTTATTAATGCAATAAGATTTACTTGCTTTCCAGTGGAAGTTAACAGTTGACAATAAGTATCATATCTTGAATTTTATTAACATTAACATTTTTTACATGTTAAGATAACTTATGTCCTGAAGTCATGTTTTGTGTCTTTCAGTTTTGCCTCTTGGTCTGCAGTCTGTGTACATTTTTCATCCTTTTGGGAAGCTACATTCCTGGAGTTGTCCTCTCCTACTTCATATGTGAGTACTTGAAGCATGCATATAAAAAAGAACAAGGTACGGTGACTGCATGTGGCCAAGCCACGCCCACCCACCCACAGCAGCCAATGGCTGTATAATTTTACAACATAATTGCGTGGCCATTGGATGCCGCAGGTGGGTGGGCGTGGCTTGGCAGCATGCATCCGACTGCGCCAAGGGGTAATATCCTAGACAAACACTTTTGTGACACAACAGAACGTTAGTCACAATTTTTAACACATTGGGGGACATTTAATCAAAATACACCAGAATTCTCATGGTTAGGACCCCATTTAATAAATGTTTTAGAGTTTTTTTGTCTAGTTTCACAAGGGGGGTGGCCTGCTGGATAGGGGTGTGGTCTAAAATATAACAATGTGTGCCAAAATTGAGACACCATTTAGGCAAAAATTTCTGGTGTGAGGTAAGCCAATTAATAGGTGGCATAAACTTAGGGGATATCAAGTAATGCCTCTTGCACACGACCGTGTGCTTTTTCAGTGTTTTGCGGTCCGTTTATAATGGTTCCGTTTTTAGTTTCCGTTGTGTTTCCGTTTCGGTTCCGATGTTCCATTCCGTTTTTCCGTATGGCATATACAGTATACAGTAATTCCATAATAAAAATTGGGCTGGTCTTACAATTTTTCAATAGATTGTTCAGCAAAAACGGAACGGATACGGAAGACATACGGATGCCTTTCCGTATGCTTTCCGTTTGTTTTGCGGACCCATTGACTTGAATGTAGCCACTGAACGTGATTTGCGGACAAGAATAGGACATGGTCTATATTTAAACATAACGGAAAAACGGAAGGCATACGGAGACACCTCAATGGGTCTGCAAAAAATACTGAAGTGAATGGTTCAGTATACTGTCAGTATACTGAACTGAAAAAACTGCCAGTATACGGTCCTCAAAATACTGTCGTGTACAAGAGGCCTAAGGCAGTTTTCTGGTGTCAAAAAGTGACAGTTTTTTAGCCTAAGCCCTTGGTGGAAGAGGACGGGCCATGACGGCCCAACAGACTTATCAGAGTTTACAGCAGAAAACTGGAGTCGATTTTACCCCAAATCTGCTCAGATACAGAGCTGTTTGCGTAGACACATAGCTGTGGTTCACCTGATTAAAACGCTGATTTTCTTTTGTTGATCTGAATGATGAGACTTTTTCTTAGTATACAAATTAAGCCTTTGGTGCAAAACGGTCATCACCGTTGCTCTTGTTGCACCAAAGCTTTACTCCTTTCTGTGACCAGCCCCTCCCCGGCTGCTTTGCCCCTGTCAATCAAAGCAGGGGCAGGCCACAGAAATAAACTGAGCTTGGGTGCAACAAGAGCAATGGTGACGCCCTCATTGCATCAAAGGTTAAGAAAAGGCATCTTAACCTGGGAAACAAGCCTCGGATCAACAAAAGATAAGGAGTGTTTTCATCAGGTGAATGATCGCAATGTGCCTTTGCAAATAGTTGTATAGGGAGGTCCCTATGGCAGAGTCCCTTAACGCCAGTTAACAATGATATGGCAGTCTAATATTGCCACCAATTTCCTGGTAAACAAGCAAACGCTCGATTATCGGGCAATCGGAATCTTCTACAGGCTTAAAAATTATTGTTTGATGGCAGCAGACCGTGCTGTCTAATCACAATCTGCTGCTGGCAAACAACCATACAGCACGGGGACAAGTGATGGAATGATGATTGCTCCTCCCCGTGTTGTGGAGGAGATCGCTGCGTGTAATAGGAGCTGTCTCCTCCACTAGCGTGCAGGTGATTGTCCGGAAGGAACGCTTCCTCCCCAACAATCGCCTGCAGAATCGGCTGCTGTAATACAGCCTTATCCCTCGTTCACACATCAGTGTTCGGTCAGTGATTTCCATCAGTGATTTTGAGCCAAAACCAGTTGCGGCTGTAAACACAGAACAGGTGGAGATCTTTCCCTTATACCTTATGTCGGTGGAGGCTCCAATCCTGGTTTTGGCTCACAATCACTGACAAACACTGATGTGTGAATGAGGCTTTACAGGCCGAACAATCAGCTCCTTTAGTTTTGTTTTTAAGGACTGTTCTGTAGGTTGGCACCTGTTGTTTCTGCCCTCTCTAGATAATAGCAGATGACTGATAGGCTTCACATAGAGCTGATAGATATAGCTAGCCATAGATAATAGCTGGGGACCCGTGGAATTAAAAGGATTGTCTGGGTTCAGAGCTGAACCCAGACATAACCCATTCTTCCCTCATTCAGCTGTATCGCACAGGGCAAGGGCTTTTTCTTTAGATCCGGTGACATACCGGGTCTCTGTATGAGAATGCTAGGCGGAGGCTTCGGCCTAGCAGTGATCCCGGTGACATTACTGGCACTAATGGGTGGTGCTTAGTGCTGCCCTAGCCTGTAAAACAGCCTAGAGCAACGCTATAGAGTGACCATTAGTGCTGGTAACATCATGGGGATCACTGCTAGGCAGAAGCCTCCGCCTAGCAGTGTAAAAGTATAAACAGAATAGCCCTTGCCCTGCATCGCTCCGAACCTGGGGCTGATGGGTGAAGAAGGGATTGTGTCCTGGTTCAGCACTGTATGACAATATAGAGGCTAGGAAGCTATTGTGCTCTACGCGTTTCCACACTAAGTTTCAGTGCATCATCAGAAGCACAGCAGCTACATATGGAAAGGATTTTCTAGCATATCATAGAGCGCTGGCTGCAATTGTAACGTGCACGATGGCTACCATCCAAGGCTGTACCTATGTTTATTCATTATAAAAGGGTGGGCACTTGTTATGTGGAGACCAATCCGATTTTGGAGGTGTGTCCAATGTATTCATAATGGACAGTGGATAAGATGTAGTATATATAAAATATGTATCCACAATCTCCTGCTGAAAGTATAAATCAACAGTGTCCTGCTCATATAGGCTATTTAAGGCAAAGGATATAGTTCATGTGGAATTACAGGGGACATATGGTGTCAACTAGCAGCCCCAGAGAAAAGTCTACGTGAGGTGCTCTATAGCTGCACTCTGCCATATTTAATCAATGAAGCAGGTATGTACAATCTGCTCATTGAGTCCATTCGTTTTTTCAGTTTGCCGCTGACATATTCATTCTTCCTCCTTTCTGAGCAGTGTATTGTCCAAGTCCCCTTTTCTTGGGGAATGCTTGACTTGCTCGATGCCCTGGAATCACAGGACCCTGCATCACCCTTATGTTTCTCCCTGTATCTGGCCACTTCTCACATCCCCCAGATGTTCTCCTATATGACGCTTAAGCTCACATATAGTATTGACAACATATTGTGCACCACAGATACAAGTGATCAGTTATATCACCCCAGTTGTTCTGCAGTATGAGTGTCCTTATACAGTATGTTAGCCCAGCGGAGATGACCGTGAAGGTTTCGGCCACTCACAGGACACAGCCACTGCATTTGTATGTGCCTACCCTATTTTGTCTCAGCTATGTTGGTGTTTCTTTTGTTTCATTGACACCCCACTGAGCTGGTGTAAGATTTTGGTGTTAAACATGAAGACATTGCTTCACCATCACAAATAACTCTCTGGGATAGGTTAATAATCTGTAAGTTGTCAGCTACATCAGCTGGTTCACTGGACTTTATTTTGGCCCTTTCTCTCCCATAGCAGGTATTCTCACACTGGGGGCCCTTACCCTGAAAAGAACCCTCTTCCTATTACCAGCTCCCCTGCCTCCTCTCTGATTCTCCTTGTGAATCTGTGGTCTGAGTGCTTGTGTCCCTCGATTTCCCTCTAGTTCATGGTCCCCTTCAGATGATGAGTGTTGTGTATCAGTATTCAGAACCCTAGTATTTTTAATACTGTAATCAAACACTCTCCCATCCCCCTAGGATAGGCCATCAATATACTATTGGTATGTGTCCAAGTGCTGGGACTCCATATGAAAGGGAAAGACGAAAGAGTCACCATTCTCCACTGAGATGTATCAGTAGAATCCTGTACTTACTGTATGGATACACCAAGTCCTATAAGACACTCTCTAGCCTTCTGTATCAAAAATATTCTCAAATGCTGTTTACTTAGTGTTAGATTTAGGTCTGCGGTCTATGCCAGCTGCTCTCCTGCTGTGCCATGTGAACACCATGCCTTCTGCCATTCTGGTCACCGGTGCCCTGTCCATGATTCTGCCTCCATGCTTCTGCCTGATTAACTCTTAGACCTTTCCCACCTTCGGCTTCTTTGCCTGATTAACTCTTAGACCTTTCCCACCTTCGGCTTCTTAATGGGCCAATGCGTGCACTAACAAATCCTCCCCCAGCCAATGACTGAGGGTCCCAGGGTATTTAAAGCACCACCTCCAGGCAGAGGGTGCCTGAGCTTTAGGTTCCCTGGTGACCAGCAAAGGTATTCAATAGTCTAGTGCTATTGCGATTTACCTATGGTATTTCCTGCCGTGTTTCAGTCCAGTACCCATCCTGCTTGTGTGCTCCTGCACTTCTAGTTCAGTTCTTTGTTTTTAAGTTCCATACCCTGCCTGTCTACCTAGTCTGTGCTGCAGTCTAGTTCCCAGCCTGCCTGCCTTGTGTGTGATTCACCACTACCCCGCCTGCAAGTCTGTCCTGTGTCTAATCTCAACCACGTTAACTATGGGCTGCCTGGATCTAAAAAAACAGCCTTCAAGCCTTAGTGACTGTTCAGACTGTACCTGTGGATTTCCTGCATTTCTGGTGTGTTTTGTGTATCCTGAGCTTCTGGTGCCAGCTGCCAACTACACCGGGAATATCCCAGGAGGTAGTCATCTGGTCCAATCCCTTTGTAGGGATTAAAGGGTGAATACTGGGGAAGCGCCAGAATAACACTCTTAGGCTTAGGCCTATGCCAAACCAGTTAGTTAGCACAGTTGGGTCAACACTGACTAATCAGCAACATTAGATATGTACATTTGTAAAACTGATTTTAAAAACAATATTATCATGAACCATTCACATCAGTCATCTTTCATGTTTTTTTTTTATTCAGTATTGTGTGCCTTCTTGTGTCCATTATTGAAATGCAATGAAATTGGACAGAAAGCGTGCATCAAGCTGAAGCCAGTTCTGCAGAAATTGGACTTTGGGTTGCAGTCATTTCTGAGCCTGTGGATGAAAGCCAAATCCAGTAAGTGTATTTGTTCTAAACCAACAAATAATCTTAAGGTGCCCTTCAGAAGCTGGCAGCGGAACACTTAAAGGGGTTTTCCGAGAGTTTTTTCACCAATGACCTATCCTCTGGATAGGTTATCAGTATCTGATCGGTGTGGGTCCGAGACCCCCACCGATCAACAGTTTGAGAAGGCAGCAGCGCTCGCAGTATTGCCGTAGCCTTCTGTCTGCTCACCAACCACAGCGCCATACATTTTAGTTGAGCCTCATTCACTTCTATGGGGCTGAGTTGTGCCTAGGCCAAGTGACCGTTGAATGTGACGTCATATGGCATAAGAAAAGCTGGAGAAGGCCGCTGCACTACTGCAAACGCCTTCTCAAAAAGCTAATCAGCTGCGGTCCTGTGTGTTTGACCCCACCGATCAGATACTGATCACCAGAGGATAGGTCATAAGTAGAGTTAAGCGAACCCCTGTTTTAAGTTAGTTTTACAAAGTTTGGGTTCGGGTTATCCAAGCATCCCGTTATGGATTCCGCTACCACAGACCATAACGGCATTTGGAATCCCGTGCTGAGCCACGCCCCCTGCACTGATCACATGACAGTGACGTCACGCCAGGTCCTTCAGCTGTTCTACAGTTCGGGTTGGTGGCAGCCGCCCCTTATGGATTCCATATGCGCTATTGTGGAATCCATAACGGGATGCGCAATTAACCACCACCCGAACCCCGAACAACGGACTTTTTTTAAATGTTCGCTCATCTCTAGTTGTGATGCCTCAACATTGGAATATCATCCATTGTATCTGGCATAAAATGTTTCTCGGATGGCAATGTAACAAATATGGAAACTGCAATTTGTGCTGTATTTTAAACTATACTGTACTGTTTTCATGATCATGACACAATACTAATAAAAATTTTGTTTAAAAAAAAAATAAAAATTTAAATATGTATTTCCATATTTTGCAGAAAAAGAGACAAAAACGATTACAGCAGAAGATGACAGTGAATTGGAGCTTTCTGCATTGTGCCCTCAGGTGACTAATAATGCATGATTGATAATAAGGAGGTTATTATTATATATAGCTAAATTCCAAATGGCTGGCACTTTTTAGTCTGGTTTATCATATTTTAAAGGGAACCTGTCATCAACTTTTTTGCTGTCCATACTAACGACAGAAGAAAGTACAGACAGGTGAGTTGATTTTAGCAGTCTGTCATTTATAAGTTAAAAGTAAGTGGTTACCGAGAACCAACATCACAATCATTGCAGACTGGACCTGGAAAAGAGTCCCGGCCACCTGAGAAGAGTCCTGGTTACTCATGAATTCCTGCTCTCCTGCCCTCCTGCTGAAGACTGACAGGCTTCTACCTAGTTTTCTCCATTTCTCTCTGGGAGAGAACTGCCAATCATCAGCAGATGGGCGGGAGAGCAGGAGATTAGGAATAACCATGACTCTTCTCAGGTAGATTTTCATGACTCTTTTCAAGGCCTGGGCTGCAATGATTATGATGTTGGTTCTCAGCAACCACTTACTTTTAACTCATGAGGGACACACCGCAGAAATCAGCATTTCTGTCACTAATTTATGCTGCCCACAGTGAGGTCCACATAAAGTTGATGATAGGTTCCCTTTAAGATATATTTAAAAGTTCTGTTTTAGTGTTGATTATTTACACCATTGGTTCTAGAAATGTTTTGCTTTTCAATTGAGGTCAAAATTGAGTTGTTTTTTTTGTTTGTTTTTTCAAAGTAGGCAAGTAAGAATGGCATTATAATATACAATTCTTGTTTTCTAGATCAGTCCAGAAATAGTAGCTAAAGAACTATCCATTTCTGGCACAGAACCCTCCGACTTGTCCTGGACAGAGAATGGGACATTCAACCTCTCAGAAGGGTACACTCCGCAGACTGATACATCAGATGGTACGGGGAAAAATCTGATTCTCCTTGTGAATCTGTGGTTTTGAGTGCTTGTGCCCCTCGATTTCCCTCCAGTTCATGGTCCCCTTCAGATGATGAGTGTTGTGTATGAGTATTCAGTATCAGTATGTCATAAACCTGAGATACGTAAGTAACCATCACGTACTATGCTAATTGAAATCTCCCCACACTCAGATGAACAACCAAATCCAACAAATTCTTACATGCTCTACCCCAGGCATGCTCAACCTGCGGCCCTCCAGCTGTTGCAAAACTACAACTCCCAGCATTTGCGGACAGCCTACAGCTATCAGCTAGTATACTTTGGGGGAAATGTATTAAAACCAGTGCAAATTAAAAAAGACGTTGTCCATGTGAACCAATCAAGAGGCTGTTTTCACCTTTCAAAGGACCTCAGAAAAATAAGAGGTCTTATTGGTTGAATGGGAAATGACTCGGCTTTTGCTTTTGAAGTTCAATTCAACTTTTTTTTTACTGTCAGTGAATGGAAACATTAAAGGGGTTTTATCACTTCACACTACTTGTTTCCATGGTTATGACCAACCTGCAATCCATCACTGGAGGCCATATTCTCTACATGATAAATGCCACTTGCTGAAGTGACACAACTCCTTTAATGTTTTATTCCCAGAGGCTAAAAATTTGGGTGGTCATTTCTTCAACAGAAATACGCCTATATAAGGTGTATTTCGGGCACAGATTGCAGCGCAAAGGTCCTTTGCACCACAGTCTGCGACTTTTCCCCACTCACGTCAGGTCTAAAAAAGTGGAAGGGTGGATGGGAAATGACTCATTTACAGTCTTATTTACCATTTTCTATGCCTGTTCAGCTAGGTAGCGGTCTTACATTTAGAAGCAGCGGTGGATCTGCTCAGGGTATGTAGAGGCCGGCGCCTCTACATAACTCTGGTGGATTCACTACCAGCGCAGGGCCTTATTAAGACCGGCGTCTAAAACACTGGCCTTAATGTGCCCCTTGGTTGCTTGCAGAGCTGTGTGGCTTAAGACAGTGTATCACTGCAGTCTCTTATCTAGCCATATACCTGTGTTAAATATTTAGTTTCTGAATGGGATATAAACAGTAGTATGATGGATGAGGCCACAGGCATGGTAGTTTCCACATAACATTTTAAAAAGGTGCCTTGAACAGAGAACAGTAATATATTTAAATGATAGATTTGGTAATCCAAAGATGTCTCGATCAGACGTTAAAGGAGCTTGATGCTCAGAAAATCTGCACAACCTCAGTCTTTTCCCAAACATCACTGGGAAAGGGACCAGAATAATGCGTTGCCCACTTTGGCGGTGAGCATCACGTCCAGATGAAGAGATTATGTGGTCAATACTTTATTTGCAGAGCTGTAGCTAGGCCTTCCTTTACCCAGGGCAAAGGTTCAGTTCAGTGCCCTCATCCTGAATCGGAATATCCTGGCCCAGGCAAAGTGTATTGTTGGCACCATCCTTGGCAACCAGCCCCCCAGACACTGTCCCAGTTGATACCCCTCAGCAACACTCCTGTTATTTAAAATGTCCAGAGGTAATATATTTTGTCTACCTTCTTCAGATCCTCATTACTTTCTAAATTTGTTCTTGGATGTTTGTTCTTCTGAGATATGTTGTGACTTCATGAATCAGTTGAACCCAAGTTTTCTCTAGCTTCCCAGTTCCTGGAGGATTCAGCACTCTTTCATGTCTTCTCCACTGGTTGGTTACAATGATTACCTTTATTGACGATGCTACTGGTTCATTATTTGAAGGAGGGAATTATTTTTAATCTAGGATGAAATGGGTCTACGAATAATTTGTCCCTTAAAGGGGATTACAGGGATAGAAAAACATGGCTACTTTCTTCAAAAATTGGCGCAACATAGTCCACAGGTTGTATGTACTATTGCAATAAATGTGGCCCAACTGCATTACCAGACACAACTGCACAGATGAATGCAGTCATGTTTTTATACTCCTGACCATACCTTCTTAAGTACTGTATCAATACTATCAATGTTCAGTGCATCTAAAGTTGTACTGTAAGGCAATAAAAAGCCATTGTACTAACAGATGAAAGTAAATCCAAAATGCTTCCTTATCCCACCCATATCTTTATGATACTGTATGTGCATTTTTATAGCTGTTTCTTTTTAATGTAGATCTTGATCGACCAAGTGAAGAGGAGGCATTTTCTAGAGGCCTAACTGAATTCCCCTCTCCAGAAAATGGTTCAGGATCCAATGATGAAGACAGTATAGGCATACCTTCAACGTTGAAGAAGAAGCATAAAAAAAGTCATAAAACAAGTGCTGAAAAGTGTTCCACAGCAGCGCTGTCCACATTTCTGGGTAATGAGCAGCCCTATAACCTAGTCACTGGTATGGCCGGCGAGGCCATCACAGCTGCTGTCACAGCCGCTATCACTGACCAGTTACAGTCGGCCTTGCTCTGCTCACAGCCTCCAGCGGCCAGCTTCACCGAGGATACTGACATAGAGGAAGCTGATGACTTTGAACTTTTGGACCAGTCAGAGCTGGAGGATATAGATGACGAAGTGGGACTTTCATCAAGCCAAGAATCAGAGGGCAAGAAGCCATCTTCAGGATTTCTCTCCAGTCTGCTTGGGGGTCATTAACATTTAACAATTTCCTCCCCTTATGGTATAGACTGTGAGGGAGAACAATTGAGAAACCTCACAGAAGGAATCAAAAGAAGGTAAAATAGAGAAGCCACAAGATTACTTAGGAGAATTGCAAACGCTGAAGCTTTAAGTATTGTTCCCCATAGAATGTGTTGTCACCTTAGACCCAAATGAACTATTGCTAAAACCTCAGCTGATCCACAGGCTGTATCCTTACTGCGTCTTGATTTGTCGCATGGAGTTGTGTATGTATACATGGCAAGTATGTGCCATAGTTCTTATATGTTAAAGGGGAAAAAAACTGCTTTCATGGCACCATATTCTAATCTTTTCACCTAGGTTTACAAACAGATGGCGAGATCCATCTAGCCAGAGATAGTAATAGGAGACTCTTATGTTGACTGATATACATATATGGATTTCTCTAGTTACTTGATGTCAAATTTCCCTGAACAGCCATAAAGGATCATATACAACTATATACGGTTGTGCCGAGTGGACTTGTTTGCTTATATTTGCACTTTAATAAATTAGACAGGTCATGAGATCTATGGTAAGAAATGTACCATTCTAGCTTTCACCCGTAACGAACATGTAGCTGATGTATGATTTGACTGCATAACAGTATACTGCATACAGGGTTTCAACAATTCTTGGGTCACATATTCAGTTTAAACAGTCCACATTAGCCGGTGATCTATAATCAGTTATTTCATACTCTTTTGGAAGTTATTGGGAACCTCTCAAAAGTCTCTCGGTATTTCCACAATAGTTCTTAGCATCTCATGATGTGGACAGGTAACACTTTCTTTACAGTTGAATGCTTCCCATGATAGTCGAGGAGTCAATGATCCTTGAACACAATTGATGGTGTCTACTAGAGGAGCTAAGCATTACCTTAGGGGGTAATATGGCAGGGCTTCTGTCCATAGCTTGTATGTTCTCCATCTGAGCTATTCACATCTGTGTTGACTTTTCCATTATTCTGTTACATTAGTGGAACAGAAAAAACAGATACATTAAATGGATTGAATGATGGTTCCAAACAGAACACCTTCTGTTTCTATCAACCATCCATTAAACATAATTAAAATAAAAGGGAACACTCCATTCTGTCGCATGTACATTATTTTTGGCAGAAAGAAAAGTCCTGCAGACAAGTCAATGCAGATGTGAACAAGCCCTGACTGCATAAACTAAAGTACTACAGACAATTGTAATGGTTATGTGGGCAAAATTATAAAATTATACTTTGCAATGGCGGAAATGTAACACTTGTGCTAGACATCTGTTCTGGCAGAGAAAAGCCTGTCAGATCTCTCTGCATTCCGGCATTACCCGAAGCTTGAAAGTCTATGTCCTGCCCCATTAACCATAGGAGATCCAGCCGCAACCCGGCAAATATTATGAGAATCAAGTGGTTTTCTTCCGGCCAACTCTCAACATATTTGCCTGGTGGCGGCCAGATCACTGCCAGTCTTTATTATAGTTAATGGTGCCGGACAGCGACTTTCAAGCATACGATGACAGGTAAGACCCAATACATGCTTACGGATTGGAAAAAATCAAGACATTGAAAACCCTGCCCCAAAGAACGCTCAACCCCAACTGGAAAACCCATTTATGGGTGGGGTTACCATTAGCCCCACCCATTTTCAGCCTAGGACAGCCTGTCTGTGAAAACCAGGGACAGTCCCTGCAAATTCTGGAAAGTTGGCAACTATGCCGAAACATTTAAACACATAGGGCCTCATTTATCAAAATTAAGAGGAAAACTGTCTTAGTTGCCCATGGCAGCCAATCAGAGCTCAACGCCTTAAGAAATAAAAGGTAAGCTCTGATTAGTTGCTATGGGCAACTAAGGGTACTTTCACACTTGCGTTGGTGCGGATCCGTCTGTTTATTTGCACAGACGGATCCGCATCTCTAATGCAAACGTTTGTATCCGTTCAGAACGGATCCATTTGCATTAGGTTTAAAGAAAAATGACAAAGTCCAAAAACGGATCCGTTTTGAATAACATTGAAAGTTATTGTGTCATTGAAAACGGATCCGTCCCCATTGACTTACATTGTAAAAAAAAACGGATCCGTTAGGCTCCGCCTCTTCAGACGGACACCAAACTGCTGCATGCTGCGTTTTGGTGTCCGCCTCCAAAACGGAATAGAGGCGGAACGGAGCCAAACTGATGCACTCTGAACGGATCCTTATCCATTCAGAATGCATTGGGGCTTAACTGATCCGTTTTGGACCGTTTGTGAGAGCCCTGAAACGGATCTCACAAACGGAATCCAAAACGCTAGTGTGAAAGTACCCTAAGACAGTTTTTCTGATGGGCAGTTTTCATAAATAAGGCCCATATGCTTTCAAACTGACCGAAGCTTCATTTTGGGCCCCCTTTATCTCGAAGTAAGGCCGAGTTCACATCTGGAGGCATAGTTAGAAGCTCCGTCATATTCATTGGTGTTTTGCCCATCAAAATGACACAACTTTTCCTGTCCTACAGGATCCACCTGTGTCCAGCATAGATCCAGCACAGCTTTGGGGCTTTCATCATAAACAGATGGCACAAAGCTGATGTGAACAGAGCCTACATACATATTTTTGTATCGTATGTCGACATGCATACATGGAATTGTGGTTTAGCCAAATCATCAGTAAGACTGCTGTCAAAATATAATTTACTCTTGCTAAATATTCGCCCCCCCCCCCCCCCCACACACACACACACACACACATCTACACCCCTGCATTTTGAGAGAGGTAAAGGCTGATTATAATCAATTATATTAACTGAAGAAAGAGAATTACAAAACTTCAGTTTTAGCAGTAATATAGTTTTAGCCATATAGTCTGTACAATCAAGTATGTTCTGTCATCCATTTGCCCTCTACTGAGTACAGAGTGAAATAGCTTTTTATAATTACGTGCCTTAAACAGTAATAATCAACCAGCCCAGAGCTTTATAAGTACAGATAGGGAAGGGCTAATAACATAG
The DNA here is from genome assembly GCA_033119425.1 of Bufotes viridis. Lineage (NCBI taxonomy): Eukaryota > Metazoa > Chordata > Amphibia > Anura > Bufonidae > Bufotes > Bufotes viridis. The sequence goes on from CM065593.1 coordinate 236,239,665, forward strand.
TACACGCTCAGCCACATCCACCAGGAGTAGGGGTCTTTCCAGCAATAGTAACAGAGCAACATCACTATTCACTTGTCAAGCAGATTAAAGCAGGAAATACAATCTAAAAAAGACATGACATTTTATATTAAACTTCAGTTATCTCACACAGGTCAATTGAATCATCTGTGCTTCACCACATTTATACATGTAGCAGGGCCCAGTTCCTGATATCACAATGTATTATCTGTAGGGTTGAGCGAACTTGTATTTTAAGTTCGGCATCTAAAGTTCGGGTTGGGGTTATCTTAGGATTCTGCTACCACGGACCATAACGGAATATGGAATCCATAAGGGGATTCTTCGATGAACCCGAACGCCAAACTTAATAAACAAGTTCGTGCAACCGTCCTTCACTGCTCTACTTCCTTCTTCTCCTCCACACAGAGCACAGGAGCTCCGCCCCTCATGTCACATGATCATTATACCAGGCCCTTTACCACCTCTTATTCAATCCAGTACTGAGCCGTGCCCCCTGCACTGATCACATGGGCGTAGCTATAGGGGGTGCAGAGGTAGCAGTGTTAGCTACGCCCCTGACTGATCACATGATGGTGACGTCACCCCAGGTCCTTAGTGTTGTCCAAGGTTCGGGTTCATTGAAGAATCCCCTTATGGATTCCAAATTCCGTTGTGGTAGCGGAATCCATAACGGGATTCTAAGATAACCCCAACCCGAACTTTAGACACTGAACTTAAAATACAAGTTCGCTCAACCTTAATTATCTGCATTGACTTCAAAATTCAAATGAGGTTCAAAATATGGGGCTTCATATAATTCTGGCAGTCCTGTACTTAGTATGGATGTGTACTAGTAGACAAGGCCACATAGTAGTCCGGTAGAACTAGAAAAGATTACTCATGCTGTACTCTACCGATAACATGTTACCACACAGCTGGCAGACATGCTGCACGATACAACATTGATTGACGGAAACATATTCCCCCAAAGAATAAACCATTTCTGAGTATTGTTAATGTAAAGAGTGAGATGGGGCACACGAACATTTATCCACAGGAATAGGGTTCCAATTGCCAGGACCCTCACCAATCACAAAGCGGGTTTCCTCATTCCTCCTCTGTGTGAATGGAGTAGTAGTGCGTATGACTACTGGTGCTGCATTCGGTACAGCACTCATCTCCAACAGTGCCATAGAAACTATTACAGCACCTGCACTAATACTCCAGGCACTTAGGGACCCCCAGTGATCCTTCATTTACCACCTATCCTGTGGATAGGTGATAAATATTGTTTGGGGGTCAACCCAATAAAGATGCAAATGTAAAATTTCAGTTTGCCCTTTAGTTAGATCATAGATTACTATCTGTCGCCATACAAGGAGAGTATTATTCAGAATGTCCATCCTTCAATGAACAATAGAAACAATACAAGCAGAAAGAGACATATTGTATCAGCATGGGGTTGCACTTTCCCTTAGGGCTCATTTACACGATCGTAAAAAACAGCCATTTGGCCGTTTTCGACAATATACGGCCGTTTTTAGAAGCGGATAAAGTCTATGGGGCCATCCACCTGGCCATTTTTGTAATGGACAGTGAATAGCAGCCATCAAAAAATAATAGGATATACATGTCCTATTTTTGGCCCTATTGAAATCGATGGGCTCATTTTTAACAGCCGCCTAGAAAGGAGTGCACGGCCATTAAAAACAAGTACACTCTGTTTAAAAAAGGACCATTCAGGGATTAAAAAAACATATTTTACCCCCTTGCACGAGTGGGGACACCGTCTCCTCGCTGGAAGCAGCAGGACCTGCAATACACAGCATGGTGACCTCAAATTATGTGATGTCACAAAGCTGAGAGCATCAGGTCCTGGTGCCTTCAGTGAGGAGAAAGTGTCCCCATGTGTACAAGGGGATGAGGTGAGTATGTTTGGTTATCTTTTATTAAAGGGGCTAGAGTGCTAGGGTCTAGGGAGGATGTGGGGGGCATTATTGGACATTAATCGGAGACATTATTATGGCCATTATGAGGACATATATACAGAGGGGACTATGAGGACATATATACATGAGGTACTATGGGACATATATACAAGAGGTTCAGTCGGGCACTATGGGGTCATTATATATACTGGGGGCACTGTGGGGACTATTATAGATATTGAGGGCAATAAGAGGGCCATTATATGTCCAGGGGGCACTACAGAAGGGCATCATATATTGTGGGCACTGTGGGGAGACATAATATATACTGAGGGCACTGCAGGGGTTTGGATTTAAAAAAAAAGCCTATAAAATTCATCCATTTTTAATGGCCATTAAAAACGGATGCATAACAGCCATTAAAAGCAGATAAATGGACAGAAAATGGATGCACATTGATGGAAAATGGCCATAAAAACGGACAATGTATTCGTTTATAACGGCCGTTTTTTTCTCTGTTGTGTGAATGTAGCCTTATAGTAGAACTGACTCTGGGCATAAAAAACAGTGATTTCTAAAAATGCACTTTATTGTTTTGAAGACTAAAAATGAACAATCTGACTCTCTCTTACGCCATGATTACATGTAGTTTGTGGAAACTTTCTAAACAGTTGTCTCTTTCAACCGAAAGCGCCATTAGAGTTATTGTATGTGTACTGTATGTTGATTTGTTTTGACTAATGTATTTATTGTATAATTTGCTGAAGGACGCTCGTAATATGAAAATAAAGAATGCACTTTGATATTTTACCAATTCGGCTTGCTCTGTGTACCACAAGCATAAGGTTCATTATATTCAATGATTGAAATAAAATCATAAAACCTTTAACACAGCGTTTTATTTCAGCTATTGTCATGTGTTAGAATATGTGAAACATACTTTACTGTAAGCATGGAACACAGATATGTGAAACTTGTTCCTGTCTTTAAAGGGTTTTATGAGATTCGATAAAATGTGGCTTTTTCCTAGAAACAACGCCACTTTTGTTCGCGGCAAAATAAAACCATTAAAATTTGAGCTTGATCGCAGCACTGAAAAGACAATGATAATCAAGATCTTAGTTATGTAGCGACCAGCAGGGATTATAATCCAATCAGTCCTGACACTTAAGCAATCTGCCTAATTTTGTGTTAACTTCACTTGTGCCTCAAATCCAGTTTATCCGTCCAGACATCGACTCTGCAAAGTAAAAATCGTGCAGTTTTCACAGCCACAGAAGACAAAATATAGGTTGCAAATATTTAGATATGTGGGTTATTAGCGATGTCTCATTTTTTGGGCCCTTTAACCCCTTAGTGACCAGCCTGTTTTGGGCCTTACTGACCAAGCGTTTTTCTTCCTTTTTTCATCATCGCGTTCAAAGAGCTAATACTTTTTCATTTCTCCGTCTATTTAACTTTATGAGGGCTTGTTTTTTGCGGGACAAGTTGTAGTTTTTAATGGCGCCATTTTGGGGCAAACACAACTTTCTGATTAACTTTCATGAATTCTTTCTAGGAGGGAGACGGGAAAAACAGCAATACTGCCACTGTGTTTTTACATTATAAATTTCACGGCGTTCATTTTTTGGTATAAATAACATAATATCTTTATTCTCTGGGTCAGTACGATTACAGTAATACCAAATACATATAGTTTTTTTTTTACGTTTTACTACTTTTTTGCAATATAACCCTCTTTGCATTGCCACTTCCCAAGACCCATAACTTTTTTATTTTTCTTTATATGGAGTTGTGTGAGGGCTTGATTTTTGGGGGACAGCTTGTATTTTTCATTGGTATCATTTTTGATGGCTTGTTATTATGTTTTTTCCGTGGCAACTAAGAATAAATTAGCAATTCTGTCTTTTTTTTTTAAAGGTGTTCACCGTAGGGGATAATTTACATGATATTTATGTATTCTGGGTCGTTACAGATGTGGCAATACCAAACATTTGGGGAAGATTTTTTTTTGCAATTTTTTTCACTGAAAAGCGTATTTTCAATGGGAAAAAAGCGTAATTTTTAATGGGATTTTTTAATTGAATAAATGAGTTTTTTTTTTTTTTACCAGTTACAGCTTTTTGATTGCTTTTAAAATGCAATGCACTATTCCTATAGTGCATTGCATTTTATTGGCAATGCTATTCTGACATGCAATGCTATATTGGCAATGCTATTCTGACAGGCGCAGCCTGTTGGAAATTAATCAAGGCTGGTCTGGGGCCTGCATCAGACACCAGGCAGCCTTTACACACATCGGCGATAGCATTTGCGGGGTGCCGATGGGAGACAGAGGGAGTCTGCTCCTCTGTCAGCACTTTACATACGGCGGGCGCCATTGCCCATAGCATGTTAAGTGTTAAACAGCCCGCTTCGGCATCCCTGCCAGTCCGGGCTGTTAGAGCAGGGCCGTGGCTCTCATTGGAGAACCGGGTCCCCGTTCCCCGCTGCACCTGTGCAGTGCCTAGACTGGGCCGCCGTAAAAAAGCATCGGCCCAGCCTAAGGCCCCTTAGTGACAGCCGTAAAAAGGTGTATGGGTTGTCACTAAGGGGTTAAGTAGAAATATCCCCCTGGCAGCATATAAATATTGAAATCTCTACTTGTCAGCTCCATGCAAGACCTTAACAACTGATCATAAGAGAGCGTGACCTATTGTTTAAGTTAAGGTTTTATATTAACATTTTTTTAAAGATTTTTTGTGGTCATTTTTAATTTTCCACCTCACTCTCTATATTTCAAAAAATCCAAACATTGTGGAGGGTTTACACTGGCCACTAATCCTAAAAATAGCCACCACTTCTTGGTCTGCACAAATCACTTTTCAGAAGTCATCTCAGGAAGGAATACAATGACAGATAACATCCACACACAGATATAACAGGATCCACCATTCACAATAGGTGATATCACAGCTTATCTACTCCCTCCTGACCTCTACACAGGTCACAAAGCATGCCTAGAAAACTCTCCCAAAGAAGTCAGTCCCCTCTGGACTATTGTTGCCATGGCCCATGTGGCAGCTGTAAAGCACAGATGCTCAATTGCACTGTGATCTGGGGACGTTGAAGGCCACTTCAACATTGTTCCTGTAATCATTCCTAAACATTTTTTGCAGTTTGGTTGACTGAATTATCCTACTGACAGAATTCATGGCCATTAGCAAACACCATTGCCATGAAGGGATGGAGTTGGTGTTCCACAATGTTTATGTAAGTTGTACATGTCAAAGTAACATCCAAATCAATGTCAAAACCAAAGGTCTACCAGCAAAACAATGCCCACAGAATCGGACTTCTTGCCTTCTTCTGTAGTACATTCTGGTGCGATTTCTTCTCCAGGTAATAGACTTGAGTGCCAAGCCATCCACATAATGTAAAAAAAATAAAATAAAATCAAGCAACCTGCTTCCATTGTCAAGTTCTGATGTTCACGTGAGGCGGTAGACAGGGGTGGTGGCTACAAGGCCTCATAAGCCTGTGAAAAAGCTGTGATTTTCAGCTTCATTTTCTGATACATTGGCTCTTTCATGGGATCAGAATAGATGAGCTAGCCTTCTCTCCTAACAAAGACCTTTGAGCTAATCAGCATAAGGTTCTTCGGTACGTAATGACAAAACATGGATGAGAGTATAAATATAAGTGCTTTGCATACCTTATGGTCAGTAGTAGGCAGAAACTGGAGAAGTGAGCTGGGGAACTTCTGCTTTAGACAGATCCAGTATTTTATTCCTGCCTGTAACTAGTTGAGGTGGTTGATGCTGAAACTAGGTGCACAACTCCTCAGGGATTAGCTAAGGCATCTGTAGCCAAATACTGCAGAGGAATTGGAGCAGGAGCTTAGGGGTAGGAATAAGACACTTAGGGTGTCCTCTACTAACAGATATACACCACTTTTCCCCACTTACACCAGGTCTAAAAAAGGGGGTATGGCATGGGGGTGAAAAGGGGCAGACAGACAGGCCCATCTAATTTATAATTTTCTACGCCTGATTTAGGGAGCTGGTGTAGATTTAGACAGTTGGTGGATACGCTAAAGTTATATAGAGGCTAGTGCCTCTACATAAATTTAGCGCATCCACCGCCAGCTAAAGGGGTATTAAGACACGTGTTACTTCTGGTTTCCGGCGCGCACATGTGAGGACGCAAGGAGAAAGAGCTCCACGACTTCAGGCCAAATACCCGGGGTCTCGGACGCAAAACAGGGAATATCAACCTCCAGAACATCACCCGCAGGTGTGCGGATACTCATGGAGGAATTCATAGTGCGCAGCTGCTCCCCGCTACCCGAGTCTTCTCTCCCACAGCGAGAAAGCAGCAGCCAACCGAGAGGCAAGATGGCTGACAAAAGGCAGAGGCTCACACATTCATCGTCTCAACCCCCTCCACTACCAGTAGACATTGAGCCTCAGACCACAGAGACGGACGCTCCCCACAACTACAGGAGCTAGCAATCGCGTGCAAAGAATTGGCAATAGCAATGGCCAACCTTTTAGCGCCGGATATAACAGTCACGTTGAAGGCAACAGTCGCCTCCTCCATGAAACAACTGCAAACCGAGGTGGCTCACCATTCAACGCAGATCCAGGAGCTGGAACAAAGAGTTGGTCTCATAGAGGATGAACTGGAGAGGGCGCAGATGCAGGTCTGGGAGGTGTTCAGGACGGACAAAGTGGAAGACGTGAAAAATCATTCCATAGAACATTCTTAGGATTGTGGGTCTCCCAGAATCGATATTACCAAACCAGCTCACCCAGTTGTGTGCTGTGGAGATGCCCCAGGCCCTAGGAATCCAAGGCCCTCTTACGGTTAAAAGAGCACACCGGGTGGGACCTATAATAGACTCACGTGAGGAGGGGGTCACGCAGAGACCGAGGCCTACGATCATAAGATACCTAAACTATGCGGAGAAAGAGTCCCTTTTGATCAGATACAGGCAGACAACCCAGCCGCTAAAGATGAGGGGCCACAATATCTTACTTTTTGGTGATTATTCAGTGGAGGTGGCCAGGTACCTATCTCCTGGGGATGCCATGGCAATAGAGGGGATTCAACATCCAGAGGGAACTTCTCCGAGAGGAAGCCACAATCAAGGACTATCTTGCAAACGGTCCCATGGATCCTCGCCCGGAGTGGGATTGAGGGGATTACATTTCTGGACTTGATTGGAGGGACATAGTCTCAACTGGACTCTATTAGATGCATCAAATGACATGCGTTGGTAAGACAACATTTAGTTTGGGAGCTAAGAGTTATAAGTTTACCTAAATGCGTTTGGTCGTCATGTAATTTGGGGGGGGGTTGGAGGCCGATGGGAGAGCAGGTTAAAATATATATATTTTATATATATGTATATATATATATTTATTTTTTTGTTAATCTTTTTCCTTCTCTCTTTTTGTCCTTTCCACTCCTCCCTCAGGCAGTATGGCGCAGATATTAAATGAGAGGGGAGGGGTTTGTCGAGCACATAATTAAGAGCAACCTGACGTCAAGTGAGAGATGTTAGATAGAGAGATATTGTAAGAATAATCAGAAATTCCGGAGCAGGAGAAGACAACGACTCTGCCTGGAAGAGTGCGAAAAAAAAGAAGGAGGTAGTGCGAGGAGGGTGGAAGTGTCCTCCAGGTGTGTATCTAAAAACATCACATACAAGTACTAAAACATGAAAGTAGTGACGTGGAATGTGAAAGGCCTGAGGGCCCCACAAAAAAGGATAATGGTTCTCTGCCACCTCAGAAGGTTAAATGCTGATATAGCATTATTACAGGAGACACAACTGGAGGAGACTGATTTCTGGCACATGAGACGCCTTTGGGTGGGATTAGTGCTAGGTTCTCCCCCAGAGGGTAGAAAGGCAGGAGTTCTGAAGCTTGTTCATAAACGACTTCGCCATAAGATCATTTCAGTAGACAAGTAGACACAAAGTAGACACAAAGGGTCGTCTGTTAAAGGTCAAGTTAGAAACCAATCCTGGTCTGCTCACTATATTTAATGTATATGGGCCTAATTCTGCTCAGACGACCTTCTTCAGAGACTTGGAGATAACAATCATACAGGAGGGAGCGGGACAAGTATTAGTAGAAGGGGATATTAATGTTGTGCATGATGCACAGGATGATCGCCACCATCATAGACAGGACCCCCACACTAGGCCATCAGGACTATATACCCTCAAATCCTTTTTGGGCTCTACAGGCCTAACAGATGTTGGGAAGTTTTATAACCCAACTGAAAGGAAATAAACACATTATTTCCATGCTCAGAAGTCATGGTCGAGGCTGGACTATGTCTTGGCCTCACCACAACTCATGCAGAGAACAGACTTGACAGAGATAACGTATTTGGTCATATCAAACCATACTCCTGTGGTCATAAACATAGGAGAATATACCTAGGGGAACTGATTATATATGGCGTCTTCGGTCTTCCAAGTTATTTGGCAACCGACGAGGAGTTCGTAGACAGACTGGGTGGCGGGGGGAATTCTCTAATAACAATATAGAACATAAAGAAGAACATATACTGTCCCTATTCAATTCCTGCCTACAAGGCGGTAAAATATTACCCTCTGGAAATATGGTTCACATAAAGGTCAGCCCAAAACCAGGCAAAGACTTAACCTTAGCTAGCTGTTATAGGCCAATTTCACCTATTAACCAGGACTTAAAGATCCTGTCTAAACTGATGGCGAAAAGGGTAGCAGATTTTATGCCAGAGCCTATAGTACCACACCAGGTAGGATTCACAAAGTGGAGAGCAACAGTGACAAATATAAGGACAGTTCTAGCAGTCCAAGACTATAAAGTTCACAATTAGAGATGTCCTGAACTATTCACCCGCGAACAGTTCCCGGCGAACATCATCATTGAGCAAACTTTGACCCTGTACCTCACAGTCAGCAGACACATTCCAGCCAATCAGCAGCATACCCTCCTTCCAAGACCCTCCCATCTCCTTGACAGCATCCATTTTAGATTCATTCGGAAGCTGCAGTCTTAGTAAAAGGAGGGACAGTGTAGCTGCTGCTGATTTCATTGGGAAATCGATAGCTAGGCTAGTGTATTCAGTGCCCACTCCAGTCCTGAAAGACTCATCTGATCTCTGCTGTAAAGACAGCGTCCTGATAGCACCCCAAAAAGCCCTTTTTATGGCTGCTACATTAGTCTGCTTCTATTTTTCTTTTCTCCATATATATATTGCAGTTGCCTGGCCTGCCCGTGTGTGAGGAGCTGCAGGCCCACAGACTGTAGTGTGCCCACTGCCAGTGCCCACCACTCATGCCGTGTGGCACAGGACTTTGCATCAAAAAAAGGCATTTCATTTTTACCCTTTAATCTAAGGTTAGTTGCCTGCCAGTGTGTGTCAGGCCGACTTCCACTGTCTGTACTGTGCCCACTGCCAGTGCCCACCACTCATACCGGGTGGCACAGGACTTTGCATAAAAAAAGGCATTTCATTTTTACCCTTTAATCTAAGGTTAGTTACCTGCCAGTGTGTGTCAGGCCGACTTCCACTGACTGTAGTGTGCCCACTTCCAGTGCCCACCACTCATACCGTGTGGCACAGGACTTTGCATCGAAAAAAGGCATTTCATTTTGACCCTTTAATCTAAGGTTAGTTGCCTGCCAGTGTGTGTCAGGCCGACTTCCACTGACTGTAGTGTGCCCACTGCCAGTGCCCACCACTCATACCGGGTGGCACAGTAGCTTGCCGATAAATAAGGCATTTAATTTTTACACTTCAGTCTAATTTCAGTTGCTTGCCTGCTGCCAGTGTGTGTCAGGCCGACTTCCACTGACTGTAGTGTGCCCACTGCCAGTGCCCACCACTCATACCGGGTGGCACATACCTTGCACGCATAGTACCACTAATAAAAAAAAAATGACAGGCAGAGGCAGGCCACCCTGCAGGAGACGTCGTGGTGTTGTGATTTCCTTTGGCCCTAGAATAATGCCCAGTGTTTAGAGGCCACATACCCTGAACTCGAAAAATTCTGAGGACATAGTTGACTGGCTTACACAGGACACCCAATCTTCTACAGCTTCCGCTCGGAACCTTGATGCACCATCCTCCTCCAGCTCAGCTTCGGGCACCTCTCAAGTTACCACTCGCCCGCCCGCCACCACCACCAACACCAGCACCACAGCCACTTTATTTGATCTGTCAGAAGATTTATTTACACATCAGTTGAAAGAAATGAGTGATGCGCAACCTTTATTGCCAGAGGATGTAGATAATAGGGATATGTCTCAGCCAGGCAGCATTACACACATGGACGTACTGTGTGATAACGATGATTTTGTACCCGCTGCTGCTTCCTTTGCTAAATTGTCAAATACAAGTGAAGCGGTTGATGATTACGATGTGTCCGTGGATGTCACGTGGGTGCCCGCTCGAAGAGAAGAAGAACAGGGGGAAAGTTCAGATGGGGAGACGGAGAGGAGGAGGAGATGAGTTGGAAGCAGGGGGATGCCGTCGCAAGGAGTTAGTGCCACAGTCAGACAGCATGTATCGGCACCCGGGGTCAGCCAGACAGCATGCCAATCAACGCATGCTGTTGCCACCACCAGAATGCCGTCATTGCAAAGCTCAGCAGTGTGGCATTTTTTTTGTGTGTCTGCCTCTGATAACAGCAATGCCATTTGCAACCTGTGCCAAAAGAAACTGAGTCGTGGGAAGTCCAACACCCACCTTGGTACAACTGCTTTGGGAAGACACATGATCTCACATCACAAACGCCTATGGGATCAACACATGAGTACAAGCAGCACACAAACTCAAAGCCACCATCCTCCTCCTGGTCCAGCATCTTCAGCCACGTCAACCACTGCTGTCCTCCCTGCCCCCTCTCAACCACCCGCCACTCCGCCTCTCACCTTCAGCAGTTCCTGCTCATCTGCCCACAGTCAGGTGTCTGTCAAGGAAATGTTTGAGCGTAAGAAGCCATTGTCACAGAGTCATCCCTTGCCCGGCGTCTGACAGCTGGCTTGATGGAACTCTTAGACCGCCAGCTTTTACCATACCAGCTGGTGGAGTCTGAGGCCTTCAAAAAATTTGGGACACCACAGTGGAAGGTACCCAGACAAATTTTTTTTCAAAAAAGGCAATCCCAAACCTCTACTATGTTATTGAAAAGGAAGTCATGGCATCTCTGGCACACAGTGTTGGGGCAAGGGTCCATCTGACCACTGATACCTGGTCTGCAAAGCACGGTCAGGGCAGGTATATCATGTACACTGCGCATTGGGTCAACCTGCTGGCGGCTGACAAGCATGGAATGCGTGGCTCCGCAGTGGAGTTGGTGACACCGCCACGACTTGCAGGCAGGCCTACTGCCACCTCCTCTACTCCTCCTACTCCATCCTCTTCGATATCCTCCTCGGCTGAGTCCTCTTCTGCTGCGGCGTCTGGCTGCACATCAACTGAATCCCCCAGTTCCCCAGAGGCTATTGCACATCCCGGATACGACAGTGTCACGCTGTCTTGGGGTTGACTTGCCTGAAAGCAGAGAGCCACACAGGACCAGCACTCCTGTCCGCCCTAAACGCACAGGTGGATCAGTGGCTGACCCCGCTCCAACTGGAGATTGGCAAAGTGGTGTGTGACAATGGAACAAATTTGTTTTCGGCATTGAATTTGGGCAAGTTGTCACATGTGCCGTGCATGGCACGTGTGTTGAATCTCATTGTACAACGCTTTGTGTCTAAGTACCCAGGCTTACAGGACATCCTCAAGCAGGCCAGGAAGGTGTGTGGCCATTTCAGGCGTTCCTACACGGCCATGGCACACTTTTCCGATATTCAGCGGCGAAACAACATGCCAGTGAGGCGCTTGATTTGCGACAGCTCGACACGTTGGAATTCAACATTTCTAATGTTCAACCGCCTGCTCCAACAAGAAAAAGCTGTCAACGAGTATTTGTATGACCGGGGTGCTAGGACAGCCTCTGCGGAGCTGGGAATTTTTTTGCCACGTTACTGGACGCTCATGTGCAGTGCCTGTAGGCTCATGCGTCCTTTTGAGGAGGTGACAAACCTAGTCAGTCGCACCGAAGGCACCATCAGCGACCTCATCCCATTTGTTTTCTTCCTGGAGCGTGCCTGCGAAGAGTGCTGGATCAGGCTGTAGATGAAGAGGAAGAGTTGTGGTCACCATCACCACCAGAAACAGCCTTGTCATCATCGCTTGCCGGACCTGCGGCAACGCTGGAAGAGAAGTATGAGGAAGAGGAGTCAGAGGAGGAATGTGGCTTTGAGGAGGAGGAAGAACAACCAAAGCAGGCACCCCAGGGTGCTCGTTGTTGTCACCTATCTGGGACCCGTGGTGTTGTACGTGGCTGGGGTGAAGAACAGACCGTCAATGACATCAGTGAGGACGAGGAACAGGAAATGAGTAGCTCTGCATCCAACCTTGTGCAAATGGGGTCTTTCATGCTGTCATGTCTGTTGAGGGACCCTCGTATAAAAAGGATGAAGGAGAACAACCTGTACTGGGTGGCCACGCTACTAGACCCCGGTATAAGCAGAAAGTGGCAGAAATGTTACCAAATTACCGAAAGTCGGAAAGGATGCAGCAGTTCAAAACCAAACTAAAAAATATGCTTTACACAGCTTATAAGGGGGATGTCACAGCACAACGGGAATCTAACTGGGGAAGAGGTGAATGTAATCCTCCTCCTACCACGGCGCAAAGGACTGGACGATTTACAGATGTGTTGTTGATGGAGGACATGCAGAGCTTTTTCAGTCCTACACATCGCCACAGCCCTTCGGGATCCAGCCTTAGAGAACGACTCGACCAACAGGTAGCAGACTACCTCGCCTTAACAGCAGATATCGACACTCTGAGGAGCGATGAACCCCTTCACTACTGGGTGTGCAGGCTTGACCTGTGGCCTGAGCTATCCCAGTTTGCGATAGAACTTCTGACCTGCCCTGCTTCAAGTGTCCTGTCAGAAAGGACCTTCAGTGCAGCAGGAGGCATTGTCACTGACAAGAGAAGTCGCCTCGGTCAAAAAAGTGTTGATTACCTCATTTTCATAAAGATGAATAAGGCATGGATCCCGAAGGGACTGACAGTGGGGGATACGTTTGACTAACAAAAGGCCTGATGACATGCCTTGGCCTCAAAATGGTCCCCACGCTGCTGTATTTAATGTCTGCATACCGGATGACTTTTGTGAATTCTCCGCCACCAACTAGGGTTCAAGCCGCAATCTTTTAGTCACTTTTCTGCCTGGAAAACATCTATTTTTCCGGCCGCTGCTACAACAGCGGCTGCAACAATGCCATTATTTTTCAGGCATGTGTACGTGCCTAGTTTTTCTGTCCTATCGTGCAGCGCTGTGGTTGCAAAAACAAAACAAAAATAAAAGGCACATACAAGTGTCAATTCCCCTTTGTGATCGTTACCTTGTTGTGGTGAAGGGGCTTGCGTATCACAATGAAGCAATCATCATCTCTATGAGTGTGTTGGCAATGTTGCCACACCCCAGATGATAAGGCCGTTGCTTCATTATGGTCAGACCAAAAGCGATTGGCTGGATAATATTTCATAGAAAAAACATTAGTTTACCTTTTTTTTTTTTTAAGTTGTATGGGTTTTTAATACAAAAAATAAAAAATCATAATAAAGTCTCATAATAGTTTATTAGAAATAATGCAGACAATTAAAAAAATCTCCATCAATTCCAATACAAAGCAAGTACAGAGCTCAGAACTAAATTATTTCATGATGTCTTAATGGTTCGCTAATTCGACAATGGTTAATCAATTCGACCGGATAGGGTACGTAACAGGGATTAAACTGATAGGAATAGTACTAGTTAAGACACCACTCATATCGGGTGTCACAGCACATTGCTCTGTGCACGCGTAGTGCCCCAATTTGGGAATAAGAGGACCGACCAAGCTGCTTTTTCCATCTCCCAGGTCCTAAAATCAATTCAGTTTGGTGTATGAGAGTTTGGTCTGTCACTGTGAAGGCAGTCGAAGGTACCCGGCCTAAATGTTTTTTTCACAAAAGGCAATCCCTGATATGGGACGTAACAGGGATTAAACTGATAGGAATAGTACTAATTAAGACACCACTCATATAGGGTGTCAGAGCACATTGCTCTGTGCACGCGCAGTGCCCCAATTTGGGAGTATGAGGACCGACCAAGCTGCTTTTTCCATCTCACGGTTCCTAAAATCAATTCAGTTTGGTGTATGAGAGTTTGGTCTGTCACTGTGAAGGCAGTCGAAGGTACCCGGCCTAAATTTTTTTTCACAAAAGGCAATCCCTGATATGGGGCGTAACAGGGATTAAACTGATACAAATAGTACTAGTTAAGACACCACTTATATCGGGTGTGACAGTAAATTGCACGGCGCAGACGCAGTGAACGTGGATTAAAACAAAGGGGAGGGAGCCAGCGTTTTTTTAACCATCTCCCCGTTTGAAAAATCAGTTCAATAAATGGACCCCAGATTGGGGACGTAACAGGGATTAAATTGATAAGAATAGTACTAGTTAACACACCACTCATACCGTGTGGCAGAGTACATTGCACGGCACACGCGCAGTGCCCCAAATTGGAAGTAACAAGAAGGACGCACACAGATAAATCACATTTCTGCAAGGAGTTTGTCAACTTTTGACAACTGTTTGCGGTTGTCTAAAATCTGTTCAATACACGTCCTGATAGGGGACTGTGACGAGACCAATCTCGCCACATTGCATTGGAGAAACCTGGTTGCTCGCCTGCTGCCTTTGGACTATGGCCCCCTGTTAAAAGACATCTTTTTTACCTGCAGAAAAGCTTAATTCGTGCTTTTCTGCCTGGGGTTCGGTAGTTTTGGTTGAATGTGTTATACCCCAGATAGGAATCCCATGGAGCCCATTCGTATGAAACTGACTGTAAAGACTTTGGCTCCATGGCGATTAAACTGTATTCGTGTGGTCTGAGCGCCATTCACTTAATAATGTGCGCTCAGACCTGAGCTATCTGGGGATATGTTAAATGTATAGTTTTAATGTAATGTGTCTTACCTGGTGTATTTTAACAGTAATGCTTGTTCTGTGTCCCCATGTGCATAATGGAGTCTTGTCTCTGAAATGTCTGTGTGTATTGTAAAGGGTGGGACATTGTATATTGAATAGTGATGTCTGTCCTATTGTCCCCACATGTGTATTGGCGATTTCCCTTTGTCCTGAGCAGGGGCGTAACGATCGCGGTCGCAGAGTGTGCGACCGCGACCGGGCCCGGCGGTGGAGGGGGCCCGCTGCAGGCGGCGGTGAGCGGGCCCTCCCCCACCTCTCCAGACTCCTCCTCATCTTTAAAAAATCCACGGTGACGGCGTGCTGCTGGGCCGGGGCAGGACTCGGCGGCAGGAGCCGCAGCCGCGAGTACTAAGGAGGCAGAGGCGGAGCGGAAGTGCGGGCGCGCGGTTGGTCCGGCGCGCGCCTCGCACCATCTGCCGCCGGAGAGACTGCTGCAGAGGACTCCGACTCAGTCACGCTCACGTGACTCACATGTGGGCGTGGCAGCCGCAGAGCGAGCCCGGGCCGGCCGGAGAGAGTCCTCATCTGGCTCTGACCCGCCCGCCGTGAGCTGCCCGCCCGGGGTTCGCCGACGCCGACCGCCAGCCCCCTCGCTCCCCTCCCAGTCAGCCACCCGGCCCGGCCAGTGCGGCCACCATTTAAATTACAGAGCTGCCTGAGCCAGCAGCTGCCTGAATACTCCCTCCCTCCTCCTCCCTGTCTGAGTCCTGTGACTGTCACTGTGAGATAAGTGAAAAGTCACGTGACGTTCACCAAGTTCAGCTTGTTTGTTCAGGCCAGAGGCGCCTGCGGCCTGTCTGTGGCTGTGAGTGACAGTGAGCCACCCATAGATATTTGCTTATCATGTTCGGGCCAGGCCTGAACAAACAGGCTGAGCGAACAGTGAACATGACTCAAAGGGACTCAGGGAGGGGAGGGATGTGCAGGCAGCTGCTGAGTGATTTGTGACCCCCCTCCCACTGCCAGCCTGGCCCAGGCGCAGCAAGAGCCCGCCCGCCAGCACCACCACCAGGCAATTTAAAAGAGCACCCCCCGCCTGCAGTCAGACTTAGCAGTGGACAGGACACCCACATCATCGCCGCCATTCGCCATCACTGTGACAGCCGCTGACCCAGAGCAGGAGCCAGGAGCAGTGAACTTTCTGGAGTCTGGACTACAGGTAGTTTTTAGTAATTATGTATTTTGGGGCACAAATGTGTAATAATACTAATAGGGTAGGGTGGGGCCCGGGTGGTTGTCTGAATAATTATTTGGCAGGACATGTTGTGGCCAGGGATGGACGAATAACAACTATAAATTATTGGTGCGCGTGCGTGTAACCTGTCCACTGAATCTTTATGATCCAATCCATCTCCGCCCCACCCCTGACCCTGATTTCAGACTTTTCATTACCGAGATCATCTATCCACCCCACCCCCTGTATTCTTACATAATAGAAATCAGGGCCGGGGTGGGGCGGATGGATGGATGGATGATGATATTGTGAAATAATTAGGCACCAAACTGACAGCCAATATTATGTGGTGATTATCTTTTTTGATTGTAGGTAATTTACCAAGATATGGGTCAAGTAGGTTTATGCCTTATGTGGGGAATCGTTTGGACTACTTTAATTTTTTTTTTTTATTTGTGTATTTTATTTGGAAACATTAAAAAAAACAAAAAAACCCTACTTCCTTATTTAAAATTCGACTACAACACTTTAATGCCGTGGGTGGGTGGCGGCTTGTGGGTGGGTGGCGGCTTGTGGGTGGGTGGCGGCTTGTGGATGGGTGGCGGCTTTGGGGGGGGCCCCAATTCAAAGTTTGCCCTGGGGCCCATTGAACTCTTGTTACGCCACTGGTCCTGAGAGATAATTGAATGACTCCTCAATTGTCTCCAGGACAGAAGACATTGTGTATTCTCCTGCCTGTGGTGATTGCATTACCCATGTAGGGTGATTGTATCACAGGCAGAGGGGAGGGATATGCTGGGGGTGTCTGTATTGTCCCAATGTGTGTGATTGGCTGCTGTATCCCGTGTCGCAGTCTTCCTTCTGGTCCTCTAGGGGAGTGTCCACCAGGTGGGAGACCTGGATAAATACCAGGCAGGTAGCCGTTAATAAAAGTGAGAATTCCTGTTTACCATCAATACGGAGCTTCGTCTCGTTCTTGGGGGGGATTCACTGTATGCTGTTAGAGACTGATTGCCAGGAGTGTAAGCTGATTGTCTGCTTTTCCTGTTCGTCTGCTAGCAGCTATTTGGGAGGTTCCAGTACGGGAGTTGGAGTGCTATTTTGTATCCAGTTCGGGAGTTTGGTGTTCTGCAGTAGCTGTGCCTATATCTCTGTAAAGGGGCCGATCGCCTAAACGGTTTTTACCCCTTGTCTGCAGAAACGGTCCGTTACAATTGGTGGCGAGCAGCGGGATCGTTCCTACAGCCAGAAGGACAGCTACAGGAGACACCATTTCCTTGGATTTACAAGTGGGGGCAACGCATGTCCCAGTACAGCGACCCTAAAAGCAACAGAATGGAACCAGCAGTGTCATACGAGGAGGAGGACCTGGATGGCCGGGATGCATTAAGGAAAGGCATCTGGTACCAGGCCCTGGACAATGTACAATACCAGCGGGGTGAGAGTCTCCCCAGTGAAGAGCAGCGGTGGCAGAAGCAAGTGGCCCTGCGGCTGCCCTTTCTGGGAGAGCAGCCCCTGGATGAATGGGTGAAGGAGCTAGAGCACCGGGTATGGCAGGAGCTATGGCTGGAGGATGCCTACCAGGCGCTCTGGTGGTATATGGCACAGTATATACCCTGGACAGCCGAGCATGACAAGCCAGAGGGAGAGGAGTTTGATGGTTCTGGCTTGTTATGGGAGTCCTTTGCAGAGCCTGACTTCGGGAGTCCTGCACAGAACAGACTTCAGGACATTTTCTACGAGAGGGAGGCTAGGCATGACGGGGATGACCCCCATGAGGTAGAGCAAGACCTGGCTCACCTAGCAACCCTGGAGTGGGAACTGGAGCAGGACTACCGAGATCTCTTCCACTCCATTGGGAAGGCTCAGCAGGACAGCAAGGTGACAGATCCAGTTCCAGACCCATTCCGCTGGGAAGATATTATTGAAATTTACTGGGAGGAACCCCAGGCGGCAGGTGGAGATGGGACCGAGGTCTCTCCACCGGTATTGCAGGGAATTGGGAGCCTGAGCTCCATTCCCCAGCGGGAGATATTGCAGGGAATTGGGAGCCTGAGCTCCATTCCCCAGCGGGAGATATTGCAGGGAATTGGGAGCCTGAGCTCCATTCCCCAGCGGGAGATATTACAGGGAATTGGGAGCCTGAGCTCCATTCCCCAGCGGGAGATATTACAGGGAATTGGGAGCCTGAGCTCCATTCCCCAGCGGCAGGCTGAGCTACAGGGGGCAGAGGTAGTTGTTCCTGCCCCACAGCAGCAGCGTGATTTTTCGGGAATTGGGAGCCCGGTCTCCATTCCCCAGTGGCAGTATTATTTGTTGGGAATTGGGAGCCCGGTCTCCAGTCCCCAGCGGCAGAGTAACCAGCAGGGAATAGAGAGCCCAGTCTCCTTTCTCCAGCAGCAGGACTCTGTATTGGGAGGAGAGACAGTCGGTCTCCCTCCACTGAGGAGGAAGGTATGTATGGGAGAGGAGCTTACTACCACCTCTCCCCAGCGGCTGATCATTAATGGGCAGGGAATAGAGAGCTCAGTCTCCTTTCCCCAGCAGCAGAACTGTGTAACCAAAGGGGAGACAGTCGGTCTCCAGCAGCAGGACTGTATATCTAAAGGGGAGACAGTCGGTCTCCCCCTCCAACAACCAGGCTTCAACCAGGCTACCCTCCCAGTAGCGCTGGCAACAGGGCAGAGTGACGCGGGTCTCTGCCCATGCAGCACCCCACCAAGTCAGCGTACCCGTACCCAGCACAGCCGTGGTGAGGCACCTGGACATGGACAAGCTTCTCCTCTACCCAGTTGCAGTAACTATTTATTGTGGGTGGGCTGTGCTGTTGATTGTGTTTTGTGGGTGGGCTGCTGGACTAACAAGGGCACTGACCGGCAGGAGGTCAGATACCCTGTTAGTCTGTTTGGAAAAGGGGAGAGATGTGACGAGACCAATCTCGCCACATTGCATTGGAGAAACCTGGTTGCTCGCCTGCTGCCTTTGGACTATGGCCCCCTGTTAAAAGACATCTTTTACCTGCAGAAAAGCTTAATTCGTGCTTTTCTGCCTGGGGTTCGGTAGTTTTGGTTGAATGTGTTATACCCCAGATAGGAATCCCATGGAGCCCATTCGTATGAAACTGACTGTAAAGACTTTGGCTCCATGGCGATTAAACTGTAGTTCGTGTGGTCTGAGCGCCATTCACTTAATAATGTGCGCTCAGACCTGAGCTATCTGGGGATATGTTAAATGTATAGTTTTAATGTAATGTGTCTTACCTGGTGTATTTTAACAGTAATGCTTGTTCTGTGTCCCCATGTGCATAATGGAGTCTTGTCTCTGAAATGTCTGTGTGTATTGTAAAGGGTGGGACATTGTATATTGAATAGTGATGTCTGTCCTATTGTCCCCACATGTGTATTGGCGATTTCCCTTTGTCCTGAGAGATAATTGAATGACTCCTCAATTGTCTCCAGGACAGAAGACATTGTGTATTCTGCCTGCCTGTGATGATTGCATTACCCATGTAGGGTGATTGTATCACAGGCAGAGGGGAGGGATATGCTGGGGGTGTCTGTATTGTCCCAATGTGTGTGATTGGCTGCTGTATCCCGTGTCGCAGTCTTCCTTCTGGTCCTCTAGGGGAGTGTCCACCAGGTGGGAGACCTGGATAAATACCAGGCAGGTAGCCGTTAATAAAAGTGAGAATTCCTGTTTACCATCAATACGGAGCTTCGTCTCGTTCTTGGGGGGGATTCACTGTATGCTGTTAGAGACTGATTGCCAGGAGTGTAAGCTGATTGTCTGCTTTTCCTGTTCGTCTGCTAGCAGCTATTTGGGAGGTTCCAGTACGGGAGTTGGAGTGCTATTTTGTATCCAGTTCGGGAGTTTGGTGTTCTGCAGTAGCTGTGCCTATATCTCTGTAAAGGGGGCCGATCGCCTAAACGGTTTTTACCCCTTGTCTGCAGAAACGGTCCGTTACAGGGACGTAACAGGGATTAAACTGATGAGAATAGTACTACAGAAAATACCACTCATATCGGGTGTGACAGTAAATTGCACGGCGCAGACGCAGTGACCCTGGATTAAAACAAAGGGGAGGGAGCCAGCGTTTTTTTAACCATCTCCCGTTCGAAAAATCAATTCAATAAATGGACCCCAGATTGGGGACATAACAGAGATTAAACTGATGAAAAGAGAACTACAGAAAATAACACTCATATCGGGTGTGACAGTAAATTGGACGGCGCAGACGCTGTGACCGTGGATTAAAACAAAGGGGAGGGAGCCAGCGTTTTTTTAACCATCTCCCCGTTCGAAAAATCAATTCAATTCACCTTTCGGGGACCCTTGGTGTTGTACGTGGCTGGGTGGAGGAAGAAACCTTCAATGACATCACCGGGACATGGCTAGCTTGGTGTCCAACCTTGTGCAAATGGGGAGTTTGCGGTTGTGCAAATGGACTGTTTGTGGTTGTTTGCGGTGCATTAAAAGGGGAGTTTGGTCTGTCAATGTCTGTGAAGCGGGCGTAACCCTTACACTACCTGATCGATACAACATCATACCTGATTGTATACACACACTGGATGTTTTAAAGCACGTTATTCCAAACAATTTAGGAATGTTAGTTGATTTATGCCTTTTATGGATTAAAACCCGACTCTGCGTCCACTACGTAATTTTCCATGGGAGTTTTGCCATGGATTCCCCTACGGCATGCCACAGTCCAGGTGTTAGTCCCCTTGAAACAACTTTTCCATCACTATTGTGGCCAGAAAGAGTCCCTGTGGGTTTTAAAATTTGCCTGCCTAATGAAGTCTATGGCGGTTCGCCCGGTTCGCCCGTTCGCGAACATTTGAGGAAGTTCGCGTTCGCCGTTCACGAACTGAAATTTTTTTTTCATCTCTATTCGCGACATTACTAGTGGCCAGCTCGGGAACTGGTGATGCCACTGATGCTGTGGGTGTAGGCTCAAAATGTCCCAGACCTAAGCCAAACTTAGCTGTCTCTAGCTCTGTGCAAGAAACATCTATGTTTTTTTTTTCCCCTCAAGGCCGACACACAAAACCAAAGCCGTGTGCAAGATCTGCAGGACAAAAATAAGCCAAAACACAAACATAATTACCTGGACGCTATTGCAGCACATGAGGTGGCATCACTGTATGGGAAAATACAACTGGCCTGCATTCCCAATCAGAACAAGTCTGTCTTCCTTTTTCTGGTCTTCTTTGTGGCAGCCAACCTGTAGCCCCAAGCAGTAAAATGTCCAGGTCATCATCATCGGCTCCTTTTTCTCCTGCTCAGACTTTTCCTCCCCTTTGTCCTCCACTCCATTATGAAGCGTCCATAACTGAATGTGTGGCCATGAGAAAACTATTCTTGACCAGAAATTTGCTTAACCTCTTCCCGACCAGCGCCATAATAGAACGGCGCAGCGGGACGTGAGTTGCCGACTAGCGCCGTACTATTAGAGAAGAAGAACACCCTGCCCCCGGGCACAATCGCTCGGGAACCGCGGTGCGATGGCTGCTCTGCCGAGCAGGCAGCCATGTTGACTAAGGGCTGGGGGAGGTATTTCCGCCCCAATCGCTGCTATTGGCCGGATTCCATAGACCTACGCATAGCAGCTCCGGCTGCGATACTGAGCTGCGGGGGTCATGTGGAGGTGACCGGTGCTGAACTAGTCAGCACTTGTCACCTCCGAGGTCAGGCAGGGAACTCCAGTGTTTGGGGTCTCCTGCCAGCGTTGCTATTGGCTGGAACAACGCTCCAGCCAATGGCAGCGTTACAGCAGCAGAGGAAGAGGCAGAACTTCCCTGCATGCAGCCATTCTAGCTGGTGACTGCATGCAGAGAGGTTCTGTGCCTTTCTGTGCTGCTGTTGGCTTGCTGGGACTTGTGGTGAACCCCCACTGCGATTTTAACCCCTTTCCCGCTGAAAAGAAAAAAGAACATCTGGAATTGCTGCACTTATTTTTTATTTTTTTTCATTTGCAGCTGTTCCAGATCCCTAAACCATCCTCAGTCCCTGTCCCTTCCCGCCCTCCTCCCTCCCCCCCAGTGCCCCCTTTTTTTTTATGGACGCCATTTGGTCCGTGTACTTTTTATTTATTTATTTATTTTTACCATTTTCCAGCTCTGCACTACTTTTTGGTTGTGACAGCCAAGTACTGTTCAGTACTTTGTTTTTCCCATATTTGTGTGGATTTTTTCCCAATTTTTCCAATTTTTTTGTTCAAAAAGAAGAAATTGTAGTTAGGTGTTTATAAATATATATAGAGCTCTATATTTTTATATATATGTATGTAAGGCTATCTAGATAGCCTGTATTTGTGGGAGGGGCTTAGGCCTTTATAGCCGGCTGCAGTGCCGGCTCCGTTGCGCGCAGCCAGGTACCCCCAGCCCACCCTCCCCTTCTCCTTCCATTTCTCCTAGGGTATGCCCCCTTTTAGGCCTACCCGCGTACCTGGCTCCCGGCACCCTCCAGCCAGTGTCAATGTCATGCATGATACAGTCACGTCTACGCCCTCTCGCGGGCCGTCGCCATGAGCACAAATATATATAGATATAAGTTACATTTTTAGCCAGTGTTGACTATAGTGAATTTTTATACTACAGTTTTTGCACGCACGATCTGCGTGCGTGCGTGCTTCAGAGTACCGATCGGTAATAGGCTCATTGGCATCTGCATATTTTTGAGGTGTTTTTTTGGGTGTGAAAAAAAGACCTGCAGTTAGTGGTAGTTATTTAGATATATATATAAATTTCAGTTAGTGTCAGTTTAGGTTTTTGCAGGAACGCACCATCTGCGTACGTGCATTTTGCAACCACTGAGCACTGATCAGTAGTGTCCATTACTGATCACCTCTGCTCAGTTTGCAGCAAAGACTTTTTTTTGTGCAGAAAATACTTTTGTTTTGTGCAGAAAATACTATTTTTTTTTTAAACTGTTCTTCTAAATTTAATTTTACATTTATTACAAGCCCCTTCACGTGTGAAAACACAACATACACACCCCTCACACAACATAAAGGTTTCCACATTTCACATGTCACACCCCCATAAAATAAAAATGACCCGTCCATCCCAACGAGTATACTCAGCTGAAGAGGCATACGCCATGCTTGCCTCCGATACTGAGTCTGCCAGTGAGGGAGAAGAGGATGCCACTTTCCTCTACTCCTCTACCCCCTCATCATCATCATCCGCTGATGAGGCACCCTCTAGAAGGCGCCCGAGGGTAGCAGAGCAGGAAGCCCCCCAGAGTGAGCCCACATGGATCCCACCCCCTGACGATTATCAGCCCCAAATTCCAGAGTTTGTGGAAAACTCTGGAATCCAAATTGACTGCACGGGCTTCACAGAAATTGATTTTTTCAAAATCTTTTTCAGTGAAGATTTAGTAAATTTTATTGTGGCCCAAACAAATTTATATGCCCAACCCAATATGCAGGTGCACGTTGCTATGGTGAAATATAGAGTGAAAAAACACGGCACTCAAGCGACTTGTTGATAGTAATATAATCACGTTGCTTCAGCCGCCGAAATGCGCATGTCCGTGACGCACTTCCGGTCCCGGCCGCGGACCGGAAGTGGAACTCTGGCGCGCTATTTAAAGCGCTGAACTAGTGCACCTCTTATGCCACCTGCACCTATGTATCCTATTACTCCTAGGTATGTACTTCTGAACTACTAGACTTATTGACTTTTTGCCTGTACCTCTGTTGCATTTTCATCTGCATATGTATGGATAATGTGGTTGTTTTCCATCTGAGTCGTCACGGACCCTCTTTATATGCCCTCTCCCTGCGATAACATGGCCTTATACATATATTGTATTGGATTAGTGTATATTGTACTGTCTGTCTCCCTCTCCAGAGTGGATTATCTTCTTATACTTCGTGCTGACTACTTGTGTCATTTTCTGATGTTACTGTCATTATCTACATTTTATTGCTCAAATTTTCACCGTTGGTGTCTGTATAAAGACCTGTGTGATTAATTTTGTGTATATCTGTTATCTTCAGGCCCTGATAAAGGTCTTGGTTAGACCGAAACGTCGGCCATTTATTATTACTATGTTTTTTCAATGGTGGTCATAAAATAACGAAAAAATAACGATTAAGAAGAACAATAAAGAAACGTGATTATATTACTATCAACAAGTCGCTTGAGTGCCGTGTTTTTTCACTCTATATGATTCGGGATATCCCCACAACACTGAGCACCATTACAAGGAGGAGTGCCAGCCATTCTCCATAGTGAATGGCTATGGTGAAATACACATACAAACGTAAAAACAAAGGTGCAATGGCACACTGCAGCTAGAGCTCCGTCCTGCCACTATGCTGGATGTTAGATGAGGCATTAGTTTATATTTTGGCCAAATTATGTAAGCCACCCACCACTTCACGGTTGCCTCTCGAGTGGTCCCTAACATTAATTCTTACCTTTTATGGGCCATATCAGCCACACAAAACCCAGGGAGTGCAGGTGCAGCATGCATGCCAGATACACTCTGCTTGTAACCCCGTCTGGTGCCATACAGCGTTCATCAAATACACATACAAACGTAAAAACAAAGGTGCAATGGCAATCCCCATTTTTTTTCCTTTGTAGCATATATGGGAGGCGTGGCGACCTCCATGCAGTCATGCACACCTGACTAGTGAATCCACCCTGTAGGCTGGTTTTAAAGTCAGTATAAAACTGAGTCTGCTTTATAGAACTTACCAGAAGCCATTTGGTTCCAGGAGAAGCCATTTGGTTCCAGGAGAAGTACTAGTGGGCTCAGCATGCATGTTGGTATTTGCATCCCTTGATCTGATGAACGCTGTATGGCACCAGACGGGGTTAAAAGCAGAGTGTATCTGGCTTGCATTCTGCACCTTCACTCCTTGGATTTTTTGTGGCTGATATGGCCCATAAAAGGTAAGAATTAATGTTAGGGACCACTCGAGAGGCAACCGTGAAGTGGTGGGTGGCTTACATAATTTGGCCAAAATATAAACTAATGCCTCATCTAGCATCCAGCATAGTGGCAGGACGAGCTCTAGCTGCAGTGTGCCATTGCACCTTTGTTTTTACGCTTGTATGTGTATTTCACCATAGCAACGTGCACCTGCGTATTGGGTTGTGCTGACTGCAATCCCCATTTTTTTTCCTTTGTAGCATATATGGGAGGCGTGGTGACCTCCATGCAGTCATGCACACCTGACTAGTGAATCCGCCCTGTAGGCTGGTTTTAAAGTCAGTATAAAACTGAGTCTGCTTTATAGAACTTACCAGAAGCCATTTGGTTCCAGGAGAAGTACTAGTGGGCTCAGCATGCATGTTGGTATTTGCATCCCTTGATCTGATGAACGCTGTATGGCACCAGACGGGGTTACAAGCAGAGTGTATCTGGCATGCATGCTGCACCTGCACTCCCTGGATTTTGTGTGGCTGATATGGCCCATAAAAGGTAAGAATTAATGTTAGGGACCACTCGAGAGGCAACCGTGAAGTGGTGGGTGGCTTACATAATTTGGCCAAAATATAAACTAATGCCTCATCTAACATCCAGCATAGTGGCAGGACGGAGCTCTAGCTGCAGTGTGCCATTGCACCTTTGTTTTTAAATTTATATGCCCAGCAGTTTATTACCCAAAACCCCACATCGCCATACGCAAGACCTCTTGGTTGGACCCCAGTTACAGCAGCAGAAATAAAAAATCTTCTGGAGGCTTGTTCTGCATATGGGGCTTGTTAATAAACCAGAAATGAGTTTGTATTGGAGTGTGGATGTCTTGTACCACACTCCAATATTTAGTAATTGCATGGCCCGGAATAGATTTGAGTCGATTCTGAAATTTTTGCATTATAATGATAATGCACAGTTTCCGCCCCAAAATGACCCAACACTTGATCGGCTTTCTAAAATTAGGCCCGTCCTTGACCACTTCAGCACCAAGTTTGCTAAAGTCTACACCCCAAAACAAAATGTATGCATAGATGAATCCCTATTACTTTTCAAAGGGAGAGTAAGATTTCTCCAGTACCTGCCCAGCAAGAGAGCAACATATGAAATAAAAATGTATAAACTCTATGAGAGTAACTCAGGGTACACCTATAGGTTTCGGGTTTATGAAGGAAAAGACTCCCGGATTACACCCCCAGAATTCCCCCCCGCCCTAGGAGTTAGGGTGTAACTAGTGTGGGACTTACTGCACCCACTGCTGGATAAGGGTTACCACCTCTATGTGGATAACTATTATACTAGCATCCCCCTATTCATGTCCCTAACTGCCAGAGGTACTGTGGCTTGCGGCACAGTACACAAAAATCAGAGAGGTCTCCCTAGATCCCTGGTAGGGCAACCACTGAGAAAGGGTGAAAGCAGGGCTCTCCACAATGAGAACATACTGGTGGTTAAGTACAAGGACAAGAGGGACGTCCTTGTACTGACCACCATTCACAGTAACACCAGCACCCCTGCCGATGTATGTGGTACCACTACCACTGTCCCCAAACCAGACTACATTCTGGATTACAACAGGCTAGTGATGTCGCTAACATAAAATTTTCCGTTCGCGAACGGCGAACGAGAACTTCCGCAAATGTTCGCGAACGGGCGAACCGGGCGAACCGCCATAGACTTCAATAGGCAGGCGAATTTTAAAACCCACAGGGACTCTTTCTGGCCACAATAGTGATGGAAAAGTTGTTTCAAGGGGACTGACACCTGGACTGTGGCATGCAGGAGGGGGATCCATGGCAAAACTCCCATGGAAAATTACGTAGTGGACGCAGAGTCGGGTTTTAATCCATAAAGGGCATAAATCAACTAACATTCCTAAATTGTTTGGAATAACGTGCTTTAACCCCTTAAGGACACAGGGTTTTTACATTTTTGGGTTTTCGTTTTGCGCTCTATGCCTTCCAAGAGCCATAACTTTTTTATTTTTCCGTTCACATGGCCATATGAGGGCTTATTTTTTGCGGGACAAGTTACGCCATCATTTAATAATGCATACGGTGTAGTGGGAAGCGGGAAAAAAATTCCAAATGGGGTGAAATTGCAAAAAAAAGCAATTTCACCACAGTTTTACGGGTTTCTAAATTACGACGTTTGATTTGCGATAAAACTGACCATTTCGTTTTATTCTACAGGTCAGTACGAATCCGGCGATACCCAATATGTATAGCTTTTCTTGCGTTTTGATAGTGAAAAAAAATTCAAAAGTGGGAAAAAATTATTATTATTTTTTTGTCGCCATGTTTTGACCGCTATAACGTATTTGTATATAAGTGTATGGTGTTGTATGGGGGCTTATTTTTTGCGGGGCGATCTTAACTTTTAATTGATACCATTATGGGGTGTGTGGGACTTTTTGATCGCTTTTTATTTAATTTTTTTTGAGGAAATGAAGCGTCCAAAAACGGCAAATCGGCCATTTGGGCGCTTTTTTCCGTTTTTCTGTTCACCGTATGGGAAATATATTTTTATATTTTTATACTATGGGCGTTTTCACACATTGCGACACCCATGATGTGTATTTTTTTTTTTTTTTTTTATTATTTTATTTTAATTTTGGGGAAAGGGGGGTGATTTAAATTTTTAGTTTTTTTTTTTTTTTTTACACTTTTATATAGATCCCATAGGGACCTATATAAATCAGTTACCTGATTGCTTCTATCATAAACTCCAATACACTTGTATTGGAGTTTATGAGCATTTACTACTTTCCTATGAAGCCCTATTGCTAACAAGGGCTCCATAGGAAATAGTAATGATAGCCTCAAGCTGAATGAAAGGCTTGAGGCTATCCCTTACAGCGCTCGATTCTCCCGATCACCACTAGGGAGCCGGAGCGCTGCCGAGTTTTACTTTCGGTTTAGCGCGTGCAGATGCCGTGATCAGGATTGATCACGGCATCTGCGGGTTAATGATCGCGGTCGGCAGCGCTGCCGACCGCGATCATCAGCTGCGGGGTCAGCTACAGGAATCAGCCGGACCTCGCAGCGATGGTGCCCGCAGCGGCCAGGAGCGGGCGCCATCTTTAGGGACTGGACACATGACGTACCCATACGTCATGTGTCCTTAAGGAGTTAAAACATCCAGTGTGTGTATACGATCAGGTATGATGTTGTATCGATCAGGTAGTGTAAGGGTTACGCCCACTTTACAGACATTGACAGACCAAACTCCCCTTTTAACCACTTCAACCCCCCTAGCTTAAACACCCTTAATGACCAGGCCACTTTTTACAATTCTGCACTACACTACTTTCACCGTTTATTGCTCCGTCATGCAACTTACCACCCAAATGAATTTTACCTCATTTTCTTCTCACTAATAGAGCTTTCATTTGGTGGTATTTCATTGCTGCTGACATTTTTACTTTTTTTGCTATTAATCAAAAATGACCGAAATTTTTGCAAATAAAATGACATTTTTCACTTTCTATAAGAGAGAAAGGAATAGGGGCAGCACTGAGCTATATCTGGGTTGTAACACTATATCAGTGTGAATCTTGTTAAAAAATTTGAAAATTATTAAAAAATATTAAAAACTAAATTTTATTAAAGATTAATAGAATATCAATACACATCTGTCAGGTATGTTGTAAACGTGTTCCTTGCTGGATAAAACCACCTCCTTTTTCAGTATACAAGGCAACATGAAAATAGTACCTGTGCACCTGGACTGTGCACATAAACAAATCAGGGCTAAATCTATGTGCAAATAAGCTGTGCAAACAAACTGTGCAAATACGCAACAAGCAGAATCAATATGACAGTGTACAAAAGGCTGAGCACCTCAGTGCATAAATCAGTGCAAATAGTGAAAAAATATCCAAAAAGTAACAAATCCAAAATCAAAAGTCCGTGTAAATAATGTGAACAGAGTTGTATCAAAAATCCAGTTTTAAAAGTCCACTTCGGCAGTGTACAAGCCGACACTGTGTATACTTTTCAATATATAGTTTATGGGATTTCCTGCTCGTTCTTTGTTGAGAACCCAAATGGTTTCCAATTAAATGAGAAGGAGTCTCCGATAAAGTGCAATATTTGTATAGATGCAATCTTAGCGTATCAGAAAAATGTTAACTTGCCTCCTGTGTACCAGAACATACCGGTGTGAACATGCAAACGTCCACTTCTCCCCGGCTTAGCAAAGTCGTCGGCCGTTGTGTTCACTCCCCTTTTCTTCCGTCCCACCGTCCCCCGGCCCCAGCTGCCTTTCCTCCGCTCCTGTGTTCGGTCTCCGCTGAGAACTCTGCACGCCCGCGGCGTCCCGCTCAGCGTTTTGGACACACGTGGCGTCCCACGTGGTTACCTATATGGAGTAGGCTGGTGCTGGGTCCTAAAGTCCGTGATTTAATTTCTTTGTCCGTACTCTTTTTGGTAAATAAAATTACTTTGTTTTTCGTGAGGGACGTAGGAGGAACAATAATCACATAATCACCGCCACCGGCCGACGACTTTGCTAAGCCGGGGAGAAGTGGACGTTTGCATGTTCACACCGGTATGTTCTGGTACACAGGAGGCAAGTTAACATTTTTCTGATACGCTAAGATTGCATCTATACAAATATTGCACTTTATCGGAGACTCCTTCTCATTTAATTGGAAACCATTTGGGTTCTCAACAAAGAACGAGCAGGAAATCCCATAAACTATATATTGAAAGTATACACAGTGTCGACTTGTACACTGCCAGTGGACTTTAAAACTGGATTTTTGATACAACTCTGTTCACATTATTTACACGGACTTTTGATTTTGGATTTGTTACTTTTTGGATATTTTTTCACTATTTGCACTGATTTATGCACTGAGGTGCTCAGCCTTTTGTACACTGTCATATTGATTCTGCTTGTTGCGTATTTGCACAGTTTGTTTGCACAGCTTATTTGCACATAGATTTAGCCCTGATTTGTTTATGTGCACAGTCCAGGTGCACAGGTACTATTTTCACGTTGCCTTGTATACTGAAAAAGGAGGTGGTTTTATCCAGCAAGGAACACGTTTACAACATACCTGACAGATGTGTATTGATATTCTATTAATCTTTAATAAAATTTAGTTTTTAATATTTTTTAATAATTTTCAAATTTTTTAACAAGATTCACACTGATATAGTGTTACAACCCAGATATAGCTCAGTGCTGCCCCTATTCCTTTCTCTCTTATATCAAGGTTTGTTTATTCTATGCCCAAGTGGGTGTGGGCATATTAGGTGAGCACCTGAGGATACCTTTGTATATCACACCAAGTGTAGCCACCTTTGTATTATTTTTCACTTTCTGTTGTAATTTTTTTTTTAAAAAACTACATTTCTATATAAATTTTTCTCTAAATTTATTGTTCTACATGTCTTTGATAAAAAAAAAATCCAATAAGTGTATATTTATTGGTTTGGGTAAAAGTTATAGCGTTTACAAACTATGGTGCAAAAAAGTGAATTTCGGCATTTTGAAGCAGCTCTGACTTTCTGAGCACCTGTCATGTTTCTTCAGGTGCTAGAATGCCAGGATAGTATAAATACCCCCAAATGACACCATATTAGAAAGAAGACACCCCAAAGTATTTGCGGAGGGGCATGGTGAGTTCATGTATCATTTCATTTTTTTTCACAAGTTAGCGGAAAATGACACTTTCTGAGGAAAAATTTTTTTTTATAAAGTTTCCATTTCTGATAACTTTTGGCAACAAAAAATTAAATCTCCCACGGACCCACTATGCCCCCCAGTGAATACCTTGGGGTGTCTAATTTCTGAAATGGGGTCATTTGTGGGGTGTGTTTACTGTTCTGGCATTTTGGGCGGGGCTAAATTGTGAGCATCCCTGTAAAACCTAAAGGTACTCGTTGGAATTTGGGCCCCTTTGCGCACCCAGGCTGCAAAAAAGTGTCACTTATGTGGTATCACCGTACTCAGGAGAAGTAGGGCAATGTGTTTTTGGGTGTATTTTTACATATACCCATGTTGGGTGAGAGAAATATCTCTGTAAACTGACAACTTTGTATAAAAAAAATTAAAAAGTTGTCATTTACAGAGATATTTCTCTCACCCAACATGGGTATATGTAAAAATACACCCCAAAACACATTGCCCTACTTCTCCTGAGTACGGCAAAACCACATTTGTGACACTTTTTTGCAGCCTGGGTGCTCAAAGGGGCCCAAATTCCAATGAGTACCTTTAGGATTTCACAGGGCATTTTTACGCATTTAGATTCCAGACTTCTTCTCATGCTTTAGGGGCCCCTAAAATGCCAGGGCAGTATAAATACCCCACAAGTGACCCCATTTTAGAAATAAGACACCCCAAGGTATTCCGTGAGGGGTATGGTGAGTTCATGTAAAAATTTATTTTTTGTCACAAGTTAGTGGAAACTTGAGACTTTGTAAAAAAAAAAAAATATATCAATTTCCGCTAACTTAAAAAAGAAAAAAAATTTTGTGAACTCGACATGCCCCTTACGGAATACCTCTGGGTGTCTTCTTTCCAAAATGGGGTCACTTGTGGGGTATTTATACTGCCCTGGCATTTTAGGGGCCCTAAAGCGTGAGAATCCAAATGCGTAAAAATGCCCTGTGAAATCCTAAAGGTACTCATTGGAATTAGGGCCCCTTTGCGCATCTTGGCTGCTAAAAAGTGTCACTCATGTGGTATCGCCGTACTCAGGAGAAGTAGGGCAATGTGTTTTGGGGTGTATTTTTATATATACCCATACTGTGTGTGAGAAATATCTCTGTAAATGACAACTTTTAAAAATTTTATACAAAGTTGTCAATTTACAGAGATATTTCTCTCACCCAGCATGGGTATATGTAAAAATACACCACAAACACATTGCCCTACTTCTCCTGAGTACGGTGATACCACATGAGTGACACTTTTGCAGCCAAGATGCGCAAAGGGCCAAATTCCAATGAGTACCTTTAGGAGGGCATTTTTACGCATTTTTCTTCTCACGCTTTAGGGCCCCTAAAATGCCAGGGCAGTATAAATACCCCACATGTGACCCCATTTTGGAAAGAAGACACCCCAAGGTATTCCGTGAGGGGCATGGCCAGTTCATAGAAGTTTTTTTTTTTGCACAAGTTAGCGGAAATTGATTTTTTATTGTTTTTTCTCACAAAGTCTCCCTTTCCGCTAACTTGTGACAAAAAGTTAAATTTTTCATGGACTCACTATGCCCCTCAGCGAATACCTTGGGGTGTCTTCTTTCCAAAATGGGGTCATTTGTGGGGTGTGTTTACTGTTCTAGCATTTTGGGTGGGGCTAAATTGTGAGAAGCCCTGTAAAACCTAAAGGTACTCGTTGGAATTTGGGCCCCTTTGCGCACCCAGGCTGCAAAAAGTGTCACCCATGTGGTATCGCCGTACTCAGGAGAAGTAGGGTAATATGTTTTGGGGTGTATTTTTAAATAAACCCATGTTGGGTGAGAGAAATATCTCTGTAAACTAACAACTTTGTATAAAATTTTTTTACAAGTTGTCATTTACAGAGATATTTCTCACACACAGTATGGGTATATGTAAAAATACACCCCAAAACACATTGCCCTACTTCTCCTGAGTACGGCGATACCACATGAGTGACACTTTTTTGCAGCCTGGGTGCGCAAAGGGGCCCAAATTCCAATGAGTACTATAAGGATTTAAAAGGGCATTTTTACGCATTTAGATTACAGACTTCTTCTCACGCTTTAGAGACCCCTAAAATGCCAGGGCAGTATAAATACCCCACAAGTGACCCCATTTTTGAAAGAAGACACCCAAAGGTATTCCGTGAGGGGTATGGTGAGTTCATGTCAAATTTTATTTTTTGTCACAAGTTAGTGGAATATGAGACTTTTACAAAAAAAGATACCCTTTAAAAATTTACTTTTATTAAGATATATATAAAATGCAAGGTCCCAGATATAAGTGTATAGTGCACGGGGGGACAAAACCCCCACTGGTGATAGCAGAAAATACAAACAGGATAGATGGGAAAAGTGTCAGGACTATGTCCCTATCCACTCCTGCTGTGAGACGACCTAGCTGAACCCTGAGTTTCCCTATCAACAGGACAGCGACTGCCCAACTTCGTCGAGTAAAAGGAGGGAAATAAAGATAAACAGGGACAGCAATTATAAGTCGTATAGAACAATAGTAACATAAAAGAGATTACATCCCCCACAAACTGTTATGAGCCCAACGCGTTTCCTTAGCGTGTCACTAATTCATCAGGGGATACATCATATTTTAGGATGTAATCATAAATATTCATACTCATAATGTAAAAACTCCCAAAACAATGGAGAGTGATACTTATCCTTCAAATGTGCGTCATGAAGGGAGGAACTGATGTTGTCCAGCCTTCCAATCAGGTAGCCAGGTATGCGGTACCCAAGTGTTGGTGTTGATGAAGCAATGTTCAGCTATACGGCTAAGGGCCACCAATAGCCCCAGCTCATTCCATCCGGTCCGGGCAGTGCTCCACAGACCAGCAGAGGTGGCGTGCGCGTGTTGGCAGGAACACCCGCACTGAGTCAACCTGATTTAAAAGGCCGCGGGTATTTCCTAGTCCCGCCCCTCGGGTGACGCCGAATGTCACATGACCGGACCCACAGCTTGGGGCCGGCCACGTGACCAGACCGCGCCCCCTCCAGGGAGGCTGGTAAGACGCCTGTCTCATCACAGGGGAGTGGTCAAAGGTCCTACAGCCTACCTGCAAAGTATAGGGCGGACAGATCGGGACATGGAAGAAAGGAGGGTAGGACAAATTCCTCCGAATCTCCTGTCCCCGTTTTATCTCATAAAATACAGTAATGCCAGTATAAATAGATAATAGATTCGGCATAAATACTGGAGCTTAAATTGACAGACAACTACACTGACTAACGGGACAAGGGCAGACCACAATATTACTCATACTGGAACACCACTCAAAGGTGGGCATCATAAGTAGTTTATTATTCAGAAAAAGAAGTTAAAGGATACCCCACTAGGGGGATACCCGATGCAAATATTAATAATCATGACATTCCTATAAACCATAAGACCACCTAGATGTATTGAAAAGCCATGAAAGGGACAATATAACACAGGTGAGAGATGTAAATGCAAGGTAAAAGGGATAATTGCAGGGTACAGGGGCTCAGATGTAACAGCCAAATAGGAGCTGGTCATTGAGGCCATTTGGGGCCATCGTGCGCAATTCATAGATCCACCATGTTTCACGTTGGAGAATCTTACGATTCCAATCCCTCCTCGTGGTGGTTTGGGGATGCATTCAACTCCAATGAATCTAACCCCTCAAAGGAACCCTCATGATGGGTCGTCACATGCGTCGCTAATGATGTACCTCTTTTGTGTTTGAGGTCACCCAAATGTTCCCCCACTCGCCGTCTCAGCTCCCTTGTGGTTTTGCCAATATATTCTAGCCCACAAATACATGTTGCTTTATATATAACCCCTTCGGAACGACAGTTAATAAATTGTCGAATGGTGTACACTTTTTGTGACTCCACTCTCAAAGGAGCGACCTTGCGTCATGAAGGGACAGGCCACACAGCCGCTGCAGCGATAGCAGCCAACACAGGTTTTAGCCACCTCGTCCCCTCCGGTGTTTTACAGGGGCGTTGGTAGTGGCTATGAATCAATGAGTCCCGTAGGTTCCTCCCCTGCGGTAGGTGATCTGAGGTTTGCTGGAAAGAACCTCTCTCAGGTCCGGATCCAACTGGAGGATGCTCCAGTGTCTGTTCAAAATCTCACGGATCTCCTTTGCTTGGGTGTCATAAGTGGCAATGAGTCGCACCACACTCTGCTTATCCTCTATCTCACGTTTTTCACGTGTAAGAGATGGGGATAGCAAAGCTGTACGGTCGCTCCTCAGTGCCCTTTGATATGCAACCTTTAGGATCTTCCTAGGGTAACCTCTTTCAAGGAACCGTTTTGTAGATCCTCGCTTGTTCCTTGAAAGCACCCAAAGAGGAGCAATTTCTTCTCAGACGGAGATACTGCCCCGTTGGTATGCCCTTCCTTAGGGGGAAAGGATGGTAGCTCTCCCACCTAAGGAAGGAATTGGTCGCTGTTTCTTTTCTGTACACTCGTGTTAATACCTCACCGTTAGTGTCAGTACGGATCTGAACATCCAAGAAATTCAAGATGTCACCCCCCCATTCATGGGTAAATTTCAAACCTACATGGTTAATATTTAATGCATCAATTAAACTTTCAAAATTCTGTTCCGTGCCCGCCAGATAACGAAGACGTCGTCGATGTATCTGGCCCACATGACGACGTCCTCCGTAAGATGGCGGTAGGCTCACCAAAAACTACCTCCCTCTCCCACCAGCCCAGGAACAGATTTGCATACGATGGGGCACAAGAACTCCCCATCGCAGTGCCCCTGAGCTGGTGGTAGAAGATGCCATCGAAAAGGAAGTAGTTTCTGGTGAGAATAAATTGGAGGAGCTGCATGACAAAGTTGTTATGGGCACTAAACTGTTCACCCCTTGTCTTGAGAAAGGACTCGACTGCCTCCATACCCAAGTCATGCGGGATGGAGGAGTACAGAGCCTCCACATCAATTGAACCCAATTGGAGATCCGGTTCCAAAAACATGCCGTCTAGGCGACGAAGTAGGTCAGAGGTATCCCTTACAAACGAAGGAAGGGTCCTCACAAAGGGCGCTAGAATAGAATCAATATAGATCCCTACATTCTGACTTAAGGAGTTAACCCCCGAAACAATGGGACGACCTCTTAGAGGAGGATACCCCTTATGGACTTTGGGTAGTCCATAAAAGGTAGCTATAGTCGGGTGTGGTATAAAAATGAAGTCAAACTCCTGTTTGCTTATCAATTCCTCCCTCCGTGCTGAAAGTAACAGAGAGTGTAGGGCTTGTTGATATTCAAAGGTAGGGTCCGTTTGTAGTTTTTTTTTTATAGCTGAACATTGCTTCATCAACACCAACACTTGGGTACCGCATACCTGGCTACCTGATTGGAAGGCTGGACAACATCAGTTCCTCCCTTCATGACGCACATCTGAAGGATAAGTATCACTCTCCATTGTTTTGGGAGTTTTTACATTATGAGTATGAATATTTATGATTACATCCTAAAATATGATGTATCCCCTGATGAATTAGTGACACGCTAAGGAAACGCGTTGGGCTCATAACAGTTTGTGGGGGATGTAATCTCTTTTATGTTACTATTGTTCTATACGACTTATAATTGCTGTCCCTGTTTATCTTTATTTCCCTCCTTTTACTCGACGAAGTTGGGCAGTCGCTGTCCTGTTGATAGGGAAACTCAGGGTTCAGCTAGGTCGTCTCGCAGCAGGAGTGGATAGGGACATAGTCCTGACACTTTTCCCATCTATCCTGTTTGTATTTTCTGCTATCACCAGTGGGGGTTTTGTCCCCCCGTGCACTATACACTTATATCTGGGACCCTGCATTTTATATATATCTTAATAAAAGTAAATTTTTAAAGGGTATCTTTTTTTGTAATTTTTCTCCTTGAGGTTGGATACCTTTTTCCCTGTTCGTGATTAGGGATTGTGCCTAATTAGTTTTCACGAATATGAGACTTTGTAAAAAACAAAAATAAAATAAAATAAAATATCAATTTCCGCTAACTTGTGCCCAAAAAACAAAATTCTGTGAACTCGACATGCCCCTCACGGAATATCTTGGGGTGTCTTCTTTCCAAAATGGGGTCACTTGTGGGGTATTTATACTGCCCTGGCATTTTAGGGGCCCTAAAGCGTGAGAATCCAAATGCTAAAAATCTTCTGACAGATCAAATGAAGTGTCTGTGGTGCTGGTGTTGGTGGTGGTGGCGGGCGAGTGGTAACTTGAGAGGTGCCCGAAGCTGAGCTGGAGGAGGATGGTGCATCAAGGTTCCGAGTGGAAGCTGTAGAAGATTGGGTGTCCTGTGTAAGCCAGTCAACTATGTCCTCAGAATTTTTCGAGTTCAGGGTATGTGGCCTCTGAACACTGGGCATTATTCTAGGGCCAAAGGAAATCACAGCACCACGACGGCCCCTGCGGGGTGGCCTGACTCTGCCTGTCATTTTTTTTTTTTATTAGTGGTACTATGCGTGCAAGGTACTGTGCCACCCGGTGGGCACTGGCAGTGGGAACACTACAGTCTGTGGAAGTCGGCCTGACACACACTGTCAGCAGGCAAGCAACTGAAATTAGACTAAAGTGTAAAAATTAAATGCCTTATTTATCGGCAAGCTACTGAGCCACCCGGTATGAGTGGTGGGCACTGGCAGTGGGCACACTACAGTCAGTGGAAGTCAGCCTGACACACACTAGCAGCAGGCAAGCAACTGAAATTAGACTAAAGTGTAAAAATTAAATGCCTTATTTATCGGCAAGCTACTGTGCCACCCGGTATGAGTGGTGGGCACTGGCAGTGGGCACACTACAGTCTGTGGAAGTCGGCCTGACACACACTGGCAGCAGGCAAGCAACTGAAATTAGACTAATGTGTAAAAATGAAATGCCTTATTTATCGGCAAGCTACTGTGCCACCTGGTATGAGTGGTGGGCACAGGCAGTGGGCACACTACAGTCTGTGGAAGTCGGCCTGACACACACTGGCAGCAGGCAAGCAACTGAAATTAGACTAAAGTGTAAAAATTAAATGCCCTATTTATCGGCAAGCTACTGTGCCAGCCGGTATAAGTGGAGGAGCACTGGCAGTGGGCACACTACAGTCAGTGGAAGTGGGCCTGACACACACTGGCAGGCAACTAACCTTAGATTAAAGGGTAAACATGAAATGCCTTTTTTATGCAAAGTTTTGTGCCACACGGTATGAGTGGAGGGCACTGGCAGTGGGCACACTGCAGTCAGTGGAAGTCGGCCTGACACACACTGGCAGGCAACTAACCTTAGATTAAAGTGTAAAATTAAATGCCTTTTTTTGATGCAAAGTCCTGTGCCACATGGGATGACAGGGGTGGGCACTGGCAGTGGGCACACTACAGTCTGTGGGCCTGCAGCTCCTCACACACAGGCAGGCCAGGCAGGCACTGCAATATGTATATGGAGAAAAAAAAAGCAGACTAATGTTGCAGCCCTAAAAAGGGCTTTTGGGGTGCTGTCAGGACGCTGTCCTTACAGCAGAGATCAGATGAGTCTTCAGGACTGGAGTGGACACTGAATTCACTAGCCTAGCTATCGATTTCCCTATTAAATCAGCAGCAACTACACTCTCCCTCCTCTCACTAAGACTGCAAATTCCGAATGAATCTAAAATGGATGCTGTTCAGGAGGTGGGAGGGTCTGGGAGGGAGGGTATGCTGCTGATTGGCTGGAATGTGTCTGCTGACTGTGAGGTACAGGGTCAAAGTTTGCTCAATGATGATGTATAGCGGGCGGACCGAACATCGCTGGGGCGAACGCGCACAAGCTATGTTCGCCGGGAACTGTTTGACGGCGAATAGTTCGGGCCATCTCTACAACAGACACATGGGCGGGGTTTATCTTTCAGATCAAGTTCTGAAGCCCTACAGTGCCACACGTAAAACAAAAGTGTGGTACAAAAAGCTGTCCGTACACATTATACAGACGGCACTGTACAATGCGTACCTGCTATATAAGTCTAGCGGACACACAGTAACATTTCTTCACTTTCAAGAAGTAGTGATGAAGGCCCTAATTCTTCCAAACCAAGCAGAAGAGGCCCCAGTATTTCTGTAAGTTACAGTGGCCATGTTGTACAAGGACAACATTTTCCAGCTGAAGTCCCCCAGACAGCAAGAAAGGGAAGGACCCAAAAAAGATGCAGAGTGTGTTCAAAAAGGGGGATTAGGAAGGACACCATTTACCACCGCAAAATCGGCCCTGAAAAACCTGGCCTGTGCATGAAGGAGTGTTTTAAAATCTACCGCTCATCCCTGGAGTATTAATTTAATTTCATCCATGATGTACCCTGTAGTTTTACCACCTTATATCTCTAATTTTGTCCGCATTGCTTATCCACTGGAAAGTACCCTGAAAAGGTTTGTAAAAATTCTAAGATTTGCTTCTAAACATCTAAGCTTTCTAACGTCCCCAAAAAATAAAATGTCATTTTCAAAATGATCCAAACATGAAGTAGACATTTGGGGAATGTAAAGTAATAACTATTTTTGGAGGTATTGCTGTCTGTTATAAAAGTAGATAAATTGAAATTTGGAAGTTTTCAAATTTTTCTAAATTCTTGGTAAATTTGGCAATTTTTTTATAAATAAAAATTAAATTTTTTGACTCATTTTTACCACTGTCATGAAGTACAATATGTGACGAGAAAAAGCGTTTAAAGTTATTACCACATAAAGTGACACATGTCATATTTGCAAAAAATGGCCTGGGCAGGAAGCTGAAAACTGGCCCGGGGTAAAAAGGGTTAAACTGGCCAAGTTGTCCTCCACCAGTGTCCGAAACATCACTTTTGGCAAAATGAATGAGGCATGGATCAGGGAGGATTTCGACACTCCTCCAGCTGAGGCCCATGATTGGATCGAGCCTTGCTGATGGTGCCCCGTTTTTTCACTGCTGCTGTCTGCCGTCCTACCATCAAGTTGCCTGCCTACCACCAGGTTCCGTATTGTATGGCTGCTGCCATCCTACCATGATCATCAATACTATATCAATACCATGCCATTACACATAGATGTATGTCAGTGTCACTGTCATTATTTTCTATTGCTGTCATTGCTTTTAGGAGCTGGGGGGGGGGGTGAAAATACAAAAATTGTAGTCCTAGGAGACTAGAGAGAATGATATACCTATTTTCGGGGGAATTTGAGCAACTTTGCTTGTTTTTTTTAAACATTTTGCAAACCTGAAGCAAACAAAATCTCAAAAGGTTTGCTTATCCCTAGTACTGTGCTCTGTGTCTGCACAAGATGGGCTCAATAGAAAGTCTATGGGGGTCATTTATTAAGGGGCTTGCGACTATTGTAGGTGTAAAAATACTGGCAAGTCCCTTTTTTAACAGCTATATGACAATATTTAGTCAAGTGGTTTTTAAACATTTTTTTGGGCCAGAACAAAACCTGTCTGTGAAGGAGCCCCCAGCAGCACATGAAGCTGCAATCTGCATTGGAAGGGGTGATCCCCACAGCAAGAACTGAAATGTAAAAGCTGCAACGCAGATATTGTTTTGGAATAGTTCTGCAACGTGTGGATAAGATTTATGTTACTGTTAGGGCTCATGCACACGACCGCTTTTATTTTGTGGTCCGCAAAAACCGGATCGCCAGAAATACAGATGACGTCCGTGGGCATTCCGTATTTTTCAGAACGGAACAGCTGGCCCCTAATAAAACAGTCATATCCTCGTCCGTAATGCGGACAATAGGACGTCTTCTATTTTTGAGCAGAACGGAAATACGGACATACGGAAACTGAATGCACAGGGAGTACCCTCCGTTTTTTCTGCGGACCCATTGAAATGAATGGTTCCGCATACGGTCAGCAAAAGAAAGAACAGGACGGACACGGAAAGAAAATACGTTCATGTGCATTAGCGCTTAGGGCTTATGCACACGACCGTATTTTCTTTCAGCTTCCGTTCCTTTTTTGTTCGGCCCTTATGCTGAACCATTCACTTCAATGGGGCTATAGAAAATACGGAAGTTACTCCATGTGCATTCCATTTCCGTTTGTCCGCATGGCCGTTCTGCAAAAAAGTTGTGCATGTCCTATTATTGTCCGCAAATTACGGTCCGAGGCCCCATTCAAGTCAATGTGTCCGCGGAACGCACACTGAACACATCCGTATGTCATCCGTTTTTCATCCGCATTTTGCGGGTCCATACTGTAGAAATGCTATGCCCAGCCCATATTGCTCATGTGTTTGGTGATTAATTAGTTACTGTTTCAGTTTCCGATCTGCAAAAAACGGATCACATACTGAAATCATACGGATATGTTTTGTGGAGTAACGGAACGGAAGAGGACTTAAATCAGAGAAAGAAAAAAAAATTAGATGCGGAACAACTGATCCGTGAAAAACGGACCGCAAAACAACAACGGTCGTGTGCATGAGCCCTAACACTGCGGTTTTAAATCCACAAGGAAAAAACACACGTCACCGCCAACGTGTGCAGGTACCGTAAAGGCTCTGTTAGGGGTCTCTATCACATATTCTGCTAAAAAAATCTCGGCTTCCGGTCAGAAACCCGACGAACCCCATTATAAAAAAAAGGATCCATTGGGCATCACTTCTTTCTGTCATGCACTTCTGTTGTTTTCGTTGCCTGAGCAGAGCAATAGAAAAAAAAAGAGGCTGTACCCAGTTGTCTCCTGTAGGTGCACTCATGTCACCCTGTTTTAAAACCGCTCCGTATGACATAGGCTGCAGAGCGGTTCTCCTATTATATTATTATCCTCATTCCAATATATGCCCATATGAGCCCCCTTCATGAGCGGTACAGAATCAGAAACCGCTCTGAGACTGCATTCTCTGTACTGACCAGCAGGTGGCAGAATACGATCGAGGAACAGCTTGCTCGAATCCAATATGGTAAAAGAGATTCTCCACGTGAGCGGTAGTAACGTCATGGGGCGCTCTGGACTCGCACATGTCTATGGTCTTACCGGAAGTAGGAAGTGAAGTGTAGGAAACGTGACGGAGCTGTGGACGTGAGTAGTCACTTACCTAATTACAGTATATAAGAGCCATACTAATAATACTGCCTAGTTACATGTATTCTGGACAGTGAAATCCTCCTGGACACGCGGTGTAGGAACCTTACTATAGTAATTAAAGGTATTCGGATGTGGCGTTAGACTATCTCCCACTGTGTCACACTTTATATATAGTATAATTTATTTTTCCAACATATTCTGCAGCACTGTATAGGAATTGCCCTCAGTCCCTGTCACCACTGGAGTTCACAGTCTAAATTTCAGATTAACAATTTGGGAGAAGATGGGGATATCCCTGGTACCGCCTGCCTTTGAGCCCCCTAATAACCCTTGTCTCCAGCACTCTGCAGGAAATGGTTAAAATATTCTGTGTCTGCAGTCTATACTGATCCCCAGCATAGACATGGATTTAAAGGGTTATTCCATCTCTCCAGTGATGTTTTCCACAGATCAGTTAGGCCTATTGCACATGAACGTGTGCGCCCCGTGCCCGTATTTCGGACCTCATTTGCAGATCCGCAATACACGGGTACTATTCCGTGGCCATTCCGCATCACGGATGCGGACCCGTTCGTTTCAATGGGTCTAAAAATCTGGAGATGCGGAACGACGCACTACAGAGTGCTTCCATGGGGTTCCGTTCCGTACTTCCGTCCCGCAAAAAGATAGAACATGTCCTTACTTTTTGCGGAACGGGCAGATTGTGGAGCCATTCAAGTGAATTGGTCCGCGATCCACTGCAGCTGCCCCACGGTCGGTGCCCGTGCATTGCAGCACGAGGCTCATACGTTCGTGTGAAAGAGCCCTTATTTGTGTAGAATGAAACATTTGCACGCTTCCTAATGAATGCTGTCCCCCGAATCTCTGCCCTTCCCTCTGCTCTGCCCCTTATTCCGTGCTGCCCTCCGTTCACAGCGCTGCTCACCTCTTCTTCAGGTCAATATTTTTCACGGACAAATAGGAAAACTGTATTGAATGATAAAGCTTATAAGTGATACACGTCTGCTGCTCAATATACTGATAAGTATCCATTTCCAGTATTTATTGGGAACTGTAAAATGGTGATAATTGCCACCAAAGTAAAGACATCTATTTTTTGTTTTTTCATGAAAACAAAAATCTGTAACACTGGTGGTTTCAGACATGAGTCACTTGCCTTCAGTGAGAGGTCGCACGGTTTCCCTGCCATCCCCTCCGTACTTGCCTAATCCCTATCTACATACTGCAGTGTCTTTAAGGCCCCTTTCGCACAAGCGAGTTTTCTGCGCGGGTGCAATATGTGACGTGAACGCACTGAACCCGAACCCATTCACTTCACGCATCACTTCTGCGTTGCTTTAAAGATGCAGCATGTTCTATATTCTGCGTTTTTTCATGCATCCCTGGCCCCATAAAAGTGATTGGGGCTTCAGTGAAAAACGCATTGCATGCGGAAGCAAGTGCGGATGCAATGTTTTTGGGCTCATGCACACGACCGTTGTTCTGGTCCGCATCACTTCAATGGGGCCGCAAAAGATGTGGACAGCACTCGTTGTGCTGTCCACCTCTGTTGCTCTGTTCCATAGCCCCGCAAAAAAAAATATAACGTCCTATTCTTGTCCGTTTTGTGGGCTGCCCATTCTGTTCCGCAAACTGCGGAAGGCACACGGACGGCTTCCATGTTTTGCAGATCGCAAAAAACGGAAAGGTCGTGTGCATGAGGCCTTTCACTGATGGTTTCTAAAGCCTCATTCACACGTCAGTGTATGGTCAGTGATTTCCATCAGTGATTGTGAGCCAAAACCAGGAGTGGAGTCTCCACAGACATAGGGTATAAGGGAAAGATCTGCACCTTTTCTGTGTTTTAGCTCAAAATCACTGATGGGAATCACTGACCAAATACTGACATGTGAATGAGGCATAAGAGATCTTGTTTGTAAACCTTCAGTTTATCACGCACGTGAAAAACGCATTACACTCGCTCGTGAAAAAACTGAACGCAATCACAGACAAAACTGACTGAACTGAGCACTTTGACCCCCTAAGCGTTTTACAGAATTTGGAAACACTTGGCTGTGAAAATGAAAAGTTTCATTTCTTCCAAGCAAATGTTGCTTTAGCCCCAAATTTTTCATTTTCACAAGGTGTAACAGGAGAAAAATCAACCCATAATTTGTTACTCGTTTTCTCCTGAATACGGCAATACCCCATATGTGGTGGTAAACTGCTGTGGGGGCACATGGCAGAATTCAGAATGGAAGGAGTACCATATGGCTTTTTCAGATTTTGATG
The DNA here is from genome assembly GCA_033119425.1 of Bufotes viridis. NCBI lineage: Eukaryota > Metazoa > Chordata > Amphibia > Anura > Bufonidae > Bufotes > Bufotes viridis. The sequence goes on from CM065593.1 coordinate 236,283,750, forward strand.
GATTGGTTTATGGGTGCCATTGGTTTTTATTTTTTGAGTGATTGTCTCATTTTTTGTGGGAAGAGGTGATTTTTCCATTGGTACCATTTTGGGGGACTTAAGACTTTTTGATCGCTTGGTATTACACTTTTCGTGAGGCAAGGTGAAAAAAATGGCTGTTTTGGCATAGTTTTTTTTTTAAATTCTTTTTACAGCATTCGCCTAAGAGGTGTCTATCGTTTTTATTTTTAAGTTTTACACAGTGGAAGCCTTTTTAAACCGAATAAAAACTTGTTTTTGTGTTGCCATTTTCTGAGAGCCATATTTTTTTTATTTTTTGGTCTTTGGATTGTCTTAGGTAGGCTCTCATTTTTTGCGGGATGAGATGATGGTTTGATTGGTACCATTTTGGCCTAAAAACGCCTATTTGATCACTTGGTGTTACACTTTTTGTGAGGCAAGGTGACCAGAAAATGGCTGTTTTGGCACTGTTTTTATTATTTTTTTAGTTTTTTTACAGCGTTCACCTGATGGGGTGGATCATGTGATATTTTTATAGAGCCATTTGATACGGACGCGGCGATACCTAATATGTCTATTTTTCCCTTTTTTTTTATTTTTTTTTTTACTTTATTTTGGGAAAAAGACGATTTTTTTTTACTTGAAACTTTTAATTTCTTGTATAAAACTTTTTTTTTTTACTTTTGTCCCACTCTTGGACTTTAACTTTTGGGGGTCTGATCCCCTTTCAATGCATCACAATACTTCTGTATTGTAATGCACTGGCTGTAAGTGTATTACTCACTGTAATACACTTACAGCTTCCTGCCTGTGAGATCCGGGGGGGCTGCCGTCCAAGCCATCGGGTCCCCGTCACAGTTGCGCGGGAACCTGCACCCGGAAGGATACCGCACATGCCGTGGTCAGCGCTGACCGCGGCAGTGCAGGGGTTAATGCGCTGGCATCGGTGTTTTCACCAATGCCAGCGTATACAGCAGGGGTCCGGCTTTCAGTGACTGCGCCCGCACCGATCAGAGCGCCGTAGCTGTACAGCGCTGGGATTTGTGACCCTGTTCCCAGTGCCGTACATGTACAGCGTTGTTATCCTACGGGTTAAGGGCTATTTACATGCGCTGATGACAGGATAGGACTATTAGCAGGAACGTTCATTTGGCTGATCATCGATTTGTCTAAGTACAAAACCAGTCGGCCGAGGCAAGCTTGTTTGTCGGTTGATCAGATCTTTTATGACCGCTCAGCAACACATAGCCATCGTTCGTCACCTCCATGGTTTTGGGTTCACACGTAAGTTTTTGCTGGTGTTTTGGTGCACGTTTACAGTTTTAGGGACTTTTTTTGCACCTGCAGGATTTGCTGTAAAATTGCCATGTCCAGATGTTAGCTGGAAGTCTCCGGGAGCTGTAACGCACAGGACAAGTGGTTTTTTTGGTACTTTTTTGCTGTTTTTATTAATTTATTTAATTGAGAGTCTGTTTTTTGTTTAAAAATGCAGCATGTTGAAGCTTTAGAATTTTTTTTCTGGCATCTTGTCATCTTATCTGTCGGAAAGAAACACCCCCAACAAAAATTCAGAGTTTAGAAAATACCGCCATAAAAAACACATGCGGTATGAAAAAAACGGGATCGGTTTCTATGGCCTTTTTAGTGAACAAAAACCACCAGAGCAAAATTGTGTGTAGGGCCCTAAATCGTTTTATCGCTGATGGCTGCATCGGGCTGTCTAAAGGGACCCTTACATAGGAGAATATATACAGTGGTCCCTCAAGTTAAAATATCAGTTGGCCTAGGACGATCATTGTCAGTTGAAACCACTGTAATTTCAGTCCACAGCATTCCAGAATAAGAAAAGTAATAAGAGAAATAAGCAGATAAAGTCCTTATGTGACACAGACAGGAATAGATGCTGGAAGCCGTAAATGACCTCCTACGGGGAGGGCAGGACCTTCTTGAGGGTCTTGCATGGTACGTAGATGTACCAGAGATTGCCGCTCACCTGGTGTCCAAAGGCGCAACTCACAGAACACATGGTACCGCAGAGGAGCTGCTAGACAACCAATAAGGGGGTTTACCAGTGAAATACCCATGTTGATTGGTTGGATCTGAGTCTGAGGAATTGTACTTTGAGTCAGGTTTCAGCTTATGATGTCCCAGAAAAGACCACTGTATCCAGAGGGATCACTGTATTGAGTTTTGGGGAAAAAAAGTATAGCTAAGTATACATAATGAAGAGCTGCCACACAGATTGCGCCAAAGTCCACCCTGGAGTCTCCATGATGATAGCATCTACTCTCCACTCACATACAGGGGGATGGCTCCAGTGGGACGTCTCATGTCTGGCATACTTACCAGTGCCTGATCCTGACTACCCGTCATAGAAAAGCATAAAGCAGCATCTGTGCAAGCGTGACCACCACTGCAAGAAAGGGTCAGTGGTCATAAAGTCTGAAAGGAAATATCCACAGCTAGGACCATTGGGTGACTGTCATGCAATATCCCTCGCATGACCAACACTAATGGCACCCGATGGACACCTTTGGCTGTAATGGGGTCCTTTCAGTTTCCGTCATGGTGTCACCAGACAAAATAACATGCTGCCTACTTTTTCTAGCATTTTTGACGGATTCTGTGACAAGACTCCAAGACAGCCAAACCCCATGCTGTTATACATTATAACAGGGATGGCCAACCTGGGGCTCTCCAGCTGATGTAAAAATACAACTCCCACCATGCCCTGCTATAGGCTGTGGGCATGCTGGGAGTTGTAGGTTTGCAACAGCTGGGAAGCCTCAGCTTGGCCATCCCGGCATTATAATGATACAAGGTGGATATGTCATTAGACAAGACCCCTGTAATAGTGTCTCTGAGATTTAGAGCTCATTCACATGGCTGTGTTCTTATTTCTGTCCGTGAAAAACGGATCTGCAAAATATGAACGCCTTCCGTATGTTTCCAGTTTTTCATGAAAAATTGCATACAAGTTAATATTATTAGATAACAGTGTGACCAAGGAGAAAGTTATATGGACTACACCTCAACATGTGCAAAGTTCATGCCTAGCACTTAGGCCTAAAGTGACATGCACGTGTCTTCAGAAAATCACCAGAACTGGTAACAACCTATAAATTACAGTCTTTGAAAAGTAAGTGCTCCCCTAAAACGTATGTATTTTCTGAAAGCGGACAACCTGATGATTGCAGCTGTATTGACGGACTGTTGACAACCATTTCCACCTTCATGTTAGGGTACTTTCACACTAACGGCATAGCTATCCGGCAGGTTGTTCCGGCGGGTGAACAGCCTGCCGGATCCGCCATGCCGCAAGTACCCGTGCACTGCCGTGCTGCCGCTCCATCCCTATTGACTATAATGGGGCGGTGGTGGAGCTACGGCGCAGCACGTAGAAACAACATTTTGCACATAAAACCCACATCCAAACAGAGGTTTATACACACAATCAGCGTGAAAATTATTTAACGGGGTGTCATAAATGCTAGATAGGAGAGGTGGGGTTATGGAAACAGCCAAGTGGCCAGCGCTGCGGTGTTTCCGTAAGTCCTATAGCAGTGACAGAGCTACACATGCATCGTAGCACAGGGGTCACTGAGGTCTTTACCTTCTCGGCCATGACAGGTCGAGGTGGGACCACATCTTCAGTGTCCAAAGCTTATATATACCACAAGCGTATACATCGCCAAGAGCTTGTGCTTTTAAAAACACTGGAGCAGAGGCCATGTGATATAAGAAACACAAAAACCGCAAGACTGCGCCAATCAGCTTTTTGCAGTTAAGTATTAGGAATGATATAGTACATAATTTTCCATCCTCCTATACTAACTGTATGGGTCCATTCATACGTCCCGGCCAGCACCCCCCCCCCCCCCCATAGAAATGCCTATTCTTGTCTGCAGCTGCGGACAAGAATAGGACATGTTCTATCTTTTGCAGAGCCGCGGACTGGAAGTTCGGGGCCGCGCTCCGCAAATGCAGAAGAGGAGAGCACATAGTGTGCTCTCCGCACCTCATCCGGCCCCGTAGAGAATGAATGGGTCCGCACCTGTTCCGCAATTCGTGGACGTGTGAATGGACCCTAATCCTAATTAAAAATAGTCGTTTCCTAAACCTAATGCAACGCGTTAACTAAGGCCACTTTCAGGCAGGTATAATGCAGATGCTTGATTCCTCCGGTATTACGGACACGAGACCTGAACCTTCTGCGGTTCTTCAGAAACCAGTGCACCATACCTCTGTTTCTAATGAGCAGTGCGAGGTTCTGGGTGTTGCGTCCATTAGAAAGGCATAGGTAGCCACGATATTACACTAAATATAAAAAGTAAAAGTGGACACCATTTATGGAGGCAGCCCATGAATCATCATGTATTTGAGATTTGCTTTCTGCTATGCCAATAAACAGGGAAATCTCCTTAAAATGTTTCCATTTCTTTTCCAGTTTTCTAGGAAATCATCCTCGGGTAAAAATGGCTTCGTACACCTGCATTACATGCCGCGTAGCTTTTGCTGATCCTGAAATCCAGAGAGCTCATTATAAGACAGACTGGCACAGATACAACCTGAAGAGGAAGGTGGCTGACATGCCCCCAGTAACAGCAGAAAATTTTCAAGAACGGGTTCTTGCCCAAAGAGCTGTGGTGGAGGAGCAGAGCAAAGAAACCGCCACCTACTGTACTGCCTGCAGCAAGAGATTCTCAACATTCAATGCTTATGAAAACCACCTGAAATCCAAAAAGCACTTGGACCTAGAGAAGAAGGCAACGGAAGCAATCACTAAGAAGGTTGAGAGGTTGAATGAGAAGAATCTAGAGAAGGGCATGAGACCGGAGAATGTCGATAAAGATGCCATGAATGTAGCTATTCAGCAGGCTGTCAAGGCACAACCAGCCTCCTCTCCCAAAAAGAAAGCCACCATGGCTCAAGAAAGGGATCCTGACAAACAAGAACAGGAGGTCAGGTTAAGGCCTGACAAGGCACCCAGGTTACAGTGGTATGAAGAGCAAGCCAAGAAACTGGCCGTTCTGGACGACACTCAAGATTCCATGGACGAGGAGGAGGAAGGTAATGCACCGTGCGACTGACTTGGTTTGTTATTATACAACTTTAAGGAACTCTTAGTAGATGTTTAGACTTCACAGCCCTCTCCATAAAAATGTGTTGCCTACAGCAACCAGTCAACCCTATTAAATGTTAGCATTGTTTGTAAGGCTGCGAAAAGAGATTCGTCAATCCAGTTCAGCCTATTTTCTTTCACAGTTGATCCAGGGGTATGCAAAAACCCCCTGAGATTTTCATCAACTTTTTAAGGAAAAGAATAACTCCCTGGATCAACAACCCATCTCTAGTAACTATATTACACTCCAGAAATACATCCAGGCCCCTCTTGAATTCCTTTATTGTACTTACCATCACCACCGCCTCAGGCAGAAAGTTCCATAGTCTCCCTGCTCTTATCATAAAGAATCCTCTTCTATGTTTGTGTACAAACCTTCTTTACTGTAGGTTGCCCCATTCTTATAGCTAAAGTCCTCAGTATACTGTAAATAGATGATAGGATAGATCGCTGTACTGACCCCTGATATATTTATACATCGTTTTTAGCTCTCCCCTCAGTCATCTTTTTTTAAAACTGAATAACCCTAATTTTCCCATATGCCTCCCCAACGCCACCAGCAGGAGGATATCCCACCTCTCAGGAACAGGAAACAACATGGAGACCCTCAATTTAAAAGCCTCCCTCCCCTTTACCTCCTCCAGTTGTTTCCTGGCCCCGGAAAGGTTGGAGACCTACAACAAGCAGGGGGTATCCTTTTATCTCCCTCCCCCTGGATGAGGACGCTCAGCCTTTTGGTGGGTTAACCCCGAGAATTCTCAATAGGGATGGAGCAGAGCGCAGGTATCGGGGGATGTTTCCCAGCACCCTATCTGCTCTTAGATGTAAGCCCTGTAAATTGCAGGCAGTCCCGGTCTTTGCCGCAGCTGAGTGGGATCAGCAGGCAGGAGGATCAAGCCCACATCGACGGAAGGCTAGGCTCTCGCCTTCCTACTGCAGGAGGTGAGCGGAGCTTACGGCGTGCAGACATCTCATGTGACCGCAATGGGAGTGGGTGCAACGTCCTGACACTGTCTCTTGGCGTTATCACGTGGCCCGGAAGTTGCCGGGTGTGCGTTTTAAAAAGTGAATACGACCATTGCTGGCGTTTCGGTGGCACGATGTCTCTCCCTTCTGAGTTGGATGTGGGGAAAAAGATCTCCGACCCTCCTAGGTCCCTCAGTCCGGTAAGACAGACCTTATCCTCCTCCTTCTCATCTTGGCTGTGTACATAGGGTATTTCTGGAAATGCCTTTATAATACCCTTGATTTTATTAGGCTCTCTTTGCTTTTGGTGGTGGTTCCTCCCCAGTATTACAGAATACTATTTTATTAAATTTCCCTCTGTATTTTATGGCAATCCTGCTGGGAAGTCTGCTGAACCATCACTAAAGAGCAAAAAATGTGCCATGTGCAAGAAACTATTATCTTCTGATATAAGATGGTTAGCTCTGCAATTTATTCCAAGTTATCTACTCTTGCTCAGAGACCCTCCACCTCTAAGGCTGGATTTACACATCCATTAAACACGGACGTGAACTGTCCGTGGTAGCCTGGGCTGCATTCCTGCTTAGAGCATGAGCGCACGGCGTCATTGGTTGCTATGACGCCGTGTGCTCTTTTCCGCCCCTGCAGTACAGTAATACTCATATAGATCATACCAGTGTATTACTGTATTGCAGCGGCGGCAGGAAGCGCACGGCGTTATAGCAACCAATGACGCCGTGCGCTCATGCTCTAAGCAGGAATCCAGCCCAGGCTACCACGGACAGTTCACCCTCCGTGTTAAACGCACGTGTGAACCCAGCCTAAGTCGGATCCTCATCTTACTATGGAGGAGGACTTAAAGCTGAAAAAGTGGAATTATCTGATGACTCCGATTCTATGTCTTCGGAAGATGATTCAGGGCGGCCGCTGTGTAAAGTTGACAAAACAGAAGCCCTTTAAAGACCATTCGTGCTACTATTAATGTGGAGGGCACTAAAGAAATGCATATGATACAAGATAAATTATTTAAAGGCCTAGGTGAAAAAAAGAGGAGAGTATTCCCGGTGCATGACACAATCAAAAAATTGATATTTAATGAATGGAAAGATCCTGAGAAAAAATCTGGAATTTCTAAATTGTTCAAAAGCAAATACTCTTCTGAAGAACAGAATTCCGCTGTCTGGGATAAAACTCCTAAAGTAGATGCTCCAGTGGCGAGAATTTCAGAAAAATTTACCCTTTGAGGATGTAGGACTGTTGAAGGTACCAATGGACAAGAGATGTGAGTCCCTTTACAACTCCGCCAGGAGAACAATATGGCTAAGATCTTGGTCGGGAGACACAACATCAAAATCCAGGATATGCAGTGTCCCATGTGAAGGAGACAGGCTTTTTGGCCTGGTCCTTGATGATATTTTAGAGACTGCCTCAGACAGGCAGGACCAGGAGAAAAGAGGCTACTTCCCGCTGGCAGACTCCCAGGGGCTTCGGCCTGGGGGAAAAATATCTTCCTGCCCTTATATTTACAGAATAGAGTTCGACTCTTACCTTTCAAACAGATTCATGGTGAACGAAATCTTCTTTTACAAAGGAAAGTGCTTATTCCAGTACCAACAGATCAAGAAGGGGAAGTATTCGATTCTCCAGTTTTTCTTCTAAAAAAAACAAATGGTACTTACAGGGCCATAATAAATTTAAAAGGTTTGAACAAATTCGTGACCTACTAAAAATTCAAAATGGAAACTGTAAAGTCGACGGTAAATCTCTTAACAGGCAGCTGCTTTATGGTGACATTGGATCTAGCAGATGCCTACTACCACGTCCCAATCCATGTAGATCACCAGAGATTTTTAAGATTAGCCCTTTATGTTCAGCGTCATCTTCAGCATTTGCAATTTCAAGCCCTCCCTTTCGGTCTTGCCTCAGCCCCGAGAATATTTACAAAAATCGTAGCGGACATTTCTAGCCAGTTTTACCAGCAGGGAATCTTGATCATACCATATCTAGACATTTTTCTTCTGGCAGCAAAATCTGAACAGATTCTTCAAGATCAGATTATAATAGTGAAGGAGACTTTAGCTTCTCTAGGTTAGATGATAAATATAGAAAAATCCGATCTCCACCCTTGCAAGACAAAAAACTTCTTAAAGATGCAGCTGGATTCCCGTGTGATGTCTTCTTTTTTGCCTTAGGAGAAGAAAGCAGTCTTAATAGACCAGATAGATTTTTCTTTCTGAAACCAATTTATCTCGATCATGACTGTAAAGGGCTTGTCCAGGTTCAGAGCTGAACTCGGACATACCTCCATTTTCACCCAGACAGCCCCCCTGACAGGAGCATCGGAGCAGTTTATGCTCCGATACTCTCCTTTGCCCTGCGCTAAATCGTGCAGGGCAAAGGCATTTTCATGAGATCCGGTGACGAATCGGGCTCTCCATGGGGCTGCCAGGAAGCCCGGTGACGTCACAGGCACTGATGGGCGGGCTTTTGCGCTGCCCTAGCCAGTGAAACTGCTAGGGCAGCACTAAAACACGCCCATCAGAGCAGGTGACGTCACCAAATACACTGCCGGATGGAAGCTTCCGCCTGGCAGTGTGTTGTTATAAATAAAAAATCACTTGTCCTGTGCGATCTAGCCCAGGGCAAAGGAGAGCATCGGAACATGAACTGCTCCAATGCTCAAGTCAGGGGGGCTGCCTGGGTGAAAATGCAGGGATGTCCTGGTTCAGCTCTGAACCTGGACAACCCCTTTAACCTCATCCATTCCTGCAGTGAGGTGGGCTCAGGCTCATTCCAGAGTGCGCCAATACTTCCTCCTTTCCTCTTGGGACAGAAATCAGTCATCTCTGGACAAGAAGGTATCGGTTCCCCAAAAAGTAAAATGATCTCTTTACAGGTGGCTAATCCATGGAGGCAGCAAAATGTAATAGTTATCACCACGGATGCAAGAGGCTCAGGATGGGGAGCACATTGCGGACAAGAGGTGATACAGGGCTCTTGGGACCTAACCCTGTCCAGTTCTTCGTCAAACGTAAAAGAACTGACAGCGGTCCTGAATGCACTAAGAGGATTCCTTCTGTTGATCCAGAATGAGATCGTAAGATTCCTATCGGACAATACGACGACAGTGGCATATATCAACAAACGGGGTGGAACAAGAAGCAGAATATTGGCCTCCATAACAGCCTGAGTTTTCAGATTAGCAGAAAATCATTCCAGAGGGCTTAAAAGCCCATTTGATGAGAGCTTTATCTACCTCATGGGCAGAAGGGGCCTCAGCGTCTCTTGATCAAAGCTGCAGAGCGGCAACCTGGGCAAATCCGTCTACGTTCTTCAGGCATTATAAACTAGACATTGCGTATTGCAAGGTCCTTTTGGCAGTGGTCCCACCCTAGAGGATGTTATCTATGTTAACCCCTTTCAAGGCCGGGTTTTTTTTTTTTTTTGCGTTTTCATTTTGCGCTCCCTGCCTTCCCAGAGCCATAACTTTATTTGTCTGTTCACAAAGCCATATGAGGGCTTGATTTCTGCAGGACAAGTTGTGCTTTTCAAGGCCACCATTTAATATTGCGTATGATGTAAGTGGGAAGCAGGAAAAAAATCCAAATGGGATGAAATTGCTATTAAAAAAAAAAAAAAAAAAAGCTATTCCACCACAGTTTTTTACTTTTTTTTTTTATTATTTACGATGTGCGATAAGACCGGTTACTTTTATTCTACAGGTCAGTACGAATCCGGCGAAACCTTATATGCATAGTTTTTCTTGTCTTGCGTTTTGATAGTGATAAAAAAAATTTAAAAGTGGGGGAAAATCTGTTTTAAATTTTTTTTTTTGCCATGTTTTAACCCCTATAACTTTTTTGTAATTATGCTGTACGGAGCTGTATGGGGCTCATTTTTTGCGGGGCGATCTAAACTTTTCATTGATACCATTCTGGGATGTGTATGCCTTTTTGATCTCTCTTTATTAATTTTTTTGTAGAAAATGAAGCGACCAAAAACGGCGAATCGGACTCTTTTTTTTTTTTTTTTTCCGTTTTGCTGTTTGTCGTATGGGGAATATATTTTTATACTATGGGCGTTTTCGCACATCGCGACACCCATGATGTGTGTTTTTTTATATATTTTTTTTAAATTCTTTTATTTTTATTTTGGGAAAAGGAGGGTGATTTGAATTTGTATGTTTATTTTTAAAAACTTTTTTTTACACTTTTTTATAGTTCCCATAGGGAACTATAACATGCAATCATTAGATTCCTATTATCATAGACTCTAATGCACTTGCATTGGAATCTATGATGATGTTACTACTTTCCTATGGCGCCCTATTACAGACAAGGGCTCCATAGGAAATACTATGCAGCAGCCTCGTGTCATTCACACGGGGGAGCCAGAGCATCACTGGAAGCGCGCGGCATCTGAGGGGTTAAATGTCGGCGATCGGCATTACTGCCGGTTGCGGACATGAGCTGCGGGTGTCTGCTATAAGAAGCAGGCGGCTATGGCGCCTCCATATAGCCTCCACTACGGCACCGCTTTATCCCTCCCTTATAAAATTATTTTTTTAGCTTATGTTTTTTCACAAGACTATCTGATTGTGAATTTGCTTTTGTTTGATGTTTTGTTGCATATAAAACTTTCTGTTCTGCATCAATTGCATGTCCTAGGTTACTAAATGGAGGGGGTAAAGGTAAGGGGGCTTTTAAATTGTGGGTCTTCACGATGTTTCCTGTCCCTGGGAGGCGGGATATCCTCCTGCTGGTGCCGTTGTGGAGGCTTTATGGAAAATTCAATTACCGGTAAGAGTAATTTTCATCTTTGATAACCTTTCAGGGTACTTTAGTTGCCCCATTCCAGTTATTACTTTAGTTGCCCTCCTCTGAACCCTCTCCAGCCCTGCTATGTCTGCCCATAATTGAACCCAATACTTCCATGGACTGCCTTTGATTTTAGTCAGATTTAGGTAAAGCTTAATTTCCACTGCACCCCCCAGCTCACTTTGTATGTGGTTACTTGTAGTATAACGTAAGCATTACCTTGAAAGTAAGCAAGATTTGAGCTCATTTGAAGGATGTGCATTTTCATTTTTGCAGATTGGCAAGACATGGCTTCAGATGAGGAGGAAGGAGACAGTGATGAGGAGATGGAGGATGTTAATGAAGCAGAGGATGCCAGTTCTGCACCAGCAGTTGAGGGTACTACTCCCATTGGAGCCATCCCCGTTACAGACTGCTTGTTCTGCCTGCATCACTCCCGCACTTTAGTAAAGAATGTCGCCCATATGACCAAAGTGCATAGCTTCTTTATTCCAGACATTGAATACCTCATGGATCTCAAAGGTCTCATCCGTTACTTAGGTAGGTTGACTTGGTAAATGAGTTGTGTAATTGAACTGGGATATCGGCCTCTTCACATCCAGGGTACATGACGGCTGCCATCAAGATGGAGATAACCTATGAGGGATCTAGGTATCCATTGCAGATGACATGTATCTGTACCTTGTATCTATATGTAAGTGGTGGATGTGGCATCTTGGTAACTGCTTATTTCCTACTCCTGTAGGTGAGAAGGTCGGCGTTGGGAAGATTTGTCTGTGGTGTAATGAAAGGGGGAAATCCTTTTACACTACAGAATCGGTGCAAGCTCACATGAATGACAAGAGCCACTGCAAGCTCTTCACTGATGGAGATGCTGCTCTGGAGTTTGCCGACTTTTACGATTTCAGGTATGAAGAAAGCATGCATTTTTCACTACTGAACACCCATTTAATGATTTTGTCAAACTCTTGTTCCGCTTCATTAAAAGACAGATTCAAAAATCTGAATTACAACTTCTCACCTATCCAGCGGGAAGATGAAAAGTGCTGGGACCTCTACCGATGACCAGAATGTCTGTCTCTTCCTGAAATAGATTTATTACCAACTTGACTGTAACAGCTTGAGTTTCGCTTGAAGGATTCGTCCTCCAACTGTTTGTTTTCTTGTGCAATAGGTCCAGTTATCCAGATCACAAAGAAGACGAAGACTTAGAAGTGGCTGACCGAGAACTTCCACATGAGAAAGATTTGAAAGATTTAGAATATGATGAGGAAACAATGGAACTGGTGCTGCCTTCAGGTGGGTAGTTGCAGAAGTATTTACAGTGGGTACGGAAAGTATTCAGACCCCCCTAAATTTTTCACTCTTTGTTAAATTGCAGCCATTTGCTAAAATCTTTTAAGTTCATTTTTTTCCTCATTAATGTGCACACAGCACCCCATATTTACAGAAAAACACTGAATTGTTAACATTTTTGCAGATTTATTAAAAAAGAAAAATTAAAATCTCACATGGTCCTAAGTATTCAGACCCTTTGCTCAGTATTTAGTAGAAGCACCCTTTTGATCTAATACAGCCATGAGTCTTTTTGGGAAAGAAGCAACAAGTTTTTCACAACTGGATTTGGGGATCTTCTGCCATTGTTCCTTGCAGATCCTCTCCAGTTCTGTCCGGTTGGATGGTAAACGTTGGTGGACAGCCAATTTTAGGTCTCTCCAGAGATGCTCAATTGGATTTAAGTCAGGGCTCTGGCTGGGCCATTCAAGAACAGTCGCGGAGTTGTTGTGAAGCCACTCCTTCGTTATTTTAGCTGTGTGCTGAGGGTCATTGTCTTGTTGGAAGGTAAACCTTCAGCCCAGTCTGAGCACTCTAGAGAAGGTTTTCGTCCAGGATATCCCTGTACTTGACTTCATTCATCTTTCCCTCGATTGCAACCAGTCGTCCTGTCCCTGCAGCTGAAAACACCCCCACAGCATCATGCTGCCACCACCATGCTTCACTGTTGGGACTGAATTGGACAGGTGATGAGCAGTGCCTGGTTTTCTCCACACATACCTCTTAGAATTAAGGCCAAAAAGTTCTATCTTGGTCTCATCAGACCAGAGAATCTTATTTCTCACCATCTTGGAGTCTTTCAGGTGTTTTTTTTAGCAAACTCCATGCAGGCTTTCATGTGTCTTGCACTGAGGAGACGCTTCCATTGGGCCACTCTGCCATAAAGCCCCGACTGGTGGAGGACTGCAGTGATGGTTGACTTTCTACAACTTTCTCCCATTTCCCGACTGCATCTCTGGAGCTGGGCCACAGTGATCTTTGGGTTCTTCTTTACCTCTCACCAAGGCTCTTCTCCCCCGATAGCTCAGTTTGGCCGGACATCCAGCTCTAGGAAGGGTTCTGGTCGTCCCAAACATCTTTTATTTAAGGATCATGGAGGCCACTGTGCTCTTAGGAACCTTAAGTGCAGCAGACATTTTTTTGTAACCTTGGCCCGATCTGTGCCTTGCCACAATTCTGTCTCTGAGCTCTTCAGGCAGTTCCTTTGACCTCATGATTCTCATTTGCTCTGACATGCACTGTGAGCTGTAAGGTCTTATATAGACAGGTCTGTGGCTTTCCTAATCACGTCCAAACTGTATAATCAAAACCAGCTGGACTGAAATGAAGGTGTAGATCCATCTCGAGGATGATCCAAAGAAATGGTCCGGACCTGAGTTAAATATGAGTGTCACAGCAAAGGGTCTGAATACTTGGCACCATGTGATATTTCAGTTTTTCTTTTTTAATAAATCTGCAAAAATGTCAACAATTCTGTGTTTTTCTGTCAATATGGGGTGCTGTGTGTACACTGGTCAGGTAGATAATGAGCTCTCAGTGGTAATTAATGCTGTAAGAATCAGAAACTCATGTACCCCACCAGCGACCACATATGCCCTCTGCTGTGGCCTGTATCGTATCTCCTAAGCCCCTGCTCCATATCTTCATCAGAGACAACTGCAGGAGGACAGGAAATGGCACCTATTGATGGTCACAACAGAAGAACAGCTTTTGGGGAAATATATTATGCTGCACTGTGGTATTTAGTTCTGCTGGGACTGTATTTTTCACTAGCATGTTGCCCCGTCTTCTGTCAATGTGCACCCCCCCCCCCCCCTACAACATGGGGCCACTTTTAGTTTTTTTTTTCCCCAGGGCCACTTTGTTCCCAGTCCACCCCTGATTCCTTATTGAGCTCCAGATGTCAGAGATACAGGGTCTGAATGTAGCCCTCAAGTTTGGTATCTGGAATTAGGGTGAAGTGATGATTTCCCTCACAGATTAACTCCTCATGAGAAAAAAATGGGTGATAGCGGCTACATGGCGACACATGTCATGGGACATTTTCTGTAATGAAAGTCAACGGTGTTGCCATGGGACATGCTGTGACGCGACAATCACAAAAAATCGATCAAGTTGTATTTTTTTGCGTCAGTCGCAGCAGGTTGCATTCCGACACCATTCACTATCATAGCAGAAAAAGTTGTGGGAATTTTCAGCAACAAGAAATCGTGCTACACATTTTGCCCTGTAGCTGTTTTTGTTGAGCCTTTAACCCCTTCACTATATTCGTTGTACATATATGTCAGGTCTTTAAAGGGAACCTGTCACCAGGATTTTGGGTATAGAGCTGAGGACATGGGCTGCTAGATGGCCGCTAGCACATCCGCAATATCCAGTCCCCATAGCTCTGTGTGCTTTTATTGTGTAAAAAAAACTGATTTGATACATATGCAAATTAACCTGAGATGAGTCCTGTACGTGACTTATCTCAGGGACAGGACTCATCTCAGGTTAATTTGCATATGTATCAAATCAGTTTTTTTACACAATAAAAGCACACAGAGCTATGGGGACTGGATATTGCGGATGTGCTAGCGGCCATCTAGCAGCCCATGTCCTCAGCTCTATACCCAAAATCCCAGTGACAGGTTCCCTTTAAAGATGGCCCCTGCTCTAGAGCAGAGTGAGTGCCATAGTCGCCAGGTGCCTGCTGTTTCATACAGCAGACATCCGCAGCTAATGTCTGCAATCAGCTGTAATGGCGACTGTGGACATTTAACCCCTTAGACGCCGTGATCAAATGTGCTAAAACCCTCAAGCGCTCTTTCCGAGTCAGGAGCACTTCTCCCTCCAGCGGAGATTGGGGAAAGCGTTCTATGCTAATAATGAGCCTGAGCATGTACTAGGCTAAGGCCTCTTTCACACTTGCGTTCTGAGGATCCGGCAGGCACTTCCGTCCTGCCGTATCCGTCACAACGCAAGTCGCCTGAAAGCATTAGAAGACTGATCAGGATCCTGATCAGTCTTCAAAATGCTTTGAGGTTACCATGGCAGCCAGGACGCTATTAAAGTCCTGGTTGCCATAGTAGTAGTGGGGAGCGGTATACTTACAGTCCGTGCGGCTCCCGGGGCGCTCCAGAATGACGTCAGAGCGCCCCATGCGCATGGATCACGTGATCCATGCGCGTGGGGCGCCCTGACGTCACTCTGGAGCGCCCCGGGAGCCGCACGGATGGTAAGTATACTGCTCCACCGCTCCCCACTAAACTTTACCATGGCAACCAGGACTTTAGCGTCCTGGCTGCCATGGTAACCATTGAGAAAAAGCTAAACGTCGGATCCGGCGATGCGCCGAAACGACGTTTAGCTTAAGGCCGGATCCGGATTACTGCCTTTCAATGGGCATTAATTCCGGATCTGGCCTTGCAGCAAGTGTTCCGGATTTTTGGACGGAACAAAAAGCGCAGCATGCTGCAGTATTTGCTGCGTCCAAAAAACGTTCCAGTCCTGAACTGAAGACATCCTGATGCATCCTGAACGGATTTCTCTCCATTCAGAATGCATGGGGATGATCTTGATCAGGATTTTTCCGGCATAGAGCGCTGAGGACAGAACTCTATGCCGGAAAACAAAAACGCCAGTGTGAAAGGACCCTTACAGGCTCATTATTTGTATATCACAGTTCATGCCAGCAGGTGGCAGAACTGAACTGTGATACAGCGATTTCTGGATAGAATAATGGAGCAAATTCCATTATTCTATACAAGTTGCAATCTGATGATTGCAAGTTGTGGTCCACTTGGAGACCTGAAAAAAAAAGTTTAAAAAAAAGTTTCCTAAAAATATCAAAATTCAAATCACTCCCTACTTTCACCAAAATCAAAATAAATGAGCAATAAAAAAAATAGCATCATTGGCTGATTTGACGTTTTTTTCATCACTTTACTCCCCCAAAAAAAGTGATCAAAAAGTCATATACACCCCCAAAACTACAGATTGTCCTGCAAAAAAATGAGCCCTCACACATTTCTGTAGACATAACTATAAAAAAGTCAGAATAATAAAAAAAAGTCCGAATACAGCAATGACAAGAAAAAAAATTTTTTTCTAATTTTTTTTTATTCAGTATTAAAGCGCAAGAAAAACTATACATATGTGGTATTGCCGTAATTGTACTGACCTGGAGAGTGAAGAGCACAAGTCAGTTTTACTGCATACTGAACGCCGTAAAATCTAGGATTGTTATAAACTGCTCCTGTAGACGGACTTTCTCCATTTTCAGGGGTGCTAATCCATTACTTGCTGTGATGTGAAAAAGTGTTTGTCCCCTGTTGCATATTTTAACCAAAATGAAAGCTTCTAATTTTTCAATAGTGCCCAGAATTTGAATTTGGATAGACTCTATTGACTTTTATTTTAATTCTATTGAATTTTTACTATACTTTTTTCTGTTGTTGTATGGAACTCCTTTAACCCCTCTGACGTTTCAGATGAACACTCATTAAGCCCCCATAGGCCATGAGACTTCTATTAATCCAGCTGTACACAGGGCAGTCGGGAGATTTGGAGGTGACCAGCAGACAACCAGGGCCTACTCAATACTGGTTTGTTATATAACTTATTAGTATAAGGTTTAGGATTCATTTATGTAAAAGCCCCTATATGACACATGGGGGTCCTTCTGCTGTTCCTCTCTTCCTGGAACAGCTGCTGATAGTAGATCCAGCTGGTGGCAGATGAAGGATGGAATGGAGCATGTGTGACCAGCTCAGATGGTAGATATGAACATTACTATACGGAGGAGCATTTTTGTAACAAAGTTAATGACAAAAAGATTTTCTTCCTGAACTACATGAAAGCAGTGCTGCCATTAAATGTTATTTTAGAGGGGTTGTGCAGGTCCGGTTTCTGCATTCAGTTTTGGAAGCCAAAACCACTATTTTATGATCTATTCTGGTTTCCAAAACTGCATGCAGAAACCTGACAGTGTGGCTGTACCCTAATATTGCTGATCCATCCCTGAGATAGGTCATCAATATCAGATAAAAGGGGGCTCCCCCGACAATAGGTTGTTTGAAGGTGTCTCGTGTGAGCACTGCTTCCCCTTCAAAGTTTGCCTGGCGCCATGTCCTTGTTACCGGTAGTGTGTTGTAATTACAAATTCTTGTCCCATTCACTTGAGTGGGACATCGCAGTTATAATTACCCTGCACCGCAGCTACAAAGAAGACTGCATGTATATCAACTTTGAAGAGGACGGAGCGCTTGCACACCTTCAAACAGCTGATTGTCGGGGTGCCGGGAGTTGGACTACAACCCAGCTGATATCGATGACTTATCCTGAGGATAGATCATCAATATTACGCCAGTGGACAACCCCTTTAAAATGACATTGGATGGTGGCACAACTGCTTTAACACTGTAGCCAAAATGCAGCAAATCCTGCACACGTCCTTATTCCTAAACTGACAGGTTGAAATCTGAGGGGGGAAAGGGAAGAGAGACCTGACGAGAGTCAATAATGTGGTGGCTTTGATAACTAGATGCAGGGTCCAAGAAGAAGAAGAGCTCAAAGGAGCAGTGAACTGACTATTTGGCCAGTGCCAGTGGGTCCCTATGGTTGCCAGCTGTCTGTAAATTCCTGGACAGACTGAGGAAGTATTTTTCCAGTGTCTGTGAAAATCATAGGACTATCCATGATTTTTTTTGAAGCTGGGGAATCTATATATATTTATTTATTAGTGATAAGAGGCCCGTTGCCAGGATGGCTTGCGCAAAAATGTGTGACATACGGATGTAGCCAATGTTCTCCTGACTGGCTTAGGCCTCTTTCACACTAGCGTTTTAGCTTTCCGTCCTAGAGATCCGTCGTCGGGTCTCTAGGACGGAAAGCTACTGATCAGGATTATCCCCATGCATCCTAAATGGAGAGAAATCCGTTCAGGATGCATCCGGATGTCTTCGGTTCAGTATGTCAACGTTTTTTGGACGTTGACAAAAGCGCAGCATGCTGCGGGTTTGTCTCCGTCCAAAAATCCGGAATGCCATTGAAGGGCATTAGTCTGGATCCTGCCTTTAGATAAACGTCGTTTCCGCGCATTGCCGGAACCGACGTTTAGCTTTTTGTCAATGGTTACTATGGCAGCCAGGACGCTAAAGTCCTGGTTGCCATAGTAAAGAGTAGGGGGAGCAGCATACTTACATTCCGTGTGGCTCCCGGGACGCTCTAGGATGACGTCAGGGCGCCCCAGTGCATAGATCACGTGATCGCACGGATCACGTGATCCATGCGCGCGGGGCGCTCTGACGTCATTCAGGAGCGCCCAGGGAGCCGCACTGAATGTAAGTATGCCGCTCCCCACTGCTACTATGGCAACCAGGACGCTAGTAGCGTCTTGGCTGCCATAGTAACACTGAAAGCATTTTGAAGACTGATCAGTCTTCAAATGCTTTCAGTTCACTTGCGTTGTGCAGGATCCGGCGTGCATTCCGGGGACGGAAGTGCGCGCCGGATCCTAACAACGCTAGTGTGAAAGAGGCCTTAACCTTAAAGCAAAAAAATCACATTACAGTAATACAACAAGTGGCATTCAGGCTGGCCACATCTGTAGGTTTTAATGACACAGTCCTGGCACTCCCACCGATCCTGAGAATAAAGCAACCAGGAGCACCGCTGTATAATGAAAAAACCATCACTGCTGCCCCTGCATTCTCAGGGTCAGTTAGGGTCCAAGTTCTAGGACCTCCACCAATCCTTAGAATGAAGGAGCTGCAATGCCGGTAGAGATTTCTCTGTACATCGGCACTCCCAATCACAAAATAACGGCATGACTTAGCCGTATGCCATCACTTGATAAGATGGGAATACCTCTGTTAAAGAAACGGTCTGGGTAAAACTGAGGCGTGAGGAGGTGGTACATGACGCAGGGCTTCCAAGAACCCCAGAGAGAGAAGATCCCTTTGTTATCCACTGTAAGAAGTTTGCTCCTTCAAGTAATACGTGCACTCATACTGAATTGGTAATTCTGGTAAAGACGGTGATCTAGACCTACACCTTTCATCCCGTGCCGGACCTGACATCTTTCATGATTGCAGGACTCCAAAAACAGTGAAAGAAATCCACGCTTCTTCACATGAACAATGGCGGTGTTTCTCAAACCTGGCATGACAGTCAGGATGTTGCCATTGTTCATGTGAATTAAGCGAGGATTTTTCTCCCTAATTTTAGATTGATGCAATCCTTTCCTAGAATATGAGGTGGGTCCGGTCCTTCCGGATGCGATATCGCTTGCACCTTGAGTACGTTTCAGTAGTCTGAGGATGCCAAGGCTTGTGCTGCTGTTTTTGAATTTTGCACTTTGACCTGAGCATCTGGTGCGGTGAGACACCCTCACGCTAAGCTCCAGTTGCTGTGATATTGTATGTTATCTCATACCTGTATATAGTATATTAGCTGAGTATTAAACACACGTGTAAGGGTTGTCTCACTTCAGTTTATCATGTAGAAAAAGTTACTACAAGCCACTTCCTAATGTATTGTGATGGTCCATATTGACTCCTTTGCTGGCTGGATTCATTTTTCCATCATATTATACATTACTTACATGGTTACGACCATCCTGCAATCCATTAGTGGTGGTCGTGCTTGCACATTATAGAACTAGCACTAGCCTATGTGCACTCTCATGGTCCCAGCCACCAGAGAGACCAACATTTTTTCCTATAGTGTGCAAGCACGACCACCACTGATGGATTACAGGGTGGTCATAACCATCGAAACGAGCAGTGTATACTGAAAGGTGATGGAAAAATGAATCCAGCCAGCAAAGGAGCCGATATGGACAATCACACGCAATACATTAGTAAGTGCCTTGTATTCACTTTCTGTACATGATAAATGCCACTTGCTGAAGTGACACAACCCCTTTACTTGATGAACATAAAGATCAAGTAACTGCACACAACATAAGAACATGAATAGTATTAATCTGCCATAAACTGTGGTAAGAATTTGAAGACTGGCGCTTTAGATCTTGCCGGCCCTTGTATTTGTGCCCTGCTTACTATAGAGTCGACCAAGGGAATGGATAGACTAGTTTGTAAAAGGTTTTTTAAAAGCTGCATCTATTGATTTAAAATTAGCAGGAGGAAATAGTGCAGGGTTGATTTTAGCTGTAGAGCTGTAGCATTAGGTATTGATTTCAGGTTGAATAAAGCCTGCATGTGGGGAAATGGCAAGAAAACCCAGAAGAGCAATGATAAATCCCAGCAAGCAGTTACATCGAGTAATCCTGTATTACAGAAAAGCAGGCCGTCGCTCCCAGTTATCAGCCGTTTATCAGTCAGACTTTACATAACAATCACAATATCTCAAGCGGATATAGCACTGCACAGTGTCCCAGGACTCTCCCAGTCCCCACTACACCCAACGACACGGCCACTATCCGTCTCATATGTATTTCAGTTCATATCTCCTTCAATCCATAACTTGCAACATACATGCTTAAAACGAATATTCCATAGAAAGTGCATAGATGAAAAAGTGCTGTGCTATTGTCATATACTTATCAGTCCAGATAGTCCATTTCTGAAAGTGAGTCCACATGAGAACTGAAGTGAGAAGTGTAAGGCAATAGCACAGCACTTTTTCCTCTATGCACTTTCTATAGACTTCTATGGAATATCAGTCCAACTTTATCCATTCTGAAGTCCCCCGGAACTATTTACGGTATTTTTCGTCCTATAAGACGCACCGGCCCATAAGACGCACCTAGGTTTTAGAGTAAGACAATAAGTAAAAAGATAGTTTTCATTACATCTCAGGTCAGACAACCAATCAAACATCCAACGTTGATCAGACCTCAGCTCACAGCCCTAATCAGACCCCCAATGTTATTAAGACCCCAATAAGACCTAATATTAGTTCTCCATGCCTCATAGATCAGCCCCCGGCCATATATGTAATCAGCCCCCGGCCATATATGTAATCAGCCCCCGGCCATATATGTAATCAGCCCCCAGCCATATATGTAATCAGCCCCCGGCCATATATGTAATCAGCCCCCGGCCATATATGTAATCAGCCCCCGGCCATATATGTAATCAGCCCCCAGCCTCAGATCACAAAATAAATAAACCACTTACCTCTCCTGCTCCTGGATGCCGCCGCTCCTCTCTTTCAGCGCGATCCTCTTCCTCCTGCTGTCGGCTGTGCTGTGAACTGGCACGCACAGCGTGAGGTCACAGAGCACCCTCACGCTGTGCACAGCCACTGCACAGCCGAGGACCAGGAAGCGGTGAGTACAGAGCCTTCACCGCTTCCTGGTACCCCGGTACTAATGAGCGCTTCCATATGGGAAGCGCTCATTAGTATTCGCCCCATAAGACGCAGGGGCATTTTTCCCCCAGCGTCTTGTGGGGCGAAAAATACAGTACATCCATGTGCGTGTATGATATTGTCATCTCTTTCTGTAAACCGTCCTCTTTAGGTTTGGTTGTCCTTTAAATGTCTTGCTGTCTTTCTTTGAGGCTTGGTATTATCCCTGCTGGAGATTAGTATATTGATCTGCTAAAGGATATGAAAAGCGGAATGTAAAAATCCTCTGCAGTCTGAGCGGCTCTCTCAGCACAGTTATTACTAGCACTACTTCACCTCTAACAGTGTGTTAATATGTCAGGAACCTTATATGCTGTAAGTGGGGCTAGTTATAGCACAGCAAAGCGGTCAGTCACATCAGAAGATCGTTGTACACTGAAATCAGTAAAAAGAGAAGGATGGCGTTTTCCACTCATGCGAAAAGAGATTTTACTGAAGGCAAAGGATGTGCAGATATCATGGTGGCTGCAGTGAGTCTCAGGACTCTCATGCCACTTGAAGTGGTTCTTTACCTTATGAGACCATGGAGGATACAAATGTGTAATGTTTTAGAGGCATGGTGTCTGGTGGGTTTGCATGGCCACTGCCACAACCATGACTACAGATGTGCCCTAACCTTCTTGACTTAAGATGTCCTTAGATTACTTCCAATCCCTGACAGCACAACACCAAAGGTTTTTTCTTTTTGAACTGGTCATCTTGCGCCAGTCACCCCAGGATATCCCAGGTCAAGAGTAGAGGTAAGGAAGGCCACAAGTGTACTCTGTAGGCACAGCAATGTCACCATTTAAAGATCATCCCAAAGGTGTGGGCATACTGATTTAGATGTTTTTACTTTGCATGTACAACCATTTGACCTTCAGTGTGAGAACTGCAGTTTGGCATATCTGCCAAGGTGTGGATAAATAGATGTAGTCGTAGTTTGAAGACAGCCTGATCTAAAGAATTTTAAACTACATTTTAAAAAATCTTCAGACTCTTCCACTTTTTTTTATATTTTGTTATGCTGCGGCCTTGTGCTAATAATAAAAAAACATTCTAAATTTTCCCCATCATTCTGCTCTCAATCTCCCATATTGAACGTTCTAAATCTTTGCTAATTCATTTAAAAAGAAAAAAAAAAAAATCTTGTTTTCAGACCCTTTTCTTAGTACCTAGTTGAAGCACCTTTGGCCACAGTTACAGCCTCCAGTCTTCCTGGGTATGATACTACAAGGTCTACACATCTGGATTTGAGGATTTTCTGACAACGTTTCTCTGCTGATCCTCACAAGCTCTGTCAGATTAGATGGAGCCATCGGTGGAAAGCCATTTTCATGTCTCTCCAGAGATAATTGAATGCGTTCACGTCATAGCTCAGGCTGAGCCAATCAAGGATATTCACATAGTTGTTCCTAAGCCACTCGTATATTGTCTTGGCTGTGTGCCTAGGGTCATTGTCTTGTTGGAAGGTAAACCTTCTGCCCAGTCTGAGGTCCAGAGAACTCTGGATCAGGTTTTCATTAAGAATATCTCTGTACTTTGCTCCATTCAGGTTTCCCTCAACTCTGACCAGTCTTCCTGTCTCAGTCACTGAAATGCAGCCTCATAGCATGATGTTGCCACCACCATGCTTCACTGTAGGGATGTTCTTTGGCAGTGCCTGGTTTCTTTTCAGTCATGATGCTTAGAATTAAGGCCAAAAAGTTAAATCTGTTTCATCAGACCAGATAATCTTGTTTCTTATAGTCTTGAGAGTCCTGTAGGTGTTTTTTTCTTTTTTTTTTTGCAAATTCCCGGTGGGGTTTCATGTGTCTTTTACTGAGACGATGCCTCTTTCTGGCTATTCTGCCATAAAGCCCAGATTGGTGGCGAGCTGCAGAATTTTCTCCTATCTGTACACATCAGCTTGGCTAGTGACAAGTAGCTTCTTGGTCACCTCTCTTACCAAAGCCCTCGTCCCCTGGTTACATAGTTTGGTTGGTCAGCCAGCTCTAGAAAGAGTCCTGGTTGTTCGAAACTTCTTCCATTTAAGAAATATGGAGGCCAAGTTGCTGAACTTTCAGTGCAGCAGAATTTTTTTGTCCCCTTCTTCGGATCTGTGCCTCCAGACAATCCTGTCTCTGAGCTCTACGGGCAGTTCTTTTTTCCTAATGGCTTGGCTGTGATGGGCATTGTCAGCTGTGAGACCTTATGTAGACAGGGCTGTGTCTTTCCAAATAATCTCCAGTCATCTCAAAGATGATCAAGAGAAATGGGAGGCCTCCAGAGCTAAATTTAAGTGTCGGAATACTTATGTACATGCAAAATTTTGGTTTTTCCTTTTTAATAAATTTGTAAAAAAAAATCTAAATTATTTTCACTTCCTCATTATGGTGTATTGAGTGCAGAGTGATGGGTCGAAAACTTCATTTTTTTTTTTTTATTTTTTTTTAGCACAAGGCCACAGCATAACAAAATAGGAAAAAAGTGAAAGGGTCTGAAGACTTTCCAAGTGCACTCTTTATGTGAGCCGTTATTATGGCTACCAATTGACAGCTGGCTTCTCCAGTGATATGTATGAGAAAGCTTATAGTGTTAACAGTTTATGTTCTTCTCACCATTAAGCATCTATGCTTCTGATACAGGTGCCAGGATTGGTCATCGCTCACTCATGAAATACTACAAACAGAAATTTGGTTTGTCCAGAGCTGTGGTTGTTTCGAAAAACCAGAGAGCCGTCGGCAGGGTTTTGCAGCAGTACAAAGCTCTAGGCTGGGCTGGGGGAACCGGTAAGTTTCTGATAAACAATTGACTGATTATTCTCAATAATGCAGTAAAAATGAACTGAGAAGACACAGGCATTAAACAACATGAGAGCATCTAGATAAATCCCATACGTATCATTTTAATATGATGTACAGTGCTGTAAAAAAGTATTTTCCCTCTTCCAGATTTCTTTTGTTTTTGCACATTTATCACACTTAAATGTTTCAGATTATGAAAGAAATTTGAGTATCAGACAAATATAACCCGAGTAAATATAAAAAGCAGTTTTTAAATGATTCGATTTTTTAAGGGGAAAAAGCTATCCTAAACAACCTTGCCCTATGTCCCTATGTGAAAAAATAATTGCCGGCCCCCCCATCCATGAGTTAACTGTGATTACAACATAAAGTACGCTACAGGATCTAAAAAGGCAACACATCATGCCCTAATCTGAAGAAATTCAAGAAAAGATGAAAAAGAAAGTCATTGACATCTATCGGTCTAGAAAAGGTTACAAAGACTTTGGGACTCCAGCAGACCACAGTGAGAACTATTATCCACAAATGGAGAAATCATGAAAAAGTGGTGACCCTAGGAATGGACGGCCTACCAAAATTACCACAAAAGCGCACTGATGGCTCATCCAGGAGATGACAAAAGAACCCAGAACAACATCTAAAGCCCTGCAGGCCTCAGTTAAGGTCAGTGTTCATGACTCAACAATGAGAAAGACTGGGCAAAAATGGTATTCATGGGAGAGTTCCAAGGCGAAAAACCACTGCTGACCATAAAGAACTCAAAGGCCCTGCTCACATGTGCCAAAAACATCTTGATAGTCCCCAAGCGTTTTAGGGAAAATATTCTGTGGACTGACGAGACAAAAGTGGAACTTTATGGAAGGTGTGCGTCCCGTGTAAAGCATTTCAGAAAAAGAACATCATACAGATGGTGGCGGTGGAAGTGTGATGGTCTGGGGCTTCTTTAGGACCCGGACAACTTGCTGTAATTGATGGAACCATGAATTCTGCTCTCTACCAGAAAATTCTCAAGGAGAATGTCCAGCCATCAGTTTGTGACCTTAAGTTCAAGCATACTTGGGTTCTGCAGCAGGACAATGATCTGAAGCACACCAGCAAGTTCACCTGAATGGCTGAAAAAAAAATGAAGATTTTGGTGTGGCTTGGTCTTTTAAGTCCAGCTTTAAATCCTATTGAAATGCTGTGGCATGACCTTAAACAAGCCGTTTATGGTCAAAAACCCTCCAACGTGGCTGAAATTAAAACAATTCTGAAAAGAGGAGTGGGCCAAAATTCCTCCAGAGATGTAACTTATAGACTTGTAGACTTGTTGCCAGTTATCGCAAATGCTGAATTGTGGTTGTTTTCGCCAAGTGTGGCACAACTGGTTATTAGGTTAAGGGGGCAATTACTTTTTCACATTAGGCCCGGTTGTTTGGGATTGCTTTTTTCCCTTAATAAATGAAAGTATTATTTAAAAATTAATTTTTGTAGTTACTCAGGTTATCTTTGTCTGAGATTCAAATTTGTTTGATAATCTGAAACATTTAAGTGTGACAAATATGCAAAAACAAAAGAAATCTGTAAGGGAGCAAATACTTTTTCACAGCACTATACAAATTTAGTGGTGTTCATATTAACCCCTTCTACTCTGGGCCAGTTTTCGACCTCCTGCCCAGGCCATTTTTTGCAAATCTGACATGTCACTTTATGTGGTAATAACTTTGGAACACTTTTACTTATCCAAGCCATTCTCAGATTGTTTTCTCGTGACACATTGTACTTCATGAGAGTCATAAATTTGACTCAATATATTTCACCTTTATTTATGAAAAAATCCCAAATTTACCAAAAAGTTTGAAAAATTTGCAATTTCCAAAATTTCAATTTCTCTGCTTTTAAAACAGAAAGTGATATCTCATAGAATATTTATTACTTAACATTCCCCATATGTCTATTTTGTGTTGGCATCATTTTGTAAATGTCATTTTATTTTTTTAGGACTTTAGAAGGCTTAAAAGTTTAGAAGCAATTCTTAAAATTTGTAAGAACATTTCCAAAACCCACTTTTTAAGGACCAGTTCAGGTCTGAAGTCACTTAAATGACCCCATAGTAGAAACTATACCCCTCAAGTTACTCAAAACTGATCAAACTTTGTTAACCCTTTAAAGGAAAATGGAGATGACATTTCTAAATTTCACTTTTTTCTTGAAGAGGTAGAGCAGCGGAGAGTCTAGGCACAAATGGCGACAAGGCAACAAAATGTTGTCGCCATTTTGCAATTCTAAGTCGCATTGGCGACCATTTTGGTCGCCATCTGGAGCCCTGCCCTTACAGTAGAAACTCCCAAAAAGTGATCCCATTTCGGAAACTACGGAATAAGGTGCCAGTTTTATTGGTACTATTTGGGGGTACATATGATTTTTAATTGCTCAATATTACGTTTTTTGTGAGGCAAGGTAACCATAATATGTCTGTTTTTGCACCATTTTTATTTTTTACAACATTCATCTGATCATGTGCAATTTTTATAGAGCAGGTTGTTACGGGCGCAATGATATCAAATATGTCTACTTTCTTTGTTTTTTTGAAAAAAAATTTATGTGTCTCCATTTTCTGAACGCCATATTTTTTTATTTTTCTACCGATCGTCTTGTGCAGGGGCTCGTTTTTTGCAGGAATAGATGTTTTTATTGGTACTATTTTTGAGTACACATGATCTTTTGATCATTCATTATTACACTTTATGGGGCAAAGTGACCAAAAAATTGGTTGGTTTGTCACAGTTTTTATTTATTCATTTTTACAGTGTTCACCTGAGGGGTTAGGTCATGTGGCATTTTTATAGGGCAGATTGTTACGGATGTGGCAATACCTAATATGTATACTTTTTCTTATTTATTTACGTTTTACACAATAATAGCATTTTTTAAACCAAAAAAATGATGTTTTAGTATCTCCATAGTCTGAGAGCCATAGCTTTTTTATTTTTTGACAGATTTTCTTAGGTAGGGTCTCATTTTTGTGGGATAAGGTGACGGTTTGATTGGTACTATTTTTTGGGGGATACGCCTTTTTGATCGTTTGGTGTTGCAATTTTTGTGATGTAAGGTGACAAAAATGGTTTTTTTTTTTACACAGTTTTTTAATTTTTTTATGGTGTTTATCGACCAGTGTGGTTCATGTGATATTTATAGAGCTGGTCGTTATGGACACGGTAATAACCAATATATGTGTGTTTTTCAATTTTTTTATTATAAAATCAGGGGAAAGGGGTGTTTTTTTTTTTTTTGTTTTTTTTTAACTTGAAACTTTATTTTTTTTAAACACTTTTTGTTTTTTAAACTTTATTTCTGTCCAACTCTGGGACTTCAACTTTTGAAGGTCTGATCCCCTCTGCAATGCATTACAATACTTCTGTATTGTAATGTATTGCCTGTTAGTAATACACTAACCGGTTGCCTAGGAGACCAGGCACGTGGTTGGATCTCCCCGGCCCCCGTAGAAGGCAGGTCCCGATGCCATGCAAAGCATTGGGCAGCCTGTGCATAGCTTTGGGCTGCCTTGTCACCCAGCGGGTCACCGCCACAGCAGCGCGGGGACCCGATGGGCTCCCTCACCCACCGCAAACCCTTCTATGCCGCGGTCAGCACTGACCGTGGCATAGAAGGGGTTAATCCGCTAGCATTGGCTTTTACAGCGATGCAGGCGGATACAGCAGGGGCCCGGCTATTATAGACTGCCGGCCCCTGCAGTGATCAGGCGCGCACCACTCCGGTGCCCGCCCGATCACCATGACGTAATAGTACTTCAAAATGCAGCAAGTCGCTAGCTGCCATGACGTACTATTACATCATTTGTCGTGAAGAGGTTAAAAAGTATAAGTAGTACAAATATAAACATGTCTACAGTGAGGGAGACAGATTGCCATTGTGTACAGCCTCATCAGTGTTCTCAGCCCAAAAAGTGGGGCTTTTTTCCAGGAAAACTCTATGATTTGAGCTACAAGAACAGAGAGAGGGGGTGCATGTACACATAGCTGTAGTGTGCTGTGTGACAGAACTGCATATAGAGCCACCGCAAATTAACCCGATTTTGTAATGTCTCACAGATAAAAATCTAAGAATTTGCTGCCTGAGAAAACATAAAAAATACAAAACAGAAAATAAATTTTGTACAAAATCATGGTAAATTTGGCTTTAAATCCTGAACTGTTATTCACTCAAAATAATGAAGATAGCAAATAAAGTGTAGGGGCTACGGTATTACCTGATGGACAGTCTCGCCCGCTGGTTTCCACTGGTATCCACACACCCGTATTTATTTGTTTCCACAAGGTGTTAAGAGGCAGCATGTCTGTGGGTTTAATAGCCAAGCAACACACTGTTACAAATATTTGCCATTGTCAGAATTTTCCACCATTATCTCATTGTTGGGGGCCTGACACCCCCAGAACCTGACAATCATTTGTTCACAAGTAGCTCTGGTACTGGAAGTCTGCACTGGAACTGTGTAGTGGATGACGCTGGTCACTGCAGCTCTACAGTCATTAAAGTGAATGGGAGTAATACTGCAGTAACCAGCTCTGTCTACAGCTGTGTAGCTGATCGGCAGGGGTGTAGGATCCCGGCCGATAAGATATTGAAGGGCTGTCCTGAGCATGCACACTGCTGTAAAAGAAGCCGATGCCCTCAGTAGTTATTGGAGTGTGCATGCCCGGGCCCGGCGGGGAAGTGCGCACATATGGTATCTCGGCAATAGGAGAGGATGACGTAACAGTATGACAGGACTGGCCAGACGATAGGCTGGGGAGGGGCCTGGGCACTTACAGCAAGAATGCCACCCCTGGGCACTTGCAAACCAGGGTATTTGCATATCTGTTTTCTCAGCTTTACAAAATCAGACAAGAAGAACAAAGGTACCTTTGCTGTGATGTTTGTGTCCATGCACACAATAGCAGCAGTATAAAACATGGAAAGTTGTTGACAGACTCCCTTTAATTCCAGCAACCTGCCTCCGTAAGTGGAAGATTCATACATACCCTCTCGCCGCCACTCCAATTTGTTCTCTTCTGTTCATCGGCTTGTGGCACAGCATGGGCATAGTCAGGCTTTAGCAGTGACATGCTGCATGTGACCATACTCTTGGTGCGTCGGAGCAGACAAGCTGGGGACCGGAAGATGGACACACCAGAAAGGCGGGGTGCAGATTAGTAGGAATTTTCCGCTTACTGAGGCAGGCTGCTGGCATGAAGTTAAAGGGAATATGTAATCTCCGAAATACTGCAGCAAGTGGTGCGTAGTGTAAATGATGCCGAGTCCAATTATGTCATTTGCAATCCAATGCGGTGCTCCCGCAAACTAGCAGTTACATTTATTGAAGGAGCGCAAGTGAGTGTGACATAATGGGACTCGGCATCATTTACACTGTAAACCGCTTACTCCAGTTTGCTTCATAGCTGCAGATTTCCTTTAAAACCACTTGTTCTCAGACATCTGCTTAGATGTAACACTTGGGATGGTGTCATGGATTTTATAATCGTATTGGTGACTAGTCAATGAAAATGTGTCAGCTCACCACCTCAGGATATTCCCCGGCATGCACGGGATATCCTGTTAAAACCTCACTTTTATTGGATCCAACATATAAATCTCAGATACAGAGCAGGTATGTCAGGGCACACGCTCTGTATCTGAGATTTTAACAGTGGATCCAATAAAAGTGACGTATCGGTGACTGTTTTGGATTGCACAGTAGTTACAGCGTTTTAAGAGTCTATGATTATTTACTAATCCTCTAAATATTTTCTTCCTCTCAAAGGTGGCAGTCTTCAGCAGGGGCGTGACATGCAGTATGTGCAGAAGATGAAGTCTAAATGGATGCTGAAAACGGGGATGAAAAATAATTCTACAAAGCAGATGCACTTTAGGCCCCAAGTGCTATTTTGAGGCCTGGATATGTTTGGTTAACAGAGATGGATGGTTGTCTGATGATTCATATGCCGCCGGGCCGTGGTACACTGTCCTAGTCTGTTCTGCTTTGTCTTGTGGGTAATGTATCCGAGATATGGCATATAGACGACCCTGATTGTAAGACCTCTCCTGGGGTGCCTTAACGTTCAGCTTACTTGTAACTAATATGTGGCCAATAATGATTCTGACACATTATACAAGACATAAGCAGCAGCGAAGATGGCCGTCATACAAGTAACAGGTTGACTGCTTACTTCATAAAAGAGGTCTAAAAAGACAAAGAAATTCTTACAATATATGTAGGAAAGTAGCTACAAGGCTTTTTGTAATGATGAAAGAAAACCTGGAAAGTTTCCATTATGTGTTACCGGTTCTTTGAACAAAGTGTACTCTGGTCTGAAACGTTTTAATGAATGTATGAGATGCTGTTAATCGGAATAAAACTGCAATTCTAGACTCATTAGTATTATTACTGTACATAGAAGCGCACATACCGTGTATGCATGCAGTGGATAAACCCATCATACAACTACAAACACATGTTCTTATCATCCAATATCATGTCAGGTGCGATTTACCCTTTGACTGAAATTCATAAGATATTACAGACAATAATGTATTAAGCTTGTGCAAAAAAATTGATAAGCTTCAACCGATCCACCTTATGTAATAAGTCATGATTTTAAACATTTGCAGGCAATTTATGGGCTAAAGCTTAAAGTGTAACTGTCATGTTTTCATCAAAAGAATCAATTTTAGCATATGTTACTGCTGCTGCTGCATTATGCCCGCATCAATCTTTAGTTCCTTCGCATACCACTGTTTTCCTTGAGCTTTTGAACCCTACAATATGAGGATTTTCTCAAGATGGCGTCTCTGAGGCCAAAACTGCCTTCCCTCACGTCACATACACACTTGCTGTAGCCAGCAGCTCCCTGCCAGCCAATCAGATTGGATTACTGAGAGACACGCCTCCTCACTCTGAAGCCTAATGCAGGCATGCAGTGTGAAGGACCGCCCCTCTGTCTTCTGTTTATACTAAAGGGAAGACAGGCAAGCCCTAGCAACGGTCTTTTAAGGGAGCAGTGGAAAGGGACAAGAGACATTAATGAAAGCTGTTATCATAAGGTAATTACAGATCTTTTGACAATCATTGACAGACTAACTCAGGTATACATGCCTAGATCTAATAAGCTAGCAAATAAAACAAATGACAAATATTTCACGTTAAATATAGGTATCATAATAAGGTTTACCAATGATACCAGGGTCAGGTTTTGTGTGTTTGTCACAAGTGTGAACATTTTCCCCAAATCCCTGGCAATGAAAAGGTTAAACCTGTACCATGGAAACGTCCAGTGCTGTGATGTGATCATCTTTGTAGTAGCCCGGCTGGATCTTAATGAGCCCAGATCAGCTCTGCCTGCAGCTAGTGTCATCATAGAGGATGTTTTTCCCTATAACTGGGAGCTCCTATGGCACATGAAACTCTTCTGGACTATTGCTTCCCAGTATAAATGTACTCTTGCTTGCTGCTCTTCAAGGGCTATCACACTGACAGTCTTTACTATTAGAAGAAGGGGCACTGCTGTTACTACCACGGGTGACTTTATTCTGACTCCTGGGGGGTGAAACAAAAACAAGGGTTACAAAATATTCCTGTATTGTCTGAAAACCTCACCACGAAAAAGACAAACCTGAGGTGTGTAATCACTGAAAACATACCCTTCACTAATCTGCTGCTAAAAAGTTATAAGTGACAATATAAGAAATCTAGTAATTAAACACAATGCTAGCATTAATACAAATGCCTTATCCTGTATGGTAAGTAAAGAACAATTTAGGAGTGCGTTTTCTATTGGTGACACTCGGTGTATCCATGCAAATGTCTTTCAGTTCAGAGGCAGGGTCAGGATGCATGCTATGAAGTGTAGTGCAAATATCTAAACAAAAGAAATCAAAGTAGCGGTCGGCACTACAAAGCCGCCAAATATATTCATTCTGACTCTACACCAACACTGATCAACTGTTTGAAGAGGAAGCTGTGTTTGTACGAGTGCTACTTTCTCCTTAGGCTACTTTCACACTTACATTGTGAGGATCCAGCAGGTAGTTCCGTCGCCGGAACTGCCCGCCAGATCCGTCTAACCGCATGACAACTGAAAGCATTTGTAGATGGATCCGGATGCCGATCAGTCTAAGAAATGCATTGCAAGTGCGGATCCGTCTCTCCGCTTGTCATGCGGATAGACAGAGCCGTCTTGTATTTTTTTTTACAGTTTTATAGGTCTGTGCAGACCAGAAGGACGGAATCCATCCTTCAGGTATTTCTTAATGCCGGATCCGTCACCAATGTAAGTCAATGGGATTTAATGCCGGATCTGGCATTTAGGAAGGAGATAATACCGCAGCATGCTGTTATATTATCTCCTTCCTGAAATGTCAAAAAGACTGAACTGAAGACATCCTGAACAGATTTCTCTCTATTCAGATTGCATGGGGATGTGACTGATCAGTTTTTTTCCAGCAGAGTCCCGATAACTTAACTCTATGCCGGAAAATGAAAACACAAGTGTGAAAGTACCCTTAACCACGTCCCGACCGCCGTACGCAGGATTGCGTCCTGTCGGCGGTCGGTTTATTCCTCATGGACGCATCAGCGCGTCATCTCGCGAGACGCGAGATTTCCTGTGAACGCGCACGCGATCGCGTCGGGGAGAACTTTAACTACGGCCTGCCAGCGCTGATCATGCGCTGGCAGGCTGTAGAAGTTAAAAAAAAATCGCTTATCAGACGCTGTTTTGTTAACAGCGTCTGATATGCTTGCTGCTCGTTCCTCTGGTGGTCCCTTTTGCTTGGGACCACCAAAGGAAACTTGTGTAAGTGCAACAATCACCACACAGACCCCCCCCATCCACCCCCCCGTCGCTGATTAACCCCTGATCACCCCATGTCACCCCCCTGATCACCAAAAAAGTGTCACATATGTGGTATCGCCGTACTCAGGAGAAGTAGGGCAATGTGTTTTGGGGTGTTTTTTAAACAAAGTTGTCAGTTTACAGAGATATTTCTCTCACCCAACATGGGTATATGTAAAAATACACCCCAAAACACATTGCCCTACTTCTCCTGAGTACGGCGATACCAGATGTGTATCCTAGGAGCGTAAAGTCCAACGAGTACCTTTAGGTTTTACAGGGCTGCTCACAATTTAGCCCAGCCCAAAATGCCAGAACAGTACAAACACCCCACAAATGACCCCATTTTGGAAAGAAGACACCCCAAGGTATTCGCTGAGGGGCATATTCAGTCCATGAAAAATTGAACTTTTTGTCACAAGTTAGCGGAAAGGGAGACTTTGTGAGAAAAAACAATAAAAAATAAATTTCCGCTAACTTGTGCCAAAAAAAAAATCTTCTATGAACTCGACATGCCCCTCACGGAATACCTTGGGGTGTCTACTTTCTAAAATGGGGTCACTTGTGGGGTATTTATACTGCCCTGGCATTTTAGGGGTCTCTAAAGCCTTAGAAGAAGTCTGGAATCTAAATGCATAAAAATGTCCTGTGAAATCCTAAAGGTACTCATTGGAATTTGGGCCCCTTTGCGCATGTTGGCTGCAAAAAACTGTCACACATGTGGTATCGCCGTACTGAGGAGAAGTAGGGCAATGTGTTTTGGGGTGTATTTTTACATATACCCATGCTGGGTGAGAGAAATATCTCTGTAAATGACAACTTTTTAAAAAATGTTATACAAAGTTGTCATTTACAGAGATATTTCTCTCACCCAGCATGGGTATATGTAAAAATACACCCCAAAACACATTGCCCTACTTCTCCTGAGTACGGCGATACCACGTGTGACACTTTTTTGGAGCCAAGATGCGCAAAGGGGCCCAAATTCCAATGAGTACCTTTTAGGAGGGCATTTTTACGCATTTGGATTCCAGACTTCTTCTCACGCTTTAGGACCCCTAAAATGCCAGGACAGTATAAATACCCCACATGTGGCCCCATTTTGGAAGAAAGACACCCCAAGGTATTCCGTGAGGGGCATGGCAAGTTCATAGAAGATTTTTTTTTTTTGGCACAAGTTAGCGGAAATTGATTTTTTGTCTTCATGAATGAAGTGGGAGGAGCGTGAATGAGTGAGCATCGCGAGGTTACGCTGCCGCCCTGCCTGCCGCTTTCATAGTAAGTTGTACAGAGGATTGCCTGAGTTTAAAGTAAAAACATTGGCTGAAGAGGATT
This sequence comes from Bufotes viridis, assembly GCA_033119425.1. Taxonomy (NCBI): domain Eukaryota; kingdom Metazoa; phylum Chordata; class Amphibia; order Anura; family Bufonidae; genus Bufotes; species Bufotes viridis. Next base: position 236,318,317 of record CM065593.1, read on the forward strand.
ACTGTACCATGACTTTACTTTTAAAAACTGCTGTGTGCGGCGCCCGATGTATTACAGTACAGTGACTGCATCGGGCCCCGCTGCGAGTGTTGCCAGCCTCCATCCCCTCCTCCCATCCCGCTGATACATCGCAGTGCGGCAGCGATGTATCAGCGCCATCAGAGTTGGCAGCATTTGCTTTATTAGACGCACTGTCATTTTCCCCCCACTTTTGTGGGGAAAAAAGTGAGTCTTATAAAGCGAAAAATACGGTAATTAACTATTTCCCACCTCTTAGAAGAAAATGAAGATGTACTTACCTGACTGTTGTCTTCCGTCTCCCCTGGTTACGGCCAGGCGCAGTCGACTTTTTCTTTTCTCCCGGCCGGGCCGTGCGCAGTCCCGAAAGCGCACACTGGCGCTGCGCATGTGCTATGGTGACTTCTTCCTGGCCAGTATAGTATACTTGTCAGGAAGAGGTCACCAGGGTGCATGCGCGGCGGCCGGGAGAAGATGTCAATCAAGAGGGAGCCCACCCCCTGCCGAAACCAGGAAGTGGACGGCGCCGTCGGGAGCACGTATTAAAGAGAGTGATGGGAATACCCCTTTAACACTACAATGTTTAAGACGCCCGTGATGAGAACATAGTCCTACCACTTTACAAATGACTAGTCGGAACACACATGGAGTACAGTGTACAGTTCTGGGCTCCTGTGAACAAGACAGACATAGCAGAGCTGGAGAGGGTTCAGAGGAGGGCAACTAAAGTAATAACTGGAATGAGGGATCTACAGTACCCTGAAAGGGTATCAAAATTAGGGTTATTCACTTTAGAAAAAAGACGACTGAGGGGAGATCTAATAACTATGTATAAATATATCAGGGGGTCAGTACAGAGATCTGTCCCATCATCTATTTATCCCCAGGACTGTGACTGTGACTGTGACGAGGGGACATCCTCTGCGTCTGGAGGAAAGAAGGTTTGTACACAAACATAGAAAAGGATTCTTCACTGTAAGAGCAGTGAGACTATGGAACTCTCTGCCTGAGGAGGTGGTGATGGTGAGTACAATAAAGGAATTCAAGAGGGGCCTGGATGTATTCCTGGAGTGTAATAATATTACAGGCTATAGCTACTAGAGAGGGGTCGTTGATCCAGGGAGTTATTCTGATTGCCTAATTGGAGTCGGGAAGGAATTTTTTTCCCCTTAAGTGGGGAAAATTGGCTTCTGCCTCACAGGTTTTTTTTGCCTTCCTCTGGATCAACTTGTAGTGAACAGGCTGAACTGGATGGACAAATGTCTTTTTTCGGTCTTATATACTATGTTACTAATATGTACAATGCGCAATGTAATCTTGCATATGAAGCAGTGCTCGTACTTGGGCCTCCTCCTCTTCAAATAGCTGATTGGGGAGGATGCCTGGAGTCGGACCCCCACCGATCAGATATTGATAACTAGGGATAAGCGAATCCGTGGAAGTTCACTTTATTATTTTCTGTTATAACGGAAAATAATGCCATTCGTAAGACAGAATGCTAAATAAAATGGCCATTGAGGGGATAAAAATAATAAAAAAACTCACCTCATCCACTTGATCACGCAGCTAGTATCCTTTTCTTTCTGCAGGACCTGAGATGACGTCACCGCGCTCACCATGTGGTGAGTGCGGTGACGTCACCGCAGGTCCTTCTATGTTCATTTTGCAGGTCCTGCAGTAAGAAGAGAATACCGGCTGCGCGATCAAGTGGATAAGGTGAGTTTTTTTTTTTATTATTCATAACCCCTTAATGGCCATTTTATTTATTCTGTCTTAAGAATGCTATTTTCCGTTATAACGGAAAATAATAAAATCACCTCAACACCGAACCCGAACTTCAGTAAAATAGTCCGGGTCCGGATACTCAAACTCGCAAAGTTCGGTACGAACCCAAACTTTGCAGTTCGCCCAAACCTATTGATGACCTATCCTGAGGATAGGTCACCAGTATTACTGGCTGCACAACCTCTTTAATTCACATAATAAATGTCCCCCATAGAGCTTTAGCCTTTTACAGCAGATTCAACTAGACTCTTCTTGCACAGTTCTTTACTTGTACCTGCATCATTTATGAAAATAAGAATGAAGTTTGTGTTTAACGCATTTAAAAATTCAGTTTACCTCCATTTAATGGAGAAGTTAAACAATTCTGTTTAAATATTTAATGGCTGCAGCAATTGGAAGTATAATAAAGTTCTCTCACTGCAATGAATCTTATATTACAAAACGAACCAACAAGGTCAAAGAAGCATCATTGTATGTGAAAAGTTCTACTCTGTCCAGCAGAAAACGGAAATTTGCTCAAATATATAAATCCTTAGACTACCTGCACATGTTGGGGATTACAGTACCAGCAAAGAGAATGAGACTGACCTACCGTGCTGTCATGTCAATCGTTTGTGTGGGATTCACCCTTTACAATGCAAAGGGTGAGATCGGAGAAAATCTGCAAGCAATACATGTGAATTTTGCTGCAGAAATGCAGAGAAATCCTCATGAAAATCTGCAGTGAAATTCTGTTTTCTGCCTTAGGGCACTTTCACACTTGCGTTGGTGCGGATCCGTCTGTTTATTTGCACAGACGGATCCGCACCTATAATGCAAACGTTTGTATCTGTTCAGAACGGATCTGTTTGCATTAGGTTTAAAGAAAAATGACAGATGACGGATCCGTTTTGAATTACATTGAAAGTCATGGGGAACGGATCCGTTTTCAAATGCACCATATTATGTCATTGAAAACGGATCCGTCCCCATTGACTTACATTGTAAAAAAAAAACAGATCCGTTAGGCTCCGCCTCTTCAGACGGACACCAAAATGCTGCATGCTGCGTTTTGGTGTCCGCCTCCAAAACGGAATAGAGGCGGAACGGAGCCGAACTCATGCATTCTGAACGGATCCTTATCCATTCAAAATGCATTGGGGCTTAACTGATCCGTTTTGGACCGTTTGTGAGAGCCCTGAAGCGGATCTCACAAACGAAATCCAAAACGCTAGTGTGAAAGTACCCTTAGAGGTAATGTTTTGTAAGATGGCATTGTTTAAATCAGGTTTTTCTGTTAACCTTTTTTTCCATTTTTGGTTCTTTTTAGTGTTGAGCGAATTGAAGTTCATGAAAAATTTTATTTGCTGCAAAGCTAAATTTACTCGTGCTTCAAGGTAACAAATCTATTTTCCCTGAAATGGTGGTAAAAATTTTAAAAATATACTTAACTCATTCATTTGAGTGCGAAAAGGATGCCACAGCCATCTTGCTTGAAGATCCCACGCAAAATAGTGGGACTGGTGAAAGAATGGAAGGAGGGACTAAAACAGTTCAGAAGGAAAGGTGTAGGGTTAAAAATATACAAAAACCTCTTAATTGTATGTACACTAATGCCAGAAGCCTGACTAACAAAACCGGGGAACCGGAATTACAGGGAGTGCAGAATTATTAGGCAAATGAGTATTTTGACCACATCATCCTCTTTATGCATGTTGTCTTACTCCAAGCTGTATAGGCTCGAAAGCCTACTACCAATTAAGCATATTAGGTGATGTGCATCTCTGTAATGAGAAGGGGTGTGGTCTAATGACATCAACACCCTATATCAGGTGTGCATAATTATTAGGCAACTTCCTTTCCTTTGGCAAAATGGGTCAAAAGAAGGACTTGACAGGCTCAGAAAAGTCAAAAATAGTGAGATATCTTGCAGAGGGGTGCAGCACTCTTAAAATTGCAAAGCTTCTGAAGCGTGATCATCGAACAATCAAGCGTTTCATTCAAAATAGTCAACAGGGTCGCAAGAAGCGTGTGGAAAAACCAAGGCGCAAAATAACTGCCCATGAACTGAGAAAAGTCAAGCGTGCAGCTGCCAAGATGCCACTTGCCACCAGTTTGGCCATATTTCAGAGCTGCAACATCACTGGAGTGCCCAAAAGCACAAGGTGTGCAATACTCAGAGACATGGCCAAGGTAAGAAAGGCTGAAAGACGACCACCACTGAACAAGACACACAAGCTGAAACGTCAAGACTGGGCCAAGAAATATCTCAAGACTGATTTTTCTAAGGTTTTATGGACTGATGAAATGAGAGTGAGTCTTGATGGGCCAGATGGATGGGCCCGTGGCTGGATTGGTAAAGGGCAGCGAGCTCCAGTCCGACTCAGACGCCAGCAAGGTGGAGGTGGAGTACTGGTTTCGGCTGGTATCATCAAAGATGAGCTTGTGGGGCCTTTTCGGGTTGAGGATGGAGTCAAGCTCAACTCCCAGTCCTACTGCCAGTTTCTGGAAGACACCTTCTTCAAGCAGTGGTACAGGAAGAAGTCTGCATCCTTCAAGAAAAACATGATTTTCATGCAGGACAATGCTCTATCACACGCGTCCAAGTACTCCACAGCGTGGCTGGCAAGAAAGGGTATAAAAGAAGAAAATCTAATGACATGGCCTTCTTGTTCACCTGATCTGAAACCCATTGAGAACCTGTGGTCCATCATCAAATGTGAGATTTACAAGGAGGGAAAACAGTACACCTCTCTGAACAGTGTCTGGGAGGCTGTGGTTGCTGCTGCACGCAATGTTGATGGTGAACAGATCAAAACACTGACAGAATCCATGGATGGCAGGCTTTTGAGTGTCCTTGCAAAGAAAGGTGGCTATATTGGTCACTGATTTGTTTTTGTTTTGTTTTTTGAATGTCAGAAATGTATATTTGTGAATGTTGAGATGTTATATTGGTTTCACTGGTAAAAATAAATAATTGAAATGGGTATATATTTGTTTTTTGTTAAGTTGCCTAATAATTATGCACAGTAATAGTCACCTGCACACACAGATATCCCCCTAACATAGCTAAAACTAAAAACAAACTAAAAACTACTTCCAAAAATATTCAGCTTTGATATTAATGAGTTTTTTTGGGTTCATTGAGAACATGGTTGTTGTTCAATAATAAAATGAATCCTCAAAAATACAACTTGCCTAATAATTCTGCACTCCCTGTAGTGATGTGTGAGGAGGACTATGACATAGTGGTAATAACTGAGACATGGCTCGATGATAGCGATGACTTTGCAGTTCATGTACAGGGTTACAGTCTGTTTAGAAAGGATCGTAAAAACCGGAGAAAGGGAGGGGTCTGCCTTTATGTAAAGTCCTATCTAAAGTCCACAGTCCGAGAAGTGAGGGACATGAACATGTGGAGTCACTGTGGGTAGAGATACATTGAGCCAAAAACAATAATAAATTACTAGTAGTAAGGCTGAAAAAGTTCAGCCTGCATTTGTGGGAGGGGCTTTGGCCGCTACTTATACCTCCCTTCCTCAAGCAATCAGCCTCGGCATGAACAGCGGCAGTGCACTTCCGGTCTCTGGGGGCAGTCCTTTTAGCACGGTCGCCGGGTGGTAAGTTTGCACCTCATGTATCACCGAGGGTAAGTGGGTAAGTATAGGTGGCCGGTCTCTGTGCCACCCGATGTCCCTCTTCCTTTCCCGCGGTTTATTCCCCCCCCCCCCCGTCTGTGTCCCCTATCGCAGCGCAGCGTTCCTCCGGCCGCACAGGTCCGAGGGCAAGTTAGGGCTTGTTGGAGTCCCGCCTGCGGGCTCCCCGCTCCAAGTATTTGCGCGGCACTTACCGTCCCTGGGCGCCACTGCCGAACTTCCGGCATTACGGTCGGTCGAGTGCGCTCCATGCTGGAGCGCATACTGCCACCCCTCACGTGGGTAGGTTCAGGGGCCTCCGGTATCCCTGCCTCCTGGCCTTGCCCCACCTCTGAGTGCCATTTCTCGGGCCAACTTCAGAGGGGCTCAGGATGCTGCCACACTCTGGTGGTGTCGGGGCCGGACACCCGGTTCGCTCCAGGCTCACAACGCCGGCAGCGCGGGCAGCTGCACTCTGGGCCACGCCAGGAGTCTCCTTGTGCAGGCCGCCACGCGAGGTTATCGCACAAATTATCCTGCATATTGAGGGCAGTTTCACGGTCACCACTTCCCCCCACGGCTGTGGCCGGCCTTGCGTTTCTCCTCCTCCTGGTCGCTCCTTGCGTGCGTTCCACAGTGAAACTCATCGGCACCCCCATTCTCGAATACCTTACACTGACAGATATTAATAGCGTTCTGGCATCAAAGTAGCAATTATGAGAATGTATTATAGTCAGAAGAGCAGCCTGTACAGCCATGGCCTTACTGTGCGTATGTTCCATGCGTACTACGTACAGCCCGCAGACAATGTTGGTGCTATATAAATAGTATAACAATAAAAAGTCACTTAATGGTGTAACACTAATAGGTCACTCAATAGTATAACAATAATAGGTGCGACCCTTGTCTCTACTCTTTATACATGCTCACCGACCTAACACGGCCCCATGCCTCACGCCTGCACGCGCAACTCGCTTCTGTACATTCCCTATCACACCGTACTTTTCCCCAGGTCTTGTCACTTGCAGTATGTCTCCTGTTTTTCCGTTAGACGCCACACGACTCTGTCTATACCTTGTCGTATGACGAGTTTTCGGTATATTTTCTGTCATGTTCCATTTATCTATGCTCGTCATACCGTACACCTCCAGAAAGGTGGCTATTATGGCCAAGCCCATCTTAGCTTCAGGTACTAACTTAAACAGAGTAAGTAAATTAATATATTAATAAATAAATTAAAACCCTATAACACCATTTCAAGGGGGTTAATGCACAGTGTCCCATCCATGGTTTGCATCTTCACCTGAATCACTCAGGTTTGGGTCGGCAGTACCTCGCACGATTACCTGTGCGGCTCCGTTCATACATCATCTATGTTCATGTGCTTTAGCCCGATTTGCGCAGGGTCTACTCCGTTCCATAATACCTTGACTGATTCGCTCAAGTTATGCTTCATTCGATATAATGCTGGTTCACAAATCACTCAGGTCATATACCGTATTTTGCCTGAATCCCTCAGGTGCTGTATCGTGCATGCATAGTTGCCTGAATCACTCGGGCCACGTTTCATTCTGCATAGTTGCCTGTATCACTCGGGTCATGTATCATACATGTATATTTGCCTGAATCGCTCAGGTCACGTTTCATTCAGCATAGTTGCCTGAATGTTTCAGGTAATGTGTCATGCACGTATAGTTGCCTGAATCCGGGTCATGTGTCTACTTATTCAGTTGCCTGAATCGCTCAGGTCATGTTTCATACATGTATATTTGCCTGAATCACTCGGGCCACGTTTCATTCTGCATGGTTGCCTGAATCGCTCCGGTCATGTATCATACATGTATATTTGCCTGAATCGCTCGCTACATGTTAAGTGCCTAAATCCTCGGGTCATGTATCATACATATTCAGTTGCCTGAATCGCTCAGGCCATGTATCATACATGTTCAGTTGCCTGAATCCTCGGGTCATGTATCATACATATTCAGTTGTCTGAATCGCTCAGGCCATGTATCATACATGTTCAGTTGCCTGAATCCTCGGATCATGTAACATACATATTCAGTTGTCTGAATCGCTCAGGCCATGTATCATACATGTTTAGTTGCCTGAATCCCTCGGGTCATGTGTCATACAAACTCAGTTGCCTGAACCGCTCAGGTCATGTTTCATACATGTATATTTGCCTGAATCGCTCGGGTCATGTTTCATTCTGCATAGTTGCCTGAATCGCTTAGGCCATGTATCATACATGTTAGTTGTCTGAATCCCTCGGGTCATGTATCATACATACTCAGTTGCCTGAATCGCTCAGGTCATGTTCCATACATGTATATTTGCCTGAATCGCTCGGGTCACGTTTCATTCTGCATAGTTGCCTGAATCACTTAGGCCATGTATCATACATGTTAGTTGTCTGAATCCCTCGGGTCATGTATCATACATACTCAGTTGCCTGAATCGCTCAGGTCACGTTTCATACATGTATATTTGCCTGAATCGCTCGGGTCACGTTCCATTCTGCATAGTTGCCTGAATCGCTCAGGCCATGTATCATACATGTTTAGTTGCCTGAATCCCCGGGTCATGTATCATACATACTCAGTTGCCTGAATCGCTCAGGTCATGTTTCATACATGTATATTTGCCTGAATCGCCCGGGTCACGTTTCATTCTGCATAGGTGCCTGATTCCCTCAGGTCATGTATCATACGTTTTAAGTTGCCTGAATCCTCGGGTCATGTATCATGCATATTCAGTTGCCTGAATCGCTCAGGTCATGTATCATACATAATTAGTTGCCTGCTTCCTCGGGTCATGTATCATACTTATTCAGTTGCCTGCATCGCTCAGGTCATGTATCATACATGTTAGTTGCCTGAATCCTCGGGTCATGTATCATACATGTTCAGTTGCCTGAATCGCTCAGGTCATGTATCATACATTTTCCGTTGCCTGTATCGCTCAGGTCATGTTCCATTCTTGTATAGTTGCCTGAATCGTCTAGGTCATGTTTAATTCATGTATGCTTGCCTGAATCACTCAGGTCATGTATCATTCATATATTGTTGCCTGAATCGCTTAGGTCATGCATCATACATATTTAGTTGCCTGTATCGCTCAGGTCATGTTCCATACATGTATTATTGCCTGAACCACGCAGGTCATGTTTTCTTCTGTGTAGTTGCCTGAATCGTTTAGGTTCATGCATCATTCATATATAGTTGCCTGAGTTCCTCAGGTCATGTGTCATTCATGTACAGTTGCCTGATTGCTTAGGTCATGTTTCATTCTGGTATAGCTGCCTGAATCGTCCAGGTCATGTTTCATTCATATAGGGTTGCTTGAATCGCACAGGTCAGGTGTCATTCATATATTCTTGCCTGAAGCGCTCAGGTCATGTATCATACATGCATTTCTGTCTGAACCACTCAGGTCATATTTTCTTCCATTTAGGTGCCTGAACCACTCAGGTTCATGTATCATTCATATATAATTGCCTGAGTCCCTCAGGCCATGTATCATACATAAATATAGTTGCCTGAATCACGCAGGTCATGTAATATTTATGTATAGTTGCCTGATTCGCCCAGGTCCTGTATCATTCACTTACAGTTGCCTAACATCACTCAGGTCATGTTTCCCGCAGTATAACGTGGGTTCCCGAATCGCTCAGCGTTTGCTTTTCCCCTGTTCTAACCAAGCCATTTTCCTTTCAGCCCATTTGGGGTCATTCTGGAATCACGCAGACGTTCTGTTGTCTCCACTGGTGCGCTCTCGCATTTTAAACGTAATCGAATTCCATGGCTTTGGCTGGTTTATCTCTTTTCCGTTTCCAGTCCAGGTCCAATATCAGTGGGAGTTTTCACCCTGGTCCAGGTTCACACAACCTTTTGAATCCCGTCCAGGTGGTCAGCACGGTCTTATGGCTGTATTATCCAGGTCCGGCTCGCCAAAAGGTTGGGTACTTTTGTCAGGCTTCTAGTCCCGGTGTTTAGGGTTAAGTTCTATTAGCCATCAGTTCGATGCACGTACAAGTTCAATCGCTTGTCTAAGTTCATATGGAGCACCCCTCCACGTCATTCCCGTTCATTCTGCAGTTCCGGGTATTAAAAAAAAAAAAAAAAAAAGGCTAGTCGGCGGTATTTTTGGGCCCTTCTTCAAGGCTGGACGGCCCCTTCGCTATGTTTTCGGTCCAGATCGCACAAACAGGTCCCAGTACAGGGGCCAGCTTGGCCAGCCACACGCATTGAGCCGGTCCATTACACCCTTCATCCTGCTCCTCGGTAGCCGTAATCCCTCTACACCCTCCTACAGGTGGACTTTACTTTTGCCCCCTTCCTGGCCTACCCCGTCCTGGCTCCGGGCACAATTCAGCCAGTAATAGGTATAGTCAGGCCATCTGCACCTTAGGATGGTTATCGTCATCTCCTCCACCCAGATGGTGGCACCGACCACAAGTAGTAAGGCTGAAAAAGTTCAGCCTGCATTTGTGGGAGGGGCTTGGGCCGCTACTTATACCTCCCCTCAAGCAATCAGCCTCGGCATGAACAGCGGCCGTGCACTTCCAGTCTCTGGGGGCAGTCCTTTTAGCACGGTCGCCGGGTGGTAAGTTTGCACCTCATGTATCGCCGAGGGTAAGTATAGGTGGCCGGTCTCTGTGCCACCCGATGTCCCTCTTCCTTTGCCTCTGTTTATTCCTCCCCCCGTCTGTGTCCCCTATCGCAGCGCAGCGTTCCTCCGGCCGCACAGGTCCGAGGGCAAGTTAGGGCTTGCTGGAGTCCCGCCTACGGGCTCCCCGCTCCAAGTATTTGCACGGCACTTACCGTCCCTGGGCGCCACTGCCGAAGTTCCGGCATTACGGTCGGTCGAGTGCGCTCCATGCTGGAGCGCATACTGCCACCCCTCACGTGGGTAGGTTCAGGGGCCTCCGGTATCCCTGCCTCCTGGCCTTGCCCCACCTCTGAGTGCCATTTTTCGGGCCAACTTCAGAGGGGCTCAGGATGCTGCCACTCTCTGGTGGTGTCGGGGCCGGACACCCGGTTCGCTCCAGGCTCACAACGCCGGCGGCGCGGGCAGCTGCACTCAGGGACACGACAGGAGTCTTCTTTTGCAGGCCGCCACGCGAGGTTATCGCACAAATTATCCTGCATATTGAGGGCGGTTTTACGGTCACCGCTTCCCCCCACGGCTGTGGCCGGCCTTGCGTTTCTCCTCCTCCTGGTCGCTCCAGCGCTCCAAGCTGTCAGTGAATTTCCAGCTCCTGCCTAGCTCTCCTACGGTATGGTCAGCATTTCTTGCGTGCGTTCCACAGTGAAACTCATCGGCACCTCCACTCTCGAATACCTTACACTGCCAGATATTAATAGCGTTCTGGCATCAAAGTAGCAATTATGAAAATGTATTATAGTCAGAAGAGAAGCCTGTACAGCCATGGCCTTACTGTGCGTATGTTCCATGCGTACTACGTACAGCCCGCAGACAATGTTGGCGCTATATAAATAGTATAACAATAATAAGTCACTCAATAGTTTAACACTAATAGGTCACTCAATAGTATAACAATAATAGGTGCGACCCTTGGCTCTACTCTTCATACATGCTCACCGACCTAACACGGTCCCATGCCTCACGCCTGCACGCGCAACTCGCTTCTGTACTTTCCCTATCACACTGTACTTTTCCCCAGGTCTCGTCACTTGCAGTATGTCTCCTGTTTTTCCGTTAGACGCCACACGACTCTGTCTATACCTTGTCGTATGACGAGTTTTCGGTATATTTTCTGTCATGTACCATTTATCTATGCTCGTCATACCGTACACACCCAGAAAGGTGGTTATTATGGCCAAGCCCATCTTAGCTTCAGATACTATCTTAAACAGAGTAAGCAAATAATATATTAATAAATAAATTAAAACCCTATAACACCATTTCAAGGGGGTTAATGCACAGTGTCCCATCCATGGTTTACATCTTCACCTGAATCACTCAGGTTTGGGTCGGCAGTACCTCGCACGATTACCTGTGCGGCTCCGGACATACATCATCTATGTTCATGTGCTTTAGCCTGATTTGCGCAGGGTCTACTCCTTTCCATAATACCTTGACTGATTCGCTCAAGTTATGCTTCATTCGATATAATGCTGGTTCACAAATCACTCAGGTCATATACCGTATTTTGCCTGAATCCCTCAGGTGTTGTATCGTGCATGCATAGTTGCCTGAATCACTCGGGCTACGTTTCATTCTGCATAGTTGCCTGAATCGCTTGGGTCAGGTATCATACATGTATATTCGCCTGAATCGCTCGGGTCACGTTTCATTCAGCTTAGTTGCCTGAATGATTCAGGTATTGAGTCATACACGTATAGTTGCCTGAATCCCGGGTCATATGTCTACTTATTCAGTTGCCTGAATCGCTCAGGTCATGTATCATTCATATATTGTTGCCGGAATCGCTCACGTCATGTTTCATTCATGTATATTTGCCTGAATCACTCGGGCCACGTTTCATTCTGCATGGTTGACTGAATCGCTCCAGTCATGTATCATACATGTATATTTGCCTGAATCGCTCGCGCCATGTTAAGTGCCTGAATCCTCGGGTCATGTTTTATACATATTCAGTTGCCTGAATCGCTCAGGCCATGTATCATACATGTTCAGTTGCCTGAATCCTCGGGTCATGTGTTATACATATTCAGTTGTCTGAATCGCTCAGGCCATGTATCATATACGTTAAGTTGCCTGAATCCTCGGGTCATGTTTCATACATATTCAGTTGCCTGAATCGCTCAGGCCATGTATCATACATGTTTAGTTGCCTGAATCCCTCGAGTCATGTGTCATACATACTCAGTTGCCTGAACCGCTCAGGTCATGTTTCATACAAGTATATTTGCCTGAATCGCTCGGGTCACGTTTCATTCTGCATAGTTGCCTGAATCGCTTAAGCCATGTATCATACATGTTTAGTTGCCTGAATCGTCGGGTCATGTATCATACATATTCAGTTGCCTGAATCGCTCAGGCCATGTATCATACATGTTTAGTTGCCTGAATCCTCGGGTCATGTATCATACATATTCAGTTGCCTGAATCGCTCAGGCCATGTATCATACATGTTTAGTTGCCTGAATCCCTCGGGTCATGTATCATACATACTCAGTTGCCTGAATCGCTCAGGTCATGTTTTCATACATGTATATTTGCCTGAATCGCTCGGGTCACGTTCCATTTTGCATAGTTGCCTAGAATCGCTCAGGCCATGTATCATACATGTTTAGTTGCCTGAATCCCTCGGGTCATGTATCATACATACTCAGTTGCCTGAATCGCTCAGGTCATGTTTCATCCATGTATAGTTGCCTGAATCGCTCGGGTCACGTTTCATTCATGCATAGGTGCCTGATTCACTCAGGTCATGTATCATACATGTTTAGTTGCCTGAATCCTCGGGTCATGTATCATGCATATTCAGTTGCCTGAATCCTCGGGTCATGTATCATACATGTTTAGTTGCCTGCTCCCTCGGGTCATGTATCATACTTATTCAGTTGCCTGAATCGCTCAGGTCATGTATCATACATGTTAGTTGCCTGAATCCTCGGGTCATGTATCATACATATTCAGTTGCCTGAATCGCTCAGGTCATGTATCATACATTTTCCGTTGCCGTATCGCTCAGGTCATGTTCCATTCTTGTATAGTTGCCTGAATCGTCCAGGTCATGTTTAATTCATGTATGCTTGCCTGAATCACTCAGGTCATGTATCATTCATATGTTGTTGCCTGAATCGCTTAGGTCATGCATCATACATATTTAGTTGCCTGTATCGCTCAGGTCATGTTCCATACATGTATTATTGCCTGAACCATGCAGGTCATGTTTTCTTCTGTGTAGTTGCCTGAATCGTTTGCATCATTCATATATAGTTGCCTGAGTTCCTCAGGTCATGTGTCATTCATGTACAGTTGCCTGATTGCTTAGGTCATGTTTCATTCTGGTATAGCTGCCTGAATCGTCCAGGTCATGTTTCATTCATAAACGGTTGTTTGAATCGCTCAGGTCAGGTGTAATTCATATATTCTTGCCTGAAGCGCTCAGGTCATGTATCATACATGCATTTCTGTCCGAAATGGTCATATTTTCTTCCATTTAGGTGCCTGAACCACTCAGGTTCATGTATCATTCGTATATAATTGCCTGAGTCCCTCAGGCCATGTATCATACATAAATATAGTTGCCTGAATCACGCAGGTCATGTAATATTTATGTATAGTTACCTGATTCGCCCAGGTCCTGTATCATTCACTTACAGTTGCCTAACATCACTCAGGTCATGCTTCCTGCAGTATAACGTGGGTTCCCGAATCGCTCAGCATTGGCTTTTCCCCTGTTCCAACCAAGCCATTTTCCTTTCAGCCCATTTGGGGTCATTCTGGAATCACGCAGACGTTCTGTTGTCTCCACTGGTGCGCTCTCGCATTTTAAACGTAATTGAATCCCATGGCTTCGGCTGGTTTATCTCTTTTCCGTTTCCAGTCTGGGTCCAATATCAGTGGGAGTTTCACACAGGTTCAGGTTCACACAACCTTTTGAATCCCGTCCAGGTGGTCAGCACGGTCTTACGGCTGTATTATCCAGGTCCGGCTCGCCAAAAGGTTGGATACTTTTGTCAGGCTTCTAGTCCCGGTGTTTAGGGTTAAGTTCTATTAGCCGTCAGTTCGATGCAAGTACAAGTTCAATCGCTTGTCTAGGTTCATATGGAGCACCCCTCCACGTCATTCCCGTTCATTCTGCAATTCCGGGTATTAATAAATAAAAAAAAGCTAGTCGGCGGTACTTTTGAGCCCTTCTTCAAGGCTGGACGGCCCCTCGCTATGGTTTCAGTCCAGATCGCACAAACAGGTCCCAGTACAGGGGCCAGCTTGGCCAGCCACACGCATTGAGCCGGTCCATTACACCCTTTATCCTGCTCCTTGGTAGCCGTAATCCCACTACACCCTCCTACAGATGGACTTTACTTTTGCCCCCTTCTTGGCCTACCCCGTCATGGCTCCGGGCACAATTCAGCCAGTAATAGGTATAGTCAGGCCATCCGCACCTTAGGATGGTTATCGTCATCTCCTCCACCCAGATGGTGGCACCGACCACAAGTAGTAAGGCTGAAAGTTCAGCCTGCATTTGTGGGAGGGGCTTGGGCCACTACTTATACCTCCCCCTCTTAAGCAATCAGCTTCGGCATGAACAGCGGCCATGCCCCAACCTCCCTCCCTTTCTTTTTATCCTTTCAATTAGGGTAGGCCCCCTTTCCTGGCCTACTCCGTCCTGGCTCCGGGCACAATTCAGCCAGTAATAGGTATAGTCAGGCCATCCGCACCTTAGGATGCTTATCTTCATCTCCTCCACCCAGATGGTGGCACCGACCACAAATAGTAAGGCTGAAAAAGTTCAGCCTGCATTTGTGGGAGGGGCTTGGGCCGCTACTTATACCTCTCCCTCTCAAGCAATCAGCCTCGGCATGAACAGCGGCAGTGCACTTCCGGTCTCTGGGGGCAGTCCTTTTAGCACGGTCGCCGGGTGGTAAGTTTGCACCTCATGTATCGCCGAGGTAGGGTAAGTATAGGTGGCCGGTCTCTGTGCCACCCGATGTCCCTCTTCCTTTCCCTCTGTTTATTCCCCCCGTCTGTGTCCCCTATCGCAGCGCAGCGTTCCTCCGGCCGCACAGGTCCGAGGGCAAGTTAGGGCTTGCTGGAGTCCCGCCTGCGGGCTCCCCGCTCCAAGTATTTGCGCGGCACTTACCGTCCCTGGGCGCCACTGCCGAACTTCCGGCATTACGGTCGGTCGAGTGCGCTCCATGCTGGAGCGCATACTGCCACCCTCACGTGGGTAGGTTCAGGGGCCTCCGGTATCCCTGCCTCCTGGCCTTGCCCCACCTCTGAGTGCCATTTCTCGGGCCAACTTCAGAGGGGCTCAGGATGCTGCCACACTCTGGTGGTGTCGGGGCCGGACACCCGGTTCGCTCCAGGCTCACAACGCCGGCAGCGCGGGCAGCTGCACTCAGGGCCACGCCAGGAGTCTCCTTGTGCAGGCCGCCACGCGAGGTTATCGCACAAATTATCCTGCATATTGAGGGCGGTTTCACGGTCACCGCTTCCCCCACGGCTGTGGCCGGCCTTGCGTTTCTCCTCCTCCTGGTCGCTCCAGCGCTCCAAGCTGTCAGTGAATTTCCAGCTCCTGCCTAGCTCTCCTACGGTATGGTCAGCATTTCTTGCGTACGCTCCACAGTGAAACTCATCGGCACCCCCACTCTCGAATACCTTACACTGCCAGATATTAATAGCGTTCTGGCATCAAAGTAGCAATTATGAGAATGTATTATAGTCAGAAGAGCAGCCTGTACAGCCATGGCCTTACTGTGCGTATGTTCCATGCGTACTACGTACAGCCCGCAGACAATGTTGGTGCTATATAAATAGTATAACAATAATAAGTCACTCAATAGTGTAACACTAATAGGTCACTCAATAGTATAACAATAATAGGTGCGACCCTTGTCTCTACTCTTTATACATGCTCACCGACCTAACACGGCCCCATGCCTCACGCCTGCACGCGCAACTCGCTTCTGTACATTCCCTATCACACCGTACTTTTCCCCAGGTCTCGTCACTTGCAGTATGTCTCCTGTTTTTCCGTTAGACGCCACACGACTCTGTCTATACCTTGTCGTATGACGAGTTTTCGGTATATTTTCTGTCATGTACCATTTATCTATGCTCGTCATACCGTACACCTCCAGAAAGGTGGCTATTATGGCCAAGCCCATCTTAGCTTCAGATACTATCTTAAACAGAGTAAGTAAATTAATATATTAATAAATAAATTAAAACCCTATAACACCATTTCAAGGGGTTAATGCACAGTGTCCCATCCATGGTTTGCATCTTCACCTGAATCACTCAGGTTTGGGTCGGCAGTACCTCGCACGATTACCTGTGCGGCTCCGGTCATACATCATCTATGTTCATGTGCTTTAGCCCGATTTGCGCAGGGTCTACTCCTTTCCATAATACCTTGACTGATTCGCTCAAGTTATGCTTCATTCGATATAATGCTGGTTCACAAATCACTCAGGTCATATACCGTATTTTGCCTGAATCCCTCAGGTGCTGTATCGTGCATGCATAGTTGCCTGAATCACTCGGGCCACGTTTCATTCTGCATAGTTGCCTGTAATCACTCGGGTCATGTATCATACATGTATATTTGCCTGAATCGCTCAGGTCACGTTTCATTCAGCTTAGTTGCCTGAATGTTTCAGGTATTGTGTCATGCACGTATAGTTGCCTGAATCCGGGTCATGTGTCTACTTATTCAGTTGCCTGAATCGCTCAGGTCATGTATTCATATATTGTTGCCGAATCGCTAGTCATGTTTCATTCATGTATATTGCCTGAATCACTCGGGCCACGTTTCATTCTGCATGGTTGCCTGAATCGCTCCGGTCATGTATCATACATGTATATTTGCCTGAATCGCTCGCTACATGTTAAGTGCCTGAATCCTCGGGTCATGTATCATACATATTCAGTTGCCTGAATCGCTCAGGCCATGTATCATACATGTTCAGTTGCCTGAATCCTCGGGTCATGTATCATACATATTCAGTTGTCTGAATCGCTCAGGCCATGTATCATACATGTTCAGTTGCCTGAATCCTCGGGTCATGTATCATACATATTCAGTTGCCTGAATCGCTCAGGCCATGTATCATACATGTTTAGTTGCCTGAATCCTCGGGTCATGTGTCATACATACTCAGTTGCCTGAACCGCTCAGGTCATGTTTCATACATGTATATTTGCCTGAATCGCTCGGGTCATGTTTCATTCTGCATAGTTGCCTGAATCGCTTAGGCCATGTATCATACATGTTTAGTTGCCTGAATCCTCGGGTCATGTATCATACATACTCAGTTGCCTGAATCGCTCAGGTCATGTATCCATACATGTATATTTGCCTGAATCGCTCGGGTCACGTTTCATTCATGCATAGTTGCCTGAATCGCTCAGGCCATGTATCATACATGTTTAGCTGCCTGAATCCCTCGGGTCATGTATCATACATACTCAGTTGCCTGAATCGCTCAGGTCATGTTTTCATACATGTATATTTGCCTGAATCGCTCGGGTCACGTTCCATTCTGCATAGTTGCCTGAATCGCTCAGGCCATGTATCATACATGTTTAGTTGCCTGAATCCTCGGGTCATGTATCATACATACTCAGTTGCCTGAATCGCTCAGGTCATGTTTCATACATGTATATTTGCCTGAATCGCTCGGGTCACGTTTCATTCTGCATAGGTGCCTGATTCCCTCAGGTCATGTATCATACGTGTTAAGTTGCCTGAATCCTCGGGTCATGTATCATGCATATTCAGTTGCCTGAATCGCTCAGGTCATGTATCATACATGTTTAGTTGCCTGCTTCCTCGGGTCATGTATCATACTTATTCAGTTGCCTGCATCGCTCAGGTCATGTATCATACATGTTAGTTGCCTGAATCCTCGGGTCATGTATCATACATGTTCAGTTGCCTGAATCGCTCAGGTCATGTATCATACATTTTCCGTTGCCTGTATCGCTCAGGTCATGTTCCATTCTTGTATAGTTGCCTGAATCGTCCAGGTCATGTTTAATTCATGTATGCTTGCCTGAATCACTCAGGTCATGTATCATTCATATATTGTTGCCTGAATCGCTTAGGTCATGCATCATACATATTTAGTTGCCTGTATCGCTCAGGTCATGTTCCATACATGTATTATTGCCTGAACCACGCAGGTCATGTTTTCTTCTGTGTAGTTGCCTGAATCGTTTAGGTTCATGCATCATTCATATATAGTTGCCTGAGTTCCTCAGGTCATGTGTCATTCATGTACAGTTGCCTGATTGCTTAGGTCATGTTTCATTCTGGTATAGCTGCCTGAATCGTCCAGGTCATGTTTCATTCATATACGGTTGCTTGAATCGCACAGGTCAGGTGTCATTCATATATTCTTGCCTGAAGCGCTCAGGTCATGTATCATACATGCATTTCTGTCTGAACCACTCAGGTCATATTTTCTTCCATTTAGGTGCCTGAACCACTCAGGTTCATGTATCATTCGTATATAATTGCCTGAGTCCCTCAGGCCATGTATCATACATAAATATAGTTGCCTGAATCACGCAGGTCATGTAATATTTATGTATAGTTGCCTGATTCGCCCAGGTCCTGTATCATTCACTTACAGTTGCCTAACATCACTCAGGTCATGTTTCCCGCAGTATAACGTGGGTTCCCGAATCGCTCAGCGTTTGCTTTTCCCCTGTTCCAACCAAGCCATTTTCCTTTCAGCCCATTTGGGGTCATTCTGGAATCACGCAGACGTTCTGTTGTCTCCACTGGTGCGCTCTCGCATTTTAAACGTAATTGAATCCCATGGCTTCGGCTGGTTTATCTCTTTTCCGTTTCCAGTCCAGGTCCAATATCAGTGGGAGTTTTCACCCTGGTCCAGGTTCACACAACCTTTTGAATCCCGTCCAGGTGGTCAGCACGGTCTTATGGCTGTATTATCCAGGTCCGGCTCGCCAAAAGGTTGGGTACTTTTGTCAGGCTTCTAGTCCCGGTGTTTAGGGTTAAGTTCTATTAGCCATCAGTTCGATGCACGTACAAGTTCAATCGCTTGTCTAGGTTCATATGGAGCACCCCTCCACGTCATTCCCGTTCATTCTGCAGTTCCGGGTATTAAAAAAAAAAAAAGGCTAGTCGGCGGTATTTTTGGGCCCTTCTTCAAGGCTGGACGGCCCCTTCGCTATGTTTTCGGTCCAGATCGCACAAACAGGTCCCAGTACAGGGGCCAGCTTGGCCAGCCACACGCATTGAGCCGGTCCATTACACCCTTCATCCTGCTCCTCGGTAGCCGTAATCCCTCTACACCCTCCTACAGGTGGACTTTACTTTTGCCCCCTTCCTGGCCTACCCCGTCCTGGCTCCGGGCACAATTCAGCCAGTAATAGGTATAGTCAGGCCATCTGCACCTTAGGATGGTTATCGTCATCTCCTCCACCCAGATGGTGGCACCGACCACAAGTAGTAAGGCTGAAAAAGTTCAGCCTGCATTTGTGGGAGGGGCTTGGGCCGCTACTTATACCTCCCCCCCTCAAGCAATCAGCCTCGGCATGAACAGCGGCCGTGCCCCACCCTCCATCCCTTTCTTTTTATCCTTTCAATTAGGGTAGGCCCCCTTCCTGGCCTACCCCATCCTGGCTCCGGGCACAATTCAGCCAGTAATAGGTGTAGTCAGGCCATCCACACCTTAGGATGGTTATCGTCATCTCCTCCACCCAGATGGTGGCACCGACCACAAATAGGAGTTTACTATAAACCACCTAATATACCAGAGTCCACAGAAAATCTATTACTAAACGAGATAGACAAGGCCGCAAATCATAATGAGGTGGTTATTATGGGGAACTTCAACTACCCAGATATAGACTGGGAAACTGAAAGCTGTACATCGCATAAAGGAAACAGGTTCTTGGCAATAACCAAAGACAATTACCTTTCCCAACTGGTTCAGGACCCGACTAGAGGGACGGCCATACTGGACTTAGTATTAACCAATAGACCTGACAGAACAACAGATGTGCAAATTGGGGGACACCTGGGAAATAGTGACCATAAAGTAATAACCTTCCAATTATCATTCAAAAGAGCATTTCTACAGGGAGGAACAAAAATACCAAACTTTAAAAAAGCTAAATTTGGCCAACTAAGCGAGGCCATAGGCCTAACTAACTAACTGGGACAAAGTCCTCAAAAACAAAAAAACAGCCATAAAATGGGATATCTTTAAAAGCATCCTAAATTCTCATTGTGAGAGGTACATACTGTATGGGAATAAAGGGTTAAGGAACAAAAAGAAACCAATGTGGATACATAGAAATGTAAAGAAAGAAATAAATGACAAAAAGAAAGCATATAAATCACTAAAACAGGAGGGTAGCGAGGAAGCACTGAAAAACTATAAGGAAAAAAATAGAACATGTAAAAAACTAATAAAAGCGGCCAAACTAGAGACCGAGAGATTAATTGTCAAAGAGAGTAAAACTAACCCTAAAATTTTCTTTAATTATATAAATGTTAAAAAGTATAAATCTGAAGGTGTCGGCCCTTTAAAGAGTAATGAAGGGGGAGTTGCAGAGAGCGACGAGGAGAAAGCAAAGCTGTTAAATATTTTTTTCTCCAATGTATTCACTGAGGAAAATAAAGATGAAAAGCTGAATGTAAAAACAAATCCCCCATTAAAAGTGTCCTGTCTGACCCAGGAAAAAGTACAACAGCGACTTAAAAAGATTAAAATAGACAAATCGCCAGGACTGGATGGCATACACCCCCGTCTCCTAAGGGAATTAAGTAATGTCATAGCCAGACCCTTATTTCTGATATTTGCAGACTCTATACTGACAGGGAATGTTCCACAGGATTGGTGCATAGCAAATGTGGTGCCAATATTCAAAAAGGGTCAAAAAACAGAGCCCGGAAACTATAGGCCGGTAAGTTTGACATTGTTGGGAAACTGTTTGAAGGTTTTCTGAGAGATGCTGTCTTAGAGGATCTCAAAGGAAATAAGCAAATAATGCCATATTAGCATGGCTTCATGAGGGATTGGTCATGCCAAACAAATTTAATCAGTTTCTGTGAGGAGGTAAGTTCTAGACTTGACAGCGGCGAATCAATGGATGTCGTATATCTGGACTTCTCCAAAGCATTTGACACTGTACCACATAAAAGGTTAGTAGATAAAATGAGAATGCTCGGACTGGGAGAAAATGTCTGCATTGGTTATTAACGGTACCAGATTGGGCAACTGTCAATAGTGGGGTACCTCATGGGCCAGTACTGGGCCCTATTCTTTTCAATATATTTATTAATGATCTTGTAGAAGGCTTGCATAGTAAAATATAAATTTTTGCAGATGACACTAAACTGTGTAAAGTAATTAACACTGATGAGGACAATATACTGCTACAGAGGGATCTGGATAGATTGGAGGCTTGGGCAGATAAGTGGCAGATGAGGTTTAACACTGACAAATATAAAGTTATGCACATGGGAAGGAATAATGCAAGTCACCCGTACATACTAAATGGTAAAACACTCGGTAACACTGACATGGAAAAGGATCTAGCAATTTTAACAAACACCAAACTACAATGCAAAAACCAGTGTCAGGCAGCTGCCGCCAAGGCCAATAAGATAATGGGTTTGCATCAAAAGGGGCATAGACGCCCGTGATGAGAACATAGTCCTACCACTTTACAAATCGCTAGTCATACCACACATGGAGTAGTGTACAGTACTGGGCTCCTGTGAACAAGGCGGACTTAGCAGAGCTGGAGAGGGTTCAGAGGAGGGCAACTAAAGTAATGACTGGAATGGGGCAACTACAGTGCCCTGAAAGATTATCAAAATTAGGGTTATTTACTTTAGAAAAAAGATGACTGAGGGGAGATCTAATATCTATGTATAAATATATCAGGGGTCAGTACAGAGATCTCTCCCATCATCTATTTATCCCCAGGACTGTGACTGTGACGAGGGGACATCCTCTGCGTCTGGAGGAAAGAAGGTTTGTACACAAACATAGAAGAGGATTCTTTACGGTAAGAGCAGTGAGACTATGGAACTCTCTGCCTGAGGAGGTGGTGATAGTGAGTACAATAAAGGAATTCAAGAGGGGCCTGGATGTATTTCTGGAGTGTAATAATATAACAGGCTATAGCTACTAGAGATGGGTTGTTGATCCAGGCAGTACTCCTGATTGCCTGAATGGAGTCGGGAAGGAATTTTTTACTCCCCTTAAGTGGGGAAATTTGGTTTCTACCTCACAGTTTTTTTTTTTGCCTTCCTCTGTATCAGCTAGCAGGATGACAGGCCGAACTGGATGGACAGATGTCTTTTTTCGGCCTTATGTACTATGTTACCATGTTAAAATCTCGTTCGCTGTGACTTATAACGTCAGTACGATGGCCGATCCGCCGAATTTTCCGGAAAAAAATCGCTTCGATCTGAATTTGTTCACAGCAAATCACGTGATAAAATGGCTATTTCCGGGCTGCAGAGAGCCTTTATAGGGGTGTAGAACACTGTGGCTTGCAGTAACAAAGGGAGTCTACTGTGGTAGTGAAATAATACTGTGAGTCAGTATGACATGCAGATGACAGAGGTCGCTCTTAGAATCACTGCACACTTTACTTATTTGGACAGTCACAGGGCCAAAACTGACCAAAGTATCAACTCCAAGTAGATGTTAGCGTCAAGAAGAAGCGCACTCCTTTTACACCCTCATCAGCTGATTTAACATAGATGTTTACAGAACCTGTTCTTTTAAACGCTTATACAAGTAGAGCCCCCCCCCTAACAGAGTAGAGAGGGTGTCAGCAGTAAGTTTGTGTTGACGTCACTGGTTATTTTGCCCTTCCTCTGATCCATCAGAACAATAACCCACAAAAAACGGATCCTGTCTGTGGAGCATGCGCCTTCACTTGGTCAGCATTTGCTCAATAATCCATCACTATTGCTAATGCCAAAAAATAGAGGAGTGGATCCAAAACAGAGATGGCATGTGAATGGAATATTTGTATGCCTTCTGTGTTTTGTTCCCACTCCTGCTTTTGGCTACCAAGCCAATTCTTATGTGACCATACAGGCCATTACAGCTGCTACACAGACATGATCCGTTGTGTGTCTCATTTTTCCTTCTGACAGATCAGAAGAAAGGTCAAATAAATAATGATGTCAGCCAGGCCGAAAGCCAAAATAGTGGGCCAGTCATGAAGTGGGGAGGGTGGAAACAGCATGAGAAGTCCACAGAGTGGACCTATGACAGAGTGTGGAGGTGGCAGCAGAATCAGGAGGCCACAGAGTGGCACAATTACAGAGTGTGGAGGTGGCAGCAGCATCAGTAGGCCACAGAGTGGCACAATGACAGTGTGGAGGTGGCAGCACTATGTGGAAGCCACAGAATGGCACAATGACAGTATCTGGAAGTGGCAGCAAAATCAGGAGGCCACAGAGTGGCACAATGACTGAGTCTGGAGGAGGCCACAGAGTGGCAAAATGACCAGGTGTGGAGGTGGAAGCAGAATCGGGAAGCCACAGAGTGGCACAAAGACCGAGGCTGGAGGTGGGATGAGACCACAAAATGGCAAGGTGACATAGTGTGGATATGGCATCAGCAGCATCAGGATACCACAGAGAGGCAAAGTGACATAGTGTGGAGATGGCAGCAAGCATCAGGATACCACAGAGTGGCAAGGTGACATAGTGTGGAGATGGCAGCAGCAGCAAGATACCACAAAGAGACCCAGTGACAGAGTGGGGCGGTGGGTGAAGGAAGGAACACTTGGCATCAGGCGGGTGGCAGCAACAGCGTAGTAGCTGAGGCAGGTAGCCAGAAGAAAACGGTTTTCTTTTTCAAGCACTGGGTGAGGCGGCATGGATGATCTAATCAGATACTTCAGGAATTGGTGGGTGGAAATCCTGGCGGATCCACGCCTGATTCATCTTGACAAAGGTCAGTCTCTCCACATTTTGGGTGGACAGGTGAGTTCTCTTTGGGGTCACTATGGCCCCTGCCGCACTAAACCCCCGCTCTGATGTCACACTACTGGCCGGGCAGGACAGCTTTTCCAGGGCAAACTCAGCCCGTTGCGGCCACAAATCCAGTTTGGCTGCCCAGTAGTCCAGCAGATCTTCAATGTGGGTTCACAGGGTTCTGTCCAAGTATGCCACCACCTGCTGGTTCAGGTCCTGCTCCAGGTCTACCTGCTGCTGCTGGTGAGTAGTTTCTTTACTATGCGGGTTAAGAAAGCTACTCATCAGCGACTGTAGACTCAGGCTGCTGCTGATAGAGCTGGTCCCGTCCCCAGCAGCCATGGTAGTGGAACGTGAGCGCAGAGGACCCCTCCAGTCAGACCTGCAAGAGGATGGATGATGGTGCAGATAGCCTACACAGGATGTCTCTGTTGTAGTTCAGTTTGTCCTCCCTCTCAGTGGGTGTAAAAAAGGCCCCCATTCTGGACCGGTAGCGAGGGTCCAACAAGATGGAGAGCCAGAAGTCATCCCTGTGCCAAATGGTGACAAATCAGCTGTCGCTACGCAAGCGAGCATGAAGCGGGCCATTTGTGCAAGTGACTCGGAGGGACTCCCTTCCTCCATCTCCACTTCATACTGCCCAGGGCCGGGCAGACACAGAGGCTGGGGAGGCTCCAGCCTCAGGGCGCTCCAGCCTCAGGGCACAGGCAGGGGCCGGCGAGAGGGAGAGGGACTGACAGGGGGGAACCGCTCAGCGCTCCCTCCTGTCATTCCCTGAGCCGGGCCCCGTCAGAGCGCTCCTCTCACCTCCATTATGTTCACTGCTTCAGGCCTCCAGCCTCAGGCCCCGCTGCCTCAGGCTCTAACTAGAAACAGAGTAAGCAGGTGGGCGGAGCCTAACGGACCTCCGTTAGGCTCCGCCCACCTGCTTAATGTGAGGCAGTGCTGGGGCCTAATCCCGAAGCCTGGAGCAGTGACCATAATAGAGGTGAGAGGAGCGCCTGACGGGCCTGGCATTAAGTACAGTGAAAATGCCGGGCCCCCTTTCATTAAGTCTGTGACAACATGGGGGCAGAAAGAGCATGACAACATGGGGGTAAAAGAGCATGAAAAGATGGGGGAGAATGACAGGGGCAGAAAAAGCATGACAAGAAGAGGGGATTATGACAAGAGGGGGCATAACAAATTACTATGTGGGGGCACTGCTGTGTGGTTGAGGGGGTGTGGGGACATTACTGTGTGGGGGGCAGTGTGGCGGACATTACTGTGTGGGAGGCAGTGTGGCGGACATTACTGTGTGGGAGGCAGTGTGGAGGACATTACTGTGTGGGGGCAGTGTGGCGGACATTACTGTGTGGGGGGCAGTGTGGGGGCACTACTGTGTGGGGGGCAGTGTGGCGGACATTACTGTGTGGGGGCAGTGTGGCGGACATTACTGTGTGGGGGCAGTGTGGCGGACATTACTGTGTGGGGGCAGTGTGGCGGACATTACTGTGTGGGGGCAGTGTGGCGGACATTACTGTGTGGGGGCAGTGTGGCGGACATTACTGTGTGGGGGGCACTACTGTGTGGGGGGCAGTGTGGCGGACATTACTGTGTGGGGGAGCAGTGTGGCGGACATTACTGTGTGGGGGCAGTGTGGCGGACATTACTGTGTGGGGGGCAGTGTGGCGGACATTACTGTGTGGGGGGCAGTGTGGCGGACATTACTGTGTGGGGGGCAGTGTGGCGGACATTACTGTGTGGGGGCAGTGTGGCGGACATTACTGTGTGGGGGGCAGTGTGGCGGACATTACTGTGTGGGGGGCAGTGTGGCGGACATTACTGTGTGGGGCAGTGTGGCGGACATTACTGTGCGGGGGGGCAGTGTGGCGGACATTACTGTGCGGGGGGGCAGTGTGGCGGACATTACTGTGTGGGGGACACTACAGTGTGGGGTGGCATTATACAAAAGCTCTGCAGATGCAACTCCCATGTATTGGGTCACCACAATTTGGGTGGTCATTCAGTAAATGAACCCTATTATGGGGAGAATCTGTGGATGACCAAAAACAGGGTTAATTTACTGAATGACCACCAATAAAAGAGGTGGGGGTCACATATGCTATTTCATAATGACAGCAGGGCCCGTGCAGTGACTGTTTTCTACTACACCCCCATCCACCCTGCTCACTGGATATAATGTTATTAACTATATAACTGTAGTAAATCACTACAGTTATATAGTTAAGATTATATACAGTGTGGGGGGGGGGGGTGTAGTAGAATACAGTCACTGCACGGGCCCCGCTGGCGCTGTCATCAAAAAAGCAGATACAACCCCACAGCCTCACCCCTTGTATTGGGGGTCATTCCTACATGGACCCTGTTATGGGGAGGGGGGATCTATGGATGACACATATGTGTCATCCACAGATTCCCCAATAACAGTATCATCCATCACAGATCCCCCATAGCAGTGTCATCCACAAGTTGGAGGGGGGGGGGGGGCGCACTTGGGCAGCTCAGCCTCTGTTGGTGGTGGACCTTGTCCCAGCCCTGATACTGCCACAGTGTGTCTGGATCCTCTGTCTTGTCGCCCTCATTGTCCTGTAGCTCATCTGGCTCCTCCTGCTCCTTCTGTCTTGTCCTGTCAGCTGAGTAGAAAAACCACCCACCCTGTTCCAGGACATGAAGCTGTGGAATGACGTAGTTCATACCGTAGTCCTGGCGAATGAAAACTTGGCATCCTCAAAGGGCCTGAGCAAACAGCAGGTGTCAAGCATGAGCTGCCACTGGCTGACTTCGAAGTTACACAGGGGAGTACTCCTATCCGCTTGCATCATCAAGAAATCGTTGATGGCCTTTCTCTGTTCATATAGTCCAGTGGTGGGCAAACTTATTAGTCAACTGAGCCAAATATCAACAAAGCAGCGATTTTAATTTTTTCTGAGAGCCAAATTTTTTAAACGTAAACTATATAGGAAGGTACATTGTTATTAACTTAATAAGGGTATTCCTAACCATCTGAACATACCTTTTCTCAATCCTCGACATTACATCTTTCACTCCACAACGTTTCACCCTATAAGACACACGTAGATTTTAGAGGATATTTTTCATTACACCTCAGGTCAAACCACTATTCAGACCCCCAATGTTAATAAGACCTCCCTCAGATCAGACGTCAGTTCAGACGCCAAAGTAAATGACCCCCAATCAGACCTCAGATAAGAGCCCCATGCCTCTCATCATCCCCATTATTATCCATGATGCCTCTTATCAACCCTGTTATTATCCAAGATGCCTCTCATCATCCCCATTATCATCCATAATGCCTCTCGTATCCCCCATTATGATTCTCATCATCCCCTTTATTATCCATGATGCCTCTCATAATCCATGATGCCTCATATATTCCCCATTATGATTCTCATCACCCCTTTGCCTCAGATCAGTCCCAAGTTTCATAAAATAAAAAAGCACTTACCTCTCCTGCTCCTGGATGCCGCTGCTCCTCACCACCGTCGCTCTGTGTTCCTCCTGCTGTCGGCTGTGCTGTGAACTGGCGTGCACAGCGTGACGTCACAGAGCGCCTCACACTGTGCACAGCCTACAGTCGAGGACCAGGAAGCGGTGAGTACAGAGCCTTCACCGCTTCCTGGTCCTCCCCCTCCTGCCAATTTTTGCCACAGGCAACGAAAATGCGATCACACTGTACATGTGAGCCCACACCTGGAAGAGCCAATATCAAGGGGCTAAAGAGCCACATGTAGCTCTAGAGCCGCAGTTTGCTGACCACTGGTATAGTCGATCCAACATATGGAGGGAGGAATTCCAACGTGTGGAAACGTTGCTTATCAGCCTATGTTGGGGGGATGCTGTTCTGCCGCTGCAACTCAAGGAGGGCGTACTTTGTGGTGTACAAGTGGCTGAAGTGCATGGAAAGTTTCCTGGCCATTTTTAGGATGTCTTGCAGATGGAAGACTTCAGGAACAGCTTGACAACCAGATTGAACACGTGTGCCATGCAGGGCTCATCGCTCAACCTTCCTTGACGCAGCGCCGACACAATCTTCTTCCTGTTGTCAGTCACCATGGCTCCGATTTTCAGTTGTCGCGGAGAAAGCCAGGATTCGATTTCTTGATTAATCACGGAGCAGTTCCTCCCCTGTGTGACTCCGTTCGCCCAGGGAAACGAGGTGCAGCGTGACACCGCCGTGCCCTGCACATGTGGTATGCTGGAAGGGCACTGTGACTTGTCCCTGCAGTGGAGGCTGAGGACATGGTGGAGGATGAGGAGGCAGAGGCGGGTATTGTCGCTGGACCAACGGAGTGAGAACGTAGAGGCGGAAGCGGGGTGACCTGGCCAAGTTGCTGGTGTGGCTCTGCAGGAACCACATTAAACCAGTGGGCCGTAAAGGACATGTACTGTCCCTGACCGTCGTTACAGCTCCACACGTCAGTGCTGCAGTGCACTTTGGCAGACACCGACAGGCTCAAGGACTGGCCCACCTTCTGTTCTACCTATTTGTGCAGGGCTGGTTCTGCCTTTTTAGCAAAGAAATGATGGCTTGGGACTCTCATCCTTGGCTCAGCACAAGCCATCAGTTCTCTGAAAGGTGCAGAGTCCACCACTTGGAAAGAGAGAGACTGCAGCACCAGCAACTTGGACAGGAGCACGTTAAGCTTCTGCGCCGTTGGATGTGTGCACGCATACTGCTGTCTCTTGGCAATCGCTTTGGTGATCGATTGCTGACTGAATGACTGTCGAGAAGTAGGAGCAGGAGCATCTAGACCAGCAGAAGATGGGAATGACTGACAGCTCCCTTCAGCTGATGTGTTGCAGCCTTGACTGCCTAAAACCCGGTGGGTGCCACTGGGCGATGCGGCAGTTGCTGCGGCAGGCTGGACCAACACATCGGAGCCACGGTTCTCCCAGGCCACTGTATGGCAACGCTGCATATGTTGACGCAGGGCTTTAGTGCCAACATTGACATCCTGGCCACGCTTCACCTTCTGCCCACAGATTCAACATATTGCCACGTTCACCTCCTCTGGCGCTTTGAAAAGAAACTGCCACACCCCCGAGCATGTGATTTACCCCCCAACAGTCCACACTGACTGACTGTTACCGCCGCTGCTTCCGTGAACCCCTACACCACTACTTCCCGGGCAGGTAGGCTGCTGTGAAGAAGGTGGCCTACCCCAGGCACGTTTGGCTCCTGACCTCCCACTGCTGCCACCCTGCTGACTCCCAGCCATGCTACCACCTTGCTGGCTCCGCTGCTGCCTCACGGGCAAACTGCCATCCTCTTCTGCTGATGATGATGAAGCCCCTTCTGCACCCGCCCAAGTGCGATCGGCTTCATCATCATCGAGTAATGTCTGCATGTCACTGATGTCCTCCTCAACGGCCTCTGGGTCAGGAGCCTGACCGCTCGCAACACCACCACCCACGCCACTCTCCTCATCATTACTTGCCCACCTAGCGGAGGAAGCGGCAGATGTCTCCTCCACATCTTGGCTGGGCAGTAGCTGCTGACTGTCCTCTAGTAGCTCTTCCTCGCTGAAAGGTGTAGCTGAGGGCACAGGGCCTGCTCCCGGGCCATGCCAACTAAGGGTTGTGTCTGTCAAACCCACTGACTGTTGGCTGGGGGAATCTGATGTGACTTGGGATGAAGTGGATGACCAAGTTAACCAATCAAGAACCGCTGGGTTACTGGTCAAGACAAGACCGCCAGATGACACTGGGAGCTCAGGCCTCTCACTGCGACTCCTGATGCCACGCCCTCTTACTCTGCTGCGACATCTGCCTGCGCCAGAAACATTTAGGCCTCTGACACTCCTCTGTGCATGGCCTGGCACTTCTCTCTCAGACATACTTTTAGCTGAACAAAATAAATTAAAAGCAAATTAAAACACCCCTAAAAGCAATGAATATATTTTTCTTTTTGTACTGAAATAGGCCACTAAACGCTTTCACCACAAATAATGTCAACTGCATATGTGAACTGCGTATATTTTTATTCTAGTACAGAAATACGTCAATAAACACTTTTGACTCCAAATAACTGCAGAAGTGAATTGCATATATATTTTTCTTGTAGTACAGAAATACATCACTAAACTCTCTTAGCACATATAGCTGCAGAAGTGAACTGCTTATATATTTTTCTTTTTGTAATGAGATAGGCCACTAAACGCTTTTACTGCAAATAATGGCAACAGTGAACTGCGTATATATTTTTCTTGTAGTACAGAAATACGTCACTAAAGACTTTTAACCCCAAATAACTGCAACAGTAAACTGCGTATATATTTTTCTTTTAGTACTGAAATATGCCACTAAACGCTTTCACCACATATAACTGCAGAAGTGAACTGTGTATATATTTTTCTTTTAGTACTGAAATACGCCACTAAACGCTTTCACCACATATAACTGCAGAAGTGAACTGCGTATGTATTTTTCTTTTTCCACAGTTATAGGCCACTAAAGGCTTTTCAACATAGCACTTGCACGCCAAGAACAAATTGCTGGAACGACAGAGCTGTCCAATGGCTATTTGGAACCCCAAATTATCTTTCTCTGCACTTGTAAATCATTTTTCTATTTTTTTTCTTTCATAATTCGCTTTTTCACATTGCTGTCCCTAGCGCCTTATCACATCTGTCCCTGCACTCAGAACGCTGGAAAATGTCAAAATCTAAGCTGGCTCCTGGATTTATAGGGCGGTGACATCACAGGGCTGGCTGGCTGCTGATTGACTTCATGCATGCATGTCAATCTTGGTCATTTTTCCTGAAATTCGGATCGAATTCCACTTCATCTGATTCAAATCCCTCATCTCTAGTGATGATGTCACATTTTGGTAAACAAACACATTCAATTAGTTTACAATGTATTCACTTATCTCTACGGTTATTTTCCTGTTATTCAGAGATTGCCACTGAGGGTCATTTCATTATTATCACAGGCAGGATTACAACGAAAAGTAACACCTATGGTATAGATAACTCAGAATCTACCATTTACAGTAGGTGATTTCTTTCCCCTCCCAGCACAATGACCTCACTACAGGCAGCTGCAATCATAAATGGCTGCCCCATTAAGCTGTTATTGTTGGAGGTTTCAGAAGCCTGACCTCTGCTGATTAGTTGATAGTCATGATGGCTGTATTTCAAGGAGGGCCTGTCTTTATGAGAACCCATGTATTTATTAGAAATAAGGCACAGATACCTGCAACCACTAAGTTATAGTATTGATATTTTAAACCCTAAATATCTGCAAATATCCTACATAGAGAGTTAATAATATTAGTTGGTGGTTTCAAAATTTAAACCAAAATTGCAAACTCTCCAGCATCCGATAAAATAAAACTTCTTCGTCTTTATTAAATTCCGGTTAAAAGTTTATCATGTTGACATCACCACCCTCCACTGCAGGTTAACTGCGTACTTTTAATCGGAATTAAATAAAGACGAAGAAGTTTTATTTTAGCGGATGCTGGAGAGTTAGCAATTTTGGTTCATGATTATGGTCCACTCCGTGCACCGAGCAACTCATGGTGAGCTGGATCTTATATATCTATAGACGTTCAAAATTTAAACCTTATTCAGCATAAAATGAAATATGAGTAAAAAAAATGACTTTCAGGGAAGATGAAGACATGTTTAATAACTGTAGAATACATGATACCGTGAGTCTTTCCAATACCTAAAACTAGCATGTTCTTTCGACCATCCACAGACAGCCAAAGTAAAATCACGTTTCTCATCTGAAAGGAAAACCCTTTCAATAAACTAAAAAGGAGAAATGCCAGACTCCCCGACATGAATTTGCATGAAGTGCTGGCAGCCACTGACGAGGACGAGCAGGCTGGTGCTATATATGTAATGAAAAACAGCCCTTCAATAATATGAAGACAGATGTTTCATGGATGAGATAAATTGGCAATTAAAAGGAAAGAGATGCAAAGTGTTGCTGTCTATATTTTATAATGTGTCGGCAAAGTGAAAACCCGGGACACTCACAGCAATAAAAAGGTCAGACCCATCACACGTAAGAATGTGCAATAATAAGCCCAACAGATTGTGCAGCTCTCATCCTGATGTCAGAAACATATTTTACACTTGTTTTAGTATTG
Source organism: Bufotes viridis (assembly GCA_033119425.1). NCBI lineage: Eukaryota > Metazoa > Chordata > Amphibia > Anura > Bufonidae > Bufotes > Bufotes viridis. Next base: position 236,350,514 of record CM065593.1, read on the forward strand.
TTTAGCTATTCACTTTGTGCTATAATGATCTTAATAGACACACGCTGAGCTCACTTAGCAGATTTCTCCTAGTACCTTTATATCCTGGCTACCAATAAAAGCACCAGGGTTATTTAAGGATGTCTCAGGTCTTTCTGTCTATGACTGGGATTAGGTTTGCTTTTCTGCTTATATCCTCTGTAGGTTGTCATAGTATTCTTTGACAACCTGGCTAATATTACCGTTACTCTACTGCTAGTGTTCATACATCTCTACAAGGAACTTGTTTTGAAGACCCAAGACTTTTTGTACAATTAAATGTACATATTGCCTAATTCTATTTATCTACAAAGCGCCGAAATTCTGTAATGATTAAAATGGTTGTCCAACCCTTTACAAGTGATGAACTACCCTCCGCTGACACTATGTGATCGGCAGCAATCCGACAACCTACACACCCATCAATCCGCTGTTCTGCAGTAGCTTTGCCACTGGAAGATAGCGCCCAAACTATATAGTTCTATCCGCTGTGGAGTGAACAGAGCTAGATACTGCTGTGGTGTTCCTGGTCACTTCAAGAGGAGCAGCTCTGCAATAACCAGCTCCATCCACTGCACAACAGACAGGGCTGATCATGGAGAACATCTGATCGGCCAGGTTGCAGAGTGTAGGACCCGTACCAATTAGACCGTAATGGCCTATACCCAGGATGAGCGATCACTTGTAAAGGGTTGGACAAGTGTCTTGAAGGTTGTCCCTAGTGCTGAAGTGCTCTTGGGTCTCTGCGGTGATCTGCTTCACAACTCCTCTTCAGCTTTAGAGACCACTTTCAGGATGCTTACAGGAATAGCACACCAGGTTAAAACTCTCCTTTCACAGCGATGCTAATAATAAAACCATACACATAGTTACTGTATGTTTAAACAGATTTCCAGTTTTTCACCGTGAAAACTGCTGATTGACTTCCTTTCAAAGGAAACTGTCAGATTCAACAAGCTTGTGTTATTTATTTGCTCAGCAGACTGATATACAGCAAGTTTTGCAGGAAAATGAGCATGCATTTAAAGTAGGGCTGCAGCTATCGATTATTATAGTAATCAAGTATTCTATTGATTAATCCAACAATTAATCGAGTACTCTAAAAAGAGAAAAAAAATTAAAAGAACGTTTTACTTTAGCAGCCCCCCCCCCCCCGTGCTATCATCAGACACCCCTGACGTCAGTCCTCAGCGCCATCAGCCCCCTCCATGCCATCAGCCCCCCCATGCCATCAGTTCCCCCCCAGTGCCATCAGATTACCCTATGCCATCAGCTCCCCCCCCAGTGCCATCAGCTTCTCCCATGCCATCAGTCCTCTGTGCCATCAGCTCCCCCCAGTGCCATCAGTCCTCTGTGCCATCAGCTCACCCCCAGTGCCATCATTCCTCTGTGCCATTAGCTCACCCCTAGTGCCATCAGTCCTCTATGCCATCAGCTCCCCCAGTGCCATTAGTCCTCTGTGCCATCACCCCCCCATGCCATCAGTCCTTTGTGCCATCAGTCCACTGTGCCATCAGCTCCCCCCAGTGCCATCAGTCCTCTGTGCCATCAGCTCACCCCCAGTACCATCATTCCTCTGTGCCATTAGCTCATCCCTAGTGCCATCAGTCCTCTATGCCATCAGCTCCCCCAGTGCCATTAGTCCTCTGTGCCATCACCCCCCCATGCCATCAGTCCTTTGTGCCATCAGCCCCCCATACCATCAGTCCACTGTGCCATCAGCTCTCCCAGGCCATCAGTCCTCTGTGCCATCAGCCCCCCCATGCCATCAGTCCTTTGTGCCATCAGCCCCCCATGCCATTAGTCCGCTGTGCCATCAACCCCCCATGCCATCAGTCCTTTGTGCCATCAGTCCTTTTGTGCCATAAGCCCCCCATGCCATCATTCCTCTGTGCCATCAGCTCCTCCCAGTGTCATCAGTCCTCTGTGCCATCAGCCCCCCCATGCCATTAGTCCTTTGTGCCATCAATCCCCCCATACCATCAGTCCGCTGTGCCATCAGCTCCCCCCATGCCATCAGTCCTCTGTGCCATCAGTCCTCTGTGCCATCAGTCCTCTGTGCCATCAGTCCTCCGTGCCCACCATCTCCGCTCCTAGCCATCAGTCCCAGTGAAATACTTACCTTTCCTGTAGGGGCAATGCCGACACTCCATAGATCTTCCATCTTCTTCGCATGCTGCACTGTCCTCCTCACACAGCATCAGGTCATAGTGCGCACTTACATGCCTAACAATGTGTCAGGATACAGTGCAGCGTGGTGCGGCCCTGCAGTTGACCACGGATTGGTGAGTAATAGCAAGTGCTTCACTCACGCTCCTTGGCTACATGACACAAACGAATCCTCGATGTAAAAAATTTGCAACGAGGGTTTTTCTGTGTTGAGTTACTCGATTTACTTGAGTACTCGTTGCAGCCCTAATTTAAACTGAATTACAAGTTATCCTTTTGCCATAAAATATTTATCTATCTGATCAGCTTGTTCTGATCTGGAACATGCTGGCCAGTAGATTGGGCAGCATATTCAATGTGACAGGTTCCCTTCAACAGGGTTTTCAAGCTTTTAGATATTGATGTCCTATTCTCCCTATCAAGTGAATGGTAGCCAAGCATAGGTGCAGCAACTACACAGTGGACAGCCTTCTGCTTACAACTTCATCCACTTGTATCGTCTAAATAGGTCATCAATATCTAAGAATTAGACAACCCCTTTAAATGAGAAAATTCTGGCTGCCTGCTGCCACCACAAGAGGAAGCTCAGATTCTTACTAAATATGGATTTTTATTGTTGAGCTCAATAAGAGTGATATAAATCTATCTCCAGTAACCGAGTGGTTCTGCAGGCAGACAGAATTTTAAGTTCAAGCTCTAAAGTCTATGTCTGTGTGACTGGAAGCAGAGTATTTGCACTTCTGTAACAGAAAAAACAACTCCTGCCAGATCCGAGGAGGTGGTGCACTAACATAGCATTCTCTCCTTGCTGGTCTTTGAATATCCACCTTCCCATCACCTACACTAGGAATAACCTCATGTATATGTTTTGTCTGGTGGGGATGTTTAGGACAATCAGAAAGTATCTTGTACTGTATTAGGGAAAGGGGATAATACTGTATATATACTATGTTATTTGTAATGTTGCGGTATGTTTCAAGAATACACATACAAAGCTCAAAATTTTCGAAAGAAGAAGGTGGTCATTAATTTTGTTTAAAAGGCTATGTACACCTTTAGGCTACATGCACACGACAGTTGTTTTTTGCTGTCCGCAAATCGCTGATCTGTCTTCCTTTTTTTTTCACATCCACATCCGTTCCGTCTGTCCGCAAATTTTGTAGGTTGTGTTTCCGTTTGTCTTCCGTTTTTTTTTGCGGATCCGCAAAAAAACGGAAGGCTTGAACTAGTTTCTTAAAGTACATGTACAAGTGCCTGGTTTCCAAGCAGCCATCCGCAAAAAAAACAGGTGCGGATGACAAACGGATGGCTTCTGTTGTTCATCCGCATTTTTTGCGGACCCATTGACTTCTATGGGTCCGCAAACCGTTTTTTGCGGTCAAGAATAGGACATGCCATATTTTTTTTGCAGACGTGAAATGCGGACAACGGACGCGGACAGGCAACGGAAGAGGCATCCGCATTTTTAACTGATCCATAGAAATGAATGGGAAACCATCCGATCCGCAAAAAAAATGGAACGGAGGCCGCAAAAAACCACTGCCGTGTGCATGTAGGCTAGGGGCATTTTTTTCTATTATTGCATTGTACTCATTTTGAGCTAAAAATATGTTTTTAAATTGGCCCTTTAAAAAAAAATATGAAGTCTTTTTTTCTGTACAGAGCTGACATGCTCTAGTAGCACCCTTTGGATTTTCTGTCTTTTACGTCATACCAGGAGCAGACGGGCTCCTTATCTCTGCTCTCTGACATTATAAACACTCATTATAGCTCAGTTCTTATCTTACTGATAAGAACATGGATTGAATAAGTGTTTATACCTCTTAGCCTACATGCACACGGCAGTGGTTTTTTGCGGCCTCCGTTCCGTTTATTTTCACGTCCGCAAAACAAAATATGGCATGTCCTATTCTTGTCCGCAAAAAACGGTTTGCGGACCCATAGAAGTCAATGGGTCCACAAAAAATGCGGATGACCAACGGAAGCCATCCGTTTGTCATCTGCATCCGTTTTTTTTGCGGATGGTTGCTTGGAAACCAGGGCACTTGTACAGGTACTTTAAGAAACTGGTTCAAGCCTTCTGTTTTTTTTTTGCGGATCCACCATAAAAAAACAGAAGACACACGGAAACACAACCTACAAAATTTGCGGACACATGGAACGGATGTGGATGTGAAAAAAAAAGAAGATGGAGCCGCGATTTGCAGACAGCAAAAAACAACTGTCGTGTGCATGTAGCCTTAAGGGGCATTCACATCACCGTTTAGCTTTCCATTCTTCTTATCCGTCAGAAGAAAAAAAAAAAAAAACAGGATCCTGTTAAAAAAACGTTACCTGTTGCATCAGTTGTCATCCGTTTGAGCCGTTTCCGTCTGAGATCCGTTTTTTACACTGGGAAAAAACAGCATGCAGGACTTTTGTTTCCATCTAAAAAAAAAATGGATCCCAGACAGAAATGGCTCAAACGAATGACAACTGATGCAACAGAATCAGTTTTTTTACTGGATCCTGTAAAAAAACCCGGATCCTATGCATAAGGCTACATGCACACAACCGTTGTTTGTTTTCTCGTCCGTTCCGTTTTTTTTCACGGATAGGATGGTTCCCCATTAAGTTCAATGGGTCCGTCAAAAAATGCGGATGGTCAACCGTTTTTGTTCCGCATCCGTGATCCGTGTTTTCATTCCGTCAAAAAAATAGTGCATGTCCTTTTTTTCACGTTTGCGGACAAGGATAGGCATTTTTACAATGGATCTGTCATAAAAATCTGATCCGTCAAAAAAAAACGGTCCGTCATCCGTTTTTTGTGACGGACGCGGAGGCAGGCAACGGTCGTGTGCATGTAGCCTAAGGCTTATTGCACACGACCGTATGGTTTTGCGGTCTGTTTTTTACGGATCCGTTGTTCCGTTTTTGTGATCCGTTGTGTTTCCATTGTGTTTCCGTTTTTACGTATGGCATATACAGTATACAGTAATTACATAGAAAAAAATAGGCTGGGCTTAAAATTTTCAATAGATGGTTCCGCAAAAACGGAATGGATATGGAAGACAGACGGATGCATTTCCGTATGCGTTCCGTTTTTTTTGCGGACCCTTTTACTTGAATGGAGCCACGGACCGTGATTTGCGGGCAATAATAGGACATGTTCTATTTTTGCACGGAACGGAAAAACGGAAATATGGAAACGGAATGCACACGGAAACACTTCAGTTTTTTTTGCGGACCCCTTTAAATGAATGGTTCCATATATGGACCGTATACGGAACACATAAAAACGGCCCGTACACCCTCAAAAAAAACGTTTGTGTGCATGAGGCCTAACTGATGCAACAGGATCCGTTTTTTTAACAGGATCCTGTTTTTTTTTCTCTCTCTCTTCTTCTGAACGGAAAGCTAAACGGTGATGTGAATACACCCTAAGTAGTTTAGGGTACTTTCACACTAGCGTTTTGGATTCCGTTTGTGAGATCCGTTTCAGGGCTCTCACAAACGGTCCAAAACGGATCAGTTAAGCCACAATGCATTCTGAATGGATAAGGATCCGTTCAGAATGTATCAGTTAGGCTCCGTTCCGCTTCTATTCTGTTTTGGAGGCGGACACCAAAGCGCAGCTTGCAGCATTTTGGTGTCCGTCTGAAAACGGATCCGTACCCTTAGGCCCCTTTCACACGGGCGAGTTTTCCGCGCGGGTGCAATGCGTGAGGAGGACGCATTGCACCCGCACTGAATCCGGACCCATTCACTTCTATGGGGCTGTGCACATGACAGTTGATTTTCACGCATCACTTTTGCGATGCGTGAAAATCGCAGCATGCTCTATCTTCTGCGTTTTTAACAGAACGCAGGCCCCATAGAAGTGAATGGGGATGCGGGAAAATCGCAATCATCCGCAATCATGTGCGAATGCGTTGCGATTTTCCCGCATGGTTGCTATGCAACCATCGGGATATGTAACCGGTTCAGTATTATTTCACATTATAACATAGTTATAATGTAAAATAATACCCTTGGCCATCTTCCTAATGTTGAACCCGGTGCTGAATGGGTTAAAAATAATAAACTAATTATAACTTACCTGGTCCATTTGATCGCGAAGCCCGGCATCCTCTCCATTAGCTTGCTACTAGGTAAAGGACCTGTGATGATGTCACATGGTCACATGGCCCAATCACATGCTCCATCACTATGGTGATGGAGCATGTGATTGGGCCATGTGACCATGTGACATCATCACAGGTCCTTACCTAGTAGCAAGCTAACGGAGAGGATGCCGGGCTTCGCGATCAAATGGACCAGGTAAGTTATGATTAGTTTATTATTTTTAACCCATTCAGCACCGGGTTCAACATTAGGAAGATGGCCAGGGGTATTATTTTACATTATAACTATGTTATAATGTGAAATAATACCAGCGGGACAATTTCGGACCCGAACATGCACTTCTGTGAAGAAGTGCAGGTTCGAGTCTGGATACCAAAGTGCAGATTTTCTCCCGCGTGCAAAACGCATGACAGCGCTTTGCACTCGCAGGGAAAAATCGCGGCGATTCCCGCAACGCACCCGCACTATTTGACGGAGTGCACCCGCAACGCCCGTGTGAAAGAGGCCTTAGAGATTAGGTTTATTAGATGACCGACACAAAGTGAAAGTGAAAGTACCAGTCACACAGTTAGAAAAACAGTTAACCCCTTTGTGACAGAATGACTCAATATTTTTAATAAAGGGCAATTAAAAAAATGAGTAACATACAATCATAAAAAAATTGCTTTCAAAGGTGTACACAGTCTTTAAGCCAGAATAGTAAAGGAGGTTACTGGACCCCTGTGAGTATGAATTAGGAGTAGTTTGAAGTATCACATGACTGATCAAATCTTAAATGTGAGTTGTTAGAATAGAATATATTTGGAAAGTCTCAGAACCCTTCACTTTTTTCACATTTAATTATGTTGCAAAATAAAAAAACTAATAAAACTAATAAACAAGTTTTCCCCATCAATCTGCACTTAATGACCCATAATGAGAAAGTGAAAACAGAAAATCTAAAATTTCACATGAACATAAATATTCAGACCCTTTGCTAGGACACTTGCAATTTATCTCTGTTGGACTGCAATTTCTCTGGCCCTCCCTGAAGCTTTCATTTATTTTCCTATTACGTGGAATAATTTCCCCAATTTGTTAAAAAAAATGTCCTAATTCACGCAATTTTCTATCAAGTCATTTCTTGGAATTTTTTGAGTATAGATATACATACAATGCATTTTTACATCTAACTACATACACTACCCAGCAGTAGGAATAGCTACTTATCTTAACAATATAATCAAAGCGAATATATATCAAATTTCTGCCCATCACAATGGGTCTCAGTATATTTCCCATCTATATGAACCATAACTGTGTGTACTATAGAATGATCTGAGCATTGTTTCCATTTTGATGTTTTTGTGCATCATCCCATTGTTTAAGCATGCAGGGAAATCAATGGCAGTGGCTCCAACAAGGACAGACAGGAACTGGAAGAACTTTTCATGAGCCAGTACTAAGGTCAGAAAACACAAACATAATGTTCCTGCTGTGCTATGAAAAAAATGTAATTTATATTGACGTACACATTTAACAAAAGAGATGGACAACAAGCATCATAAAACATGTCACACAAAAGGAAAGGCTTGAAAAGCTGATCAAATGAAACCAGCAATGCCTAAGGTACATTACATACAGTATGTTTCATGTAGAAAAACATTCTGCGCTGGAGACTAGGCAGTACACACATCTAAGGCTCTATATGCAGTTTTCTGACACTATCTGGTCTTAGGTTGGCCTCTTAAAGAATAAAAATGAATTTGAAAATCAAGTTAATAGGAAAACGATGGTACATACGTGTTTTGACACTGTATGAAGGACGTTAAAGGCTATGTCTATCTTTAACCATATTTTTATAGTCCCCAATTTTATCACTCCCTTGCATACAATTAATAGGTTAAGAGTCCTTTACACTGCCCCAAATTCAGGCAGATTATATAATCCACCGGTGTAAATAAAGGTGCCGCTGATTATCTGATGAATGAGCGTAATGCTCATTCATTTGGTAAAAGATCATTGGTGCGGTCACCTAAATCATTTACCGGAACATCAAAAAACTCCAGCAAATGCGTTGATATTGCGTTTATTGAAATGCGGCAAAATTACACTTTATGTGACGTTTCGGCTGGAACAGCCTTTTTCAAACATCAGCCGCTCTGGAGCCAGGAGCCAGGGAGTGCTGCACTGTGGGTAGAGTTGCCGTGCAGGTGCACGCAGTAGAGAAGAGGCGCTTTTTGGAGATTTGACCACTTTATGTGGTAATATCTTTGGAATGCTTTCACTTATCCAAGCCATTCTGAGAATGTTTTTTCGTGACACATTGTACTTCATGATAGTGGTAAATTTGAGTCAATATATAAAAATTTTTAAAAATCCCAAATTTACCAAATTCGCAACTTTCCAAATTTCAATTTCTCTGCTTTTAAAACAGATAGTGATTCCCATATGTCTACTTTAGGTTTGTGAGTGGACTTCCTTGGGACATTCACTGCTGGGTTGCTCAAGGAGACCCTAAAACACTGGATCACTTTTTTTTTTTACTTGTGAAGCGGTTTACGACTACCGAAACCTGTCTGAGGCCTAAAACTCCAAAGCCCTTTCTGCGGTGTCAGCAGCTGGGGCATATTGCAGCACACTGTCCCCTGGGAAAGGAGCCAATGGAGTGTGGTGCCCACCCGCCTCCTCTCCATGTTTGCCCATCCTGTCTGCAGTGCTACACTCCTGGAGCGTCAACTCCAGATAAATGGGGTTAGTGTTGCAGCCCTGTTGGACTCAGGCAGCCTGGTCACCCTCTTACGTGCTGCTGTACCCCATGACCTGGTAATCCCTGAAAGGCAGGTGGGGGTTGTGTGTATTTGCGGTGATACTAAGCACTATCCGCTTGCCAAGGTGACTGTAGAGACTGGCTGCAGGAAAGTGACCCATGAGCTGAGTACAAGACTTAATACATCCATTAATCATGGGACGGGATTTTCCATTATTCTGGGAACTCTGGCCTCAACCCCACTCTATTGATAAGCCTGTTTCATGTCCACCCTCTTTCAGCCCAGTTTCCTTATGTGAGGATGCCCAAACAGATGCTGTAGGGGTGACCGACCACTGATGTATCTGACATTTTTCCCGTAGCAGTATTGGCTGGAGATGAGAGTGAGCCCGTCTACCCCTGAGCAGAATGTCCCGGACCTGGAAGTGTCACGGAGAAACTTTGGGATTGCTCAGTTACGAGACCCCACCCTGAAACATGCATGGGAAAATGTAACGGTATTGAACGAGGTACCTCAGGAGCTTAATGTTGATCAAAGGTTTTCTCACTTTGCTGTAAGTAACAATTTACTGTATCATGTTACTAAGGTGCGGGATGAAGTTGTGGAACAATTGTTGGTACCAGTACCTTATAGAAGGATGGTCCTTGATATGGCTCACACTCATTTGCTAAAGGGTCATTTGGGGACTGACAAAACACAGGAAAGAATCCTACAAAGATTCTATTGGGCAGGTTGTTGCCAAGAGGTTAAAAAGTATTGCAAGTCCTTCCCAACCTGCCAAGTAACTGCTCCTACGTGTCACTTTCGGAGCCCCTTAGTTCTCTTGCCAATAATTGAGATTCTATTCGACAGAATAGCTATGCATTTGGTGGGGCCATTAGTCAACTCTGCCCAAGGCCACCATTTTGGTACTGCTGGACTATGCCACCCGGTATCCTGAGGCCAATCTGCTACGAAATTCCTCCTCCAAATGCATTGCTCGGGAGTTATTTTATATATTTTCCAGAACTGGCCTTTCAAAAGAAATACTGACTGACCAGGGTACACCATTCATGTTCAAAGTTATGAAAATATGTAAATTGCTGAAAATTAAGCAGCTAAGAACCTCTGTATATCATCCCCAAACAGATGGCCTGGTGGAGGGATGTTGTGAAGGGTGGTAGAAAAGGATGGGATGGACTGGGATTGTGTGTTGCCGTATCTCATCTTCTCCATCCGAGAGGTCTCTCAGTCCTCCACTGGCTTCTACCCATTTTAGTTATTATATAGGAGACATCCCAGGGGTTTGCTGGATGTTGCCAAGGAGATGTGGGAGAATGAGACTACCCCTTACAGAAGTGTGATAGGGCATGTGGCCCAAATGCAGGACCCCATCAGCAGTATTATGCCCATCATGAGGGAACACATGCAAAAGGCCCAAGAGTCCCAGAGCAGTGTATACAATAGAGCGGCCGGCTGAGGCAGTTCAATCCTGGTGATTGTGTACTAGTATTGGTTCCTACAGTGTGGAAAGTAAATTTAAAGTGGCAAGGCCCTTTTGAAGTAGTGGAGAGGGCTGAAGAGGTAAATTATAAAATCCATCAGCCTGGAAAAAGAAAGCCTATCAAACTGTATCACGTAAATTTAATCAAACCCTGGTAGGATAGAGGGTCCCTGGTAGCGACCTCAAAATCCCAAATGGACTCCCATATTGACAGGGTTGCAATAGGTAATGCCCTGTCCAAGCCCCAGAAACAAGAAACCAAGGAGTTTCTACAGCGGAACAGGGATATTTTCACGGACCTGCCAAGCACTACAGGTGTCATTCAGCATGACATAGTCACGACCTCAAGGTAAAAATAAACCTTCAACCATACAGAATCCCTGAAGCTCGGAGACAAGTGGTCTCTGAAGAGGTAAAGCGTATGTTAGTTCTTCAGGTTATTGAGGACTCCAAAAGTGGGTGGTCCAGACCCATTGTATTGGTGCCTAAGCCAAATGGGACCTGGCGGTTCTATAATGACTTCCGCCGGCTAAATGCGATTCCTATCCTATGCCCCGGATAGATGAATTGATTGAAAGGTTTGGGCCAGCCAGGTATATTACCACGCTGGACCTCACCAAAGGGTACTGGCAGATTCCCCTGTCAGAGGAGGCAAAGGAAAAGACTGCCTTCTCCACCCCAGACAGGCTGTTTCAATATACCAGGATGCCAGTATATACAAGGTCACAAATAAGGTCACAAAAAAGGTCAAATACAATCCAAAGTCAAAAGCCAAGAGATCACGTCAATACCAGGGAGTTCGCAGGGTCAAGGTAAAAAAACAAGCCAAGGTCAAAATACATACAAGAGATCCACTTCAAGAGAACGTTGGTGAGGGTAGCAAAGACCATTCACAGGCAACCTGTGAACAGCAGGCTGCCTGTTTAAATAGCAGAACAAGTGGGTCACATGACGTGGCCATCATCCCGTGACCCAAGTCCAGCCCAAAGCATCTGAACACCGATTCATTGCGATCGGCGCTTAGTTACTTCCTTCAGCTAGGAGGATGCCAGCCGCTCTGAGGAGGCGTGTGCGGCCGGGTCCTCCCCGCCCCCTGGTCCCCATGACCTCCACTCCTGCACAGATGTGGGATGCTGGCGGCGCAGCAAGTAGGAAGCTCATCGCCGGCTCCCCGTTACAGATGTCCTTTGGGTTACAAGGTGCAACCGCCACTTTCCAGAGAGCGATGGACAGAGTCTAAAAGCCCCATAAGAGGTACGCAGCAGTAGGGTTGGGCAATATACCGGTGTTTACGATATACCGCGGTATTAAGAAACTGCGATATGGCGATATCACAGTTTCCTAATAACCGCGGTATTTAATGACGTCATAGGAGCGGTCGCACGTGTGCCGACCGCTCCTAAAACGTCCACGTACTGCGCCTGCAAAAAGGATTCAGGAAGTGTTGGTCCCCGCAGCGGCTGCCTCCTGCTTTCTCCTATTCTGCCCCCCGTACTGACACAAAGCCTGGGAACTGCGTGCACAGAGCGGCCCCAGGGCGGGGTGTGGAATTCCTATTGCCCGACGCCCGGGACATGCAGTTCCGGGCGCCAGGCAGTTAGTTTGTGCAGATACCTTAGCCCTCATTCGGGCAAGTAGCAGGGCTCGGGTGGCGGAGGTTTTTCATCTGCACGGCCCGGCAGCACGTTTGGACGGCTTTCCGCACTGTGATCAGCGCTGCACACAGTGTGCAGGCAAGAAGTCAGGAACAGAGTAGTGCCACCGGACGGAAGTCATCCAGCTCCCAGCAGAAGCGCCGACACCGCCGAGTCAGCGGCTTAAGTAGTAATGGAAGCTCATGTCTCCTTACATGGTGGCAGCCCCTGCCCTGATACCTATCTAGCAGGTAGTGTGTGTGTGGGTGACTCCTCTGGGTGAGCTGTGGAGGATACTCTCCTGTCAGGCTGCAGCTCTGCTTCTTCTCCTGGCGCTTAAGCTAGAGTCCTCTTTGTGCTGCCAAGTTCCAGCCACTCACCCTCCATAGGGAGCTGCCCCATTATTGCATGTATATAACATTAAGGGATTCACTGCCCCAGTATGGCATATAGTATATGCCATACTGGGGCAGTGAATCCCTTTAATGAACATGCCATACTGGGGCAGTGAATCCCTTTAATGTACATGCCATACTGGGGCAGTGAATCCCTTTAATGTACATGCCATACTGGGGCAGTGAATCCCTTTAATGTATATTATACATGAAAGGGATTCACTCCCCCAGTATGGCTTGGCTGCCCCCATACAGTATAACGTCTCCTTGTGGCCCCCATACAGTATAACGTCTTCTTATGGCCCCCGCCCCCATACAGTATAACGTCTCCTTGATGCTGCTCCAATATAGTATAACGTCTTCTTGTAGCTGCCCCCATACAGTATAACGTCTCCTTGTGGCCCCCATACAGTATAACGTCTCCTTGTGGCCCCCATACAGTATAACGTCTCCTTGTAGCTGCCCCATACAGTATAACGTCTCCTTGTAGCTGCCCCATACAGTATAACGTCTCCTTGTGGCTGCCCCCTGTGGTAAGGTGCAGGGTGCCGTCCTAGATGGCAGGTACGTGTCACCGAGGTTGCTGGCCTCGGTGAGGTGAGAGCCGGGTTTTTGTCTGCAGCAGCTAGTGCTGTTTGACTCTGTTAAATAGCATGGCTGCAAAGCCGATCCGGGCCGGCTCTTACTGGGAGCAGCTAAAGAGTAGGGTGGGTGGCTGCTCCCCACGGTCCAGTCCGAGTTTTGGGCTGGGTTTATAAACTCAGCCAGCACCACCAGCTGTGAGAGTGATTGTCTTGGAAGCTGCTGCTAGTGGTGTGGAGCTCTCTGGGGTGGAAGGACGTGCCCAGCAAGGAGGCGTGCAGCCGTCCTGGAACCCTGAAGGAGGATTGTCCTGCGGCTGGGCTGACAGCCAGGTGCGAACCCGCACATCAAACCTGCCAGGTGAATGGAACCTGTGTTTGGACATTTTGTTTTCCCCTTCATTTGCTGATGTGTGTGACTTAACACCAGTTGACTTTCTGCTGTTATTTTGATACAAGTGTGAATAAAACACTGTTTTCCGCACCTTCTGGACTCCCTGTTGCCTCTATACTGCACCTGCACCGCCGTCTACCAGAGCGACTCCCCACATTTGGTGTCGGATGCGGGCATGCGCAGTGAGGCTGGCGTAACGCCGAAGTTTTGTTTTTCTAAAGTGTATGGAATATATTAAGCCAGCAAAGCTGCAAGCAGGAGTTTCTGGCAACATGGAGGCTGCTGTGAAGGCTCTCATAGAGGCTAACGTGCAGCAGCGGGAGACCAACCAACTATTGCTACAACATGTGATGGCGTTACAGGCGGCAGGAGCGTCCCACCACGTCCATGATGCCCGGAAAGCGGTCCGTGCGGCGATCCCAAAATGACCCCCGCAGACGACGTTGAGACGTACCTGGCGGTTTTTGAGAAGGTCGCCGTGAGGGAAAAGTTACCCCGTGACCAGTGGGCTGAGGTGGTCGCTCCGTTCCTGGCTTCCGGACCCCAGCAGGTGTTTTTCGACTTGTCGGACGACCAAGCGGCAGATTATGACACCGTGAAAGGAGAGGTCCTAGCCAGACTGGGCGTGAACGTGCTGGTCCGCGCCCAAAGAGTCCACCAGTGGGACTTTAAAACGACTGAACCCGCTAGGCCGCAGTACTACGATCTGCTGCACAGGCTGCAAAAGTGGCTGCAGCCCGATCTACTAAGTCCCACTGCCATGCTGGATCGACTGTTGGCGGACATCTTTTGGAGGGCCCTGCCTTATCCCCTCCAGCACTGGATCGGCCAGGTATCGCCCACCAATGCCCTGGAGATGGTCGACCTGGTGGAGCGCTACGAGGCCACCAGAAACCTGCAGGGGACTCTTGCGGGAAGGGGTCAGTCAAACCCCGGAGGCCTCTGCCCCAGTTCCGACGTCCGGCGACAGAGCGGCCTGCACGGAATATACCCCCTGCGAGTCCGCCTCCCGTGGTATGCTGGAGGTGTCAGGAGCCAGGCCACATCAGGGCCGACTGTCCGCATCGGGATGAGCCGATGGATATGAACTACGGGGTCGTCTCTCCCTGTATGCACGGAAGCTGTGCGCAACTGGCACCCGTGAGGTGCAGGACCATAACCACCTGTGTCAGGTAGAGGTGGGAGACTCTCTGGCGGTGGCTCTGCTGGACTCCGGGAGTTTAGTCTCCCTGGTAAGGGCTGCCCTTGTACGGCCTGGGCGGAGTATACTGGCCGTAAAGTCGGGGTCCTGTGCATCCACGGAGACCTGAAAGACTACCCCACTGCACTAGTGACTTTGTCCACCGCGGCTGGTAGGTGGACCCACGAGGTGGCTGTCGCTACTAAACTCCCACACGAACTGATACTTGGGAGGGACTTCCCGGTTTTCCGGCGCTGTGGCCGGTAATAAAGGTATCTGAGGGACCCGAGACAGGGGTGACCCTAGTGGAGTGGCCTGATACCACTGGAAGGCCAGAACCCTGGGAGCCCGAGTCTGAAGGGCCGGGCGGTAGGGGTGACCACTGCTCCAGCGGTAGAGGGGGAGACAACCCCACTGAGTGTAATGGTGGGAGACACGGAGGACTTGCCACCGGGACCTGAGTTGGCAGACCTCAATGTCTCCGGGGAAAATTTTGGGACCGCACAACACCGGGACCAAACCCTAACCAGGGCCTGGGAGAATGTGCTGGAAATTGATGGGAAACCCCAGAAACCAGGGGCTGAATTAATGTTCCCACGATTTATTGTTCTGCAGGATATGTTGTATCGGGTGAACCAAATCCGAGGCGAACCTGTTGAACAGTTGGTGGTGCCCACAGCGTATCGCAAGCTTGTCATGGAGCTTGCCCACCAACATGTTCTTGGGGGACACCTGGGGTGGCAGAAAACCCAGGACCGCATACTGCAGCGATTTTATTGGCCCAGTGTGTTCAAGGAGGTAGAGAATTATTGTAAGTCCTGTCCGACCTGTCAGATAACTAGCCCCCAGCCACATTTCCGTAGTCCTCTGGTACCTCTGCCAATTATTGAAGTACCGTTTGAGCGAATCGCGATGGATTTAATTGGGCCTGTACCAAAGTCTGCCAGGGGCCACCAACACATTCTGGTAGTTCTCGACTATGCCACTCGGTATCCGGAGGCGGTGCCTCTGCGACATACCTCAGCTAAGCTCATTGCCAAAGAGTTAATGGAGATGTTTTCCCGTGTGGGCCTGCCAAAAGAGGTTCTGACAGACCAAGGGACCCCTTTATGTCCAAAGTAATGAGGGAACTGTGTAAATTGTTGCGTATAAAGCAGTTACGGACGTCCGTTTACCATCCGCAAACAGACGGTCTTGTGGAGAGGTTTAACCAAACTCTAAAAAATATGTTAAAGAGGGTGGTGTCTAGAGATGGGAAGGACTGGGATCTGCTTCTGTCCTATCTCATGTTCGCAGTGCGAGAGGTGCCCCAGGCCTCTACTGGGTTCTCGCCCTTCGAACTGCTTTATGGCAGACACCCTCGGGGCCTGTTGGATATCGCCAAGGAAGCATGGGAACAACAGCCTGTCCCCCACAAAAGTGTCATTGAGTATGTCGCCCAAATGCAGGAACGGATGGAAAGGGTGTTGCCCTTGGTCCGGGAGCATATGGAGGCAGCGCAACAAGCCCAGAGTAGGGTGTACAATCGTCAGGCTCGGGTACGGGACTTCAATCCGGGAGATCGGGTTTTGGTTCTGGTACCCACCCTTGACAGCAAATTCCTAGCTAGGTGGCAGGGCCCCTATGAGGTGATCGAGAAGGTAGGGAAGTAAATTACAAAGTACACCAGCCAGGCGGCGCAAGCCGGAGCAGGTGTACCACGTGAATTTACTTAAGCCGTGGAAAGATAGGGACGCGGCCGACGACCACAGCCCCGGCCAGGGCTTCTAGGTGAAAAGGGTCCAGCCCCACAGTTCGAGGCCTGTGAAGCCGTAACCACGGTAAAATTGCAGACAGCCTATCTTCCAAACAAGTTCAGGAAGTCAGGAGTTCCTCAGTCGGAACACGGATGTGTTCTCGGACCTCCCTGGCCGCACGTCTCTCATCCGACATGACATCGTCACTGAGCCTCAGGCCAAGGTCCGGTTAAAACCATACCGGGTACCCGAGGCTCGGCGGCGGGCCATCGCGGAGGAAGTGCAGTTAATGTTGAAGCTCGATGTCATTGAGGAGTCGAAAAGTGAGTGGGCCAGTCCCATAGTCCTAATACCCAAGCCGGATGGGACGTTGCGGTTCTGCAACGACTTTCGCAAGTTAAATGAAGTATCCAAGTTTGACGCGTATCCCATGCCCCGAGTAGACGAGCTTGTTGAAAGTTTAGGACAAGCCCGTTATTTTTCTGTGCTGGACCTCACTAAAGGGTACTGGCAGGTACCCTTAACGGAGTCGGCTAAGGAAAAAACCGCATTTGTTACCCCGCAGGGCCTGTATCACTACAAGGTGTTACCCTTTGGCCTGCATGGCGCCCGCCACTTTCCAAAGGTTAATGGACATAGTGCTGCGACCACATCGTCGGTACGCCTCGGCCTACTTAGATGATGTAGTCATCCACAGCACCGACTGGGAAAGCCATTTACCCAAGGTGCAGGCGGTAGTGGATGCCCTGAGGAAAGCCGGACTGACCGCTAACCCAAAGAAGTGCTCCATAGGGTTAGAGGAGACAAAATATCTGGGATATGTAATTGGGCGGGGAGTCATCAAGCCTCAGGTAAATAAGGTAGAGGCAATACGGAGTTGGCCCCGACCGGTCACCACCAGGCAGGTAAAGTCGTTCCTGGGGATTGTGGGGTATTACATGAGGTTTGTGCCCCACTTTGCTACTATTGCTTCGCCATTGACAGAGTTGTTAAAGGGGCGTAAGACAGGGATGGTCCGCTGGAATGAGCAGGCGGAAAAGGCTTTCTCCGCCTTGAAATCGGCCCTGTGTGGGTCCCCGGTTTTGGTGACACCCGATTTCAGGAAGGATTTCGTAGTCCAGACCGACGCCTCTGAGGTTGGCCTTGGTGCGGTACTGTCGCAGGAAGTCAACGGGAGGAGCATCCCGTTGTCTTCCTCAGCCGCAAGCTCACCCCAGCAGAGACTAGGTACAGCATAGTCGAGAGAGAGTGCCTGGCCATCAAGTGGGCACTCGAGGCCCTCCGTTATTACCTGTTGGGCAGAAGCTTTCGCCTGGTGACCGACCACTCCCCACTCAAGTGGATGTCCCAAGCCAAAGAGAGGAATGCCCGGGTCACCAGGTGGTTTCTGTCCCTACAGAATTTTAAATTCACGGTGGAGCACAGAGCGGGCCGGTTATTAAAAATGCAGACGCGCTCTCCCGGGTACACTGTTTGTCCTGTGTCCACCCCTCAGGGTTGAACAAAGGGGGTATGTGGTAAGGTGCAGGGTGCCGTCCTAGATGGCAGGTACGTGTCACCGAGGTTGCTGGCCTCGGTGAGGTGAGAGCCGGGTTTTTGTCTGCAGCAGCTAGTGCTGTTTGACTCTGTTAAATAGCATGGCTGCAAAGCCGATCCGGGCCGGCTCTTACTGGGAGCAGCTAAAGAGTAGGGTGGGTGGCTGCTCCCCACGGTCCAGTCCGAGTTTTGGGCTGGGTTTATAAACTCAGCCAGCACCACCAGCTGTGAGAGTGATTGTCTTGGAAGCTGCTGCTAGTGGTGTGGAGCTCTCTGGGGTGGAAGGACGTGCCCAGCAAGGAGGCGTGCAGCCGTCCTGGAACCCTGAAGGAGGATTGTCCTGCGGCTGGGCTGACAGCCAGGTGCGAACCCGCACATCAAACCTGCCAGGTGAATGGAACCTGTGTTTGGACATTTTGTTTTCCCCTTCATTTGCTGATGTGTGTGACTTAACACCAATTGACTTTCTGCTGTTATTTTGATACAAGTGTGAATAAAACACTGTTTTCCGCACCTTCTGGACTCCCTGTTGCCTCTATACTGCACCTGCACCGCCGTCTACCAGAGCGACTCCCCACACCCCATACAGTATAATGTCTCCTTGTGGCTGCCCCCATACAGTATAACGTCTCCTTGCGGCTGCCCCCATACAGTATAACATCTTCTTGCGGCTGCCCCCTTACAGTATAACGTCTCCTTGCGGCTGCCCCCTTACAGTATAACGTCTCCTTGCGGCTGCCCCCTTACAGTATAACGTCTCCTTGCGGCTGCCCCCTTACAGTATAACGTCTCCTTGCGGCTGCCCCCTTACAGTATAACGTCTCCTTGCAGCTGCCCCCTTACAGTATAACGTCTCCTTGCGGCTGCCCCCTTACAGTATAACGCCTCCTGCGGCTGCCCCCATACAGTATAACGCCTCCTTGTGGCTGCCCCATACAGTATAACGCCTCCTTGTGGCTGCCCCATACAGTATAACGTCGCCTTGTGGCTGCCCCATACAGTATAACGTCGCCTTGTGGCTGCCCCATACAGTATAACGTCGCCTTGTGGCTGCCCCATACAGTATAACGTCTCCTTGTGGCCACCCCCATACAGTATAATGTCTCCAAGTGTTTTTTTCTTCTAAATGGGCATTTATCGTGATATATATCGTTATCGCGATAAATTTCTTAATATCGTTATCGTGGCAATATTTTTGATATCGCCCAACCCTACGCAGCAGCTTACTTAGATAATATTGTGGTCTTTGGCACTGACTGGGAAACCCATCTAGGTAAGGTACAGGCAGTTCTTGATTCTCCCAGAAAAGCTGGCTTTGCTGCTAACCCTGAGAAGTGTGCTATTGGGTTAGAGGAGGCTCGCTATCTGGGGTACATCGTAGGTAAGGGCACAATAAGACCCCAGGTAAACAAAGTGAGGGCAATTCAGAATTGGCCACAGCCTCTGACAAAAAACAAGTAAAGGCATATTTGGGGATTGTTGGCTATAACCACAAATTTGTGCCAAACTTTGCCTCCATTGCAGCACCATTAACAGACCTTACAAAAGGGAGAAAGTCAGTACTGGTCCAGTGGTCCCAGGAAGCAGAAAAGGTTGTTTCAGGACCTTAGAAAAGCCCTGTGTAGTCAGCCTGTGCTGATCGCACTAGACTTCTCTGGTTTATTGTCCAGACTGATGCTTCAGAGCTTGGTTGTCACAAGTAATGTCACAAGAGGTGTATGAGGAAGAACACTCCATCACATATTTGAGCAGAAAACTCACCTCCTGTAAGAGAAACTATTCAATCGTAAAGACGGAGTGTCTGGCTATAAAGTGGGCCCTTGCGGCTTTACGGTACTATTTGGCAGGTAGAAAGTTTCGTGTTTGATACTATTTGCTGAAGTGTGTATTTAAGCCCTCATACACACAAGGCCAGAATAGGACATGTTATATCTTTTGCAAAATTGACACACGGATGCGGAAAGCACATGGACTTCATCCGTGTGCTTTCCACATCTGTATGTCTGTACCGCAAAAGATACAAAATTTCCTATTTGGTTCCATAAATGCGAACAGCAAACTCATTGAAGTCGATGGGTCCACAAAGAAGCTATCGTATCGGTATTTTATAAATGATATATTTATATATCTCTTTTTATATAATCTATAATAATGTTTTATAACAGTATTCAATTTTTATTTTTTTATCTTTAGGTTTTACATACATAAGCAATATACTAGCAGAATGACCCTACTTCACAGAGGTCTATTTAATTTGTTGTTTGTGTATGTGGTTAAAAGACATCCATAGTGCCCCCATAATACTGACATCCACAGAGCCCTCATAATAGTGATATCCACAGTGCAGACCATAACAGTGGCATCCACAGTGCCCCCATAACAATGACATCCACAGTGCCCCCATAACAATGACATTCACAGTGTCCCAATAACAATGACATTCACAGCATCCCCATAACTATAACATCCACAGCGTCCCCTTAACAGTGACATCCACAGCGCCTCCTTAACAGTGAAAAATGACATGCCCAGTGCTCCCCATACAAGTGACATGCCCATAGTGCCACATAGCAGTGACACATCCAGCACTCCCCATAATTGACATGCCCAGTGCCCCTATAAGTGACATTCCCAGTGCCCCTATAAGTGATATTCCCAGTGCCCCTATAAGTGACATGCCCAGTGCTCCCCATAAGTGACATGCCCAGTGCTCCCCATAAGTGACATGCCCAGTGCTCCCCATGAGTGACATGCCCAGTGCTCCCCATGAGTGACATGCTCAGTGCACCTATAAGTGACATGCCCAGTGCTCCTCATAAGTGACATGCCTAGTGCTACCCATAAAAGTGATATGTCCAGTGTTCCCCATAAAAATGCCATGCCCAGTGCTCCCCATAAGTGACCTGCCAAGTGCCCCTATAAGTGACCTTCCCAGTGCTCCCCAGAAGTGACCTTCCCAGTGCTCCCCAGAAGTGACATGCCCAGTGCTCCCCAGAAGTGACATGCCCAGTACCCCTATAAGTGACATGCCCAGTGCTACCCCTAAAAGTGACATGTTCGATGCTCACCATACAAGTGACATGCCCACTTCGGTTTCAAGTTTCAAAGTGGTTTTCCACTTTAAAAATCAACTACCATTAAACTAAGTCACACCTGACTTTGTGAATAACTAACTTTTGGCTCATCAGAGCCTATACATTCTACTACTGTACAGAGACGAATCTCCGTACAGTATTATTCCAAAGTTTTGAACAAAGCGACTTTGGATAAAGCATTCGAAGCTCGCTTCGCTCAACACTAGTGACTATTTATATAACTTTATAGGCTAGGTTTCCCTGTTCGGTTTTCTTTGCAGTTTTTGATGCCAAAGCTAAGATTGGATTCAAAACAAGGAGAAAACTATTTTTCCTTTGTGTCTGACGTTCATGATCCATTCCTGGCTTTGGCTTCAAAAACTGCATAAATACATGTGAAAGCCCATCCTGAAAGTACTTGATTTATCCCATTGTGGATTTAGGGGTGCCCTGGTTGGGGGAGGCTATGAATAGTTATGCATTCCAGTGTCAGCACCAACAAAATGTACTATAACTCAAAACTGTTACATAAAATTAAAAGTTCAAGGGTTTATGTATTTATTTATTTATTTTAAATCTGGCAAATCACTGACACAATGTAATTATTTTACTTGTAGCTTTTGGTACAATTTTACATGATTCATTTAATTTATTAATATGGTTCCCTGATAATACGGCACAGTGATAAAATTATGCTGCTCAATAAGGATGTTCTAAAAACATATGATGTTCACAATTTAATTTTGTAAGGTGTCACTGGTAAAGGTCACTTCAATTTTTTATCTACTTAAGGCCGCATACACACTTCTGTATTTGACATTCTTTTTTTGAAGATATCAAATGTATCCATTCATTTTACAGAACATGTCCTATTTTGTCCATATTGCAGACAAGAATAGTCCTTTTTTTTAAAGTGAGAGAAATACAAAATGCACACAGAAGGTATCCATATTTTGTGGATGTCATTTTTGTGGACCAAAATATGGACATGTCTGTGAGCATAAAGTCTAAAAGTACATTACAATGCACAGACAATGTTTAGTGTATGTAAAGGGCTGTATCACAAATTTCCTTTGCTAGTTTTCTTCAACTGGTAAGAAACTGAAACAAAGCCACAGGTTTGCTAAGCCTGTAGTAGGCGGCAGTTTCGGCTGTGTAGACCTGCATCAGATAATAAAACTGGTGCAGGGATAGACACTTTTCTATGGCTCTATACCAACTAGACAGATTTTTACACCAAAATTGCATCATTAGTTTTTTTTTTTTTATCTTAGACCACCCCATTTCCCAACAAGCTCTACCTGCTTTCTGAGAGGCCCTGTCACTTTTTTGAGCATGTAAAAACAAGCGTAGAAACCCTAGATACACCAAACTAAGACAGATTTTTGGCATAGATACTTTAGTAAATCTTGGCCAAAGTATATTAGTAAAGTTGGTTACGGAAAATTTCATATGTACAGAAAACTTTTAAATATTATTATAGGGAAAGCAGCTCCACTCAAATTGTAGTGGCCATGCCGGGTTACTGCAGCTCAGCTCCCATTAAAGTGATCCAAAAGTTAGTTTTTTTTCTGAAAATCAATTGAAAAAGTGAAACTCATGTATTCTATAGATTTATTACATACAGAGTGATCTACTACAAGCATTTATTTCTTTTAATGTTGATGATTAAAAATTAGAATATTGTGAAGAAGGTTTTAAATGGTCCCTCGTTTGGTTCACCAGGCTACACAATCATGGGTAAGACTGCTGACTTGACAGTTGTCCAGAAGACAGCCATTGACAACCTCCACAAGGAAAGTAAGACACAAAAGGTCATTGATAAAGATCAAATGGCAAGAAAAAACAGACTGGATCGCACATCCACAATGCTTAACCCTTGATATACGCTCTTCAGCTAAATACTATGATACTAACCCCCCATATCGCATGCAGATAATGGAGACATTAGTTTACATTTTGATCAAAAGGTAGTAAGCCCACTCACCAACGTCACGGTTGTCTCCTAGAGCGGGTATCTACTCTGTCCATAATCTGATGAAGGCGCCATGCTGCATGGCGACACGTGGCACCATCCCAGCAGGCCGCAGCTACGCAGGTCAGCCAGAAAAGCACCACGACAACAGAGGCCACCATGCAGCATAGCACCGTCTGAACAGGAGCCTAATGCAACCTGCTCAGTACTAACAGAAACCAGGACTAACACTAGTAGGTCACTCACACTCTTATGCAGTCTCCTGCTAATTAATTAAAACCGCCTGTGGTATGTGGGAGGAGTGCTGATGCCTGGAATAAACAAGAAGGAAGATAAATATGTATCAAATGGCAAGAAAAAACAGACTGGATCGCACATCCACAATGCTTAACCCTTGATATACGCTCTTCAGCTAAATACTATGATACTAACCCCCCATATCGCATGCAGATAATGGAGACATTAGTTTACATTTTGATCAAAAGGTAGTAAGCCCACTCACCAACGTCACGGTTGTCTCCTAGAGCGGGTATCTACTCTGTCCATAATCTGACGAAGGCGCCATGCTGCATGGCGACACGTGGCACCATCCCAGCAGGCCGCAGCTACGCAGGCCAGCCAGTCATTGATAAAGAATCTGTCTGTTCACAGTGCTGTATCCAGGCATATTAATGGAAAGTGGAAATGGAGAGGAAGTGTGGAAGAAAAAGGTGCACGAGTAACAGGCATAACTACAGCCTTGAAAGGATTATCAAGAAAAGACCATTCAAGAATTTGGTGGGGATTCAGAAGGCGTGGACTGTGGCTACAGTCAGTGCTTCATGAACCACCACACAGAGATGTATCCAGGACATGGGCTACAACTGTCACATTCCTTGTAAAATACCTAGTTTATTAACCACAGTATCGCTGTGCTTGATTGGCCAGATAACTCGCCTGACCTAAACCCCATAGAGAATCTATCGGTTATTGTCAAGAGGAAGATGAGAGACAGCAAATCCAACAATGCACCTCAGCAGTGCCACAGAATGATCGCCTCCATGCCACCCCGCATTGATGTAGCAATTCGTGCAAAAGGAGCCTTGACCAAGTATTGAGTCCATATACTGTACATACTTTTCAGTAGGCCAACATTTCTGCATTAAACATTTTCTTAATTGGTCTTATATCATATTCTAATTTTCTGAAATACTTTTGGGGGTTTTCATTAGCTGTAAGCCGTATTCATCAACACTAAAAACAGAAATAATGCTTGAAATAGATCACTCTTTATGTAATGAATCTTTATAATACATGAGTTTAAGTTTTTGACTTGAATTACTGAAATAAATTAACCATGAGATTGTAATTTATTGAGATGCATCTGTATTTTAAAGAGGTGTACAAAAATGTATGAATATAAAAAACATAAGGACTTTTCTACTGTAGCAATATCATTTTTGTACAGACCTGTTATTTGGGGAGCAATAAATTCAGTTCTTAACCTTTCCACTGTCACTAAATGGGAACAGAGTCTAACTATGAAGCTCTAGCACATCAACCCTTGGCTAGGAAATATCTGAATTTGGTGATTTTTTAACTTGTGTCATGCTCCCACATCAGGGCCCAAGGCAGTACTATAAATGGAAACAAATGTTACATGCTGATACTGAGATGTTAATGATATGTGCAATACCAGTAAAAAAGCATAGCTGGCAGTGCACATTATAATACAAAGTATGCTGTCAAGACTGTGACTAAATCAGCTAAAAACGGACATACTAAAGATGAGAACAGAACGTTTTGCTCCACAGTATATGAAATATATTACAAAGATTAGGATGAATGTCAAGTAGCCATCTGAAAGAGGGTTTCTTATTCTGCATGAACGTATGTATACTCAAAGTAGCATTATCTTCACATTGCACTAGCCCATATACAGTAGGTAAATTTGAGCCAAGATACACATATGTAGGCCACTGCTTAGCTAAAACACATGACTAACATCTGGAATTTATAAAACTCTAAAATGTTCATGGGTGGCCACGTAATGTCATGACCTATGCAGTTTTCCATTGTGGCTTCAAGAGTATGGAGATCTGGAAAAACTTGACAAGATTTTGTCTGGGCCACAAAGTGTCTCAACAAAGAGTGATATTTCCACCAGACACCACTATTCTCAACTTTATGGGTCATGAGGGGAACAAAATGACACTCTTGTGAAGTTATGGAAATAGAAACATTTAATCCATACGACTATGAAAATGTGATTATAGCAAAAAATATACATGCCTTCATTTCTAATTGAATTGACACCAGTTACTAATGCAGAAAGGCAGCTGTTTTGCTTCATCTGTATACATTTCTTAAATATAGCTCTGACAGATTCAATCGTCGCAGCTTCCAATTAAAAATGTAAAGCTATGTCTGACGCGTTTCTTGGATATTTAAAAGCATTGAGGTTTTGACAGGCTATATAAAAAGAAAACTCCGGAGTAAAGAGCAGAGAAAATAAATAAATATGTATAATTTTTTGAATTGAAGAACCAGATGCTTCCAGGATATACAGAGGAAAACCTTCGAAGGACATTTTATTCTTTTGTGCCAGACCAATTGAGAAATAATCAGCAGCTCTTCTTATGTTCTAAGCTCTACCCAAAGCTCTGCTCTGCTGCATATCCATCACTGAGACAAAGCGTCAGACTACAAAGCCATGGTTTCGGTCATGAAGCAAAAGTGGCTTAGTAAATAATGTTCTATATATAACCACGACATGCTAGTATTATTTTGAAGCAATGATCTGAAATACTCCAGTGCTTTAATTTACTTCTGATGCTATCAGTACCACTGCCAAGGAGAGATATACCAGATCCACAGGGGTAACGAAAGTTGCCAGAGGTCGAAGAATAGGGAGGCCCTCATCTTCTAAATGCCTTCGAATGAGAACCACGCCAGGACATCTGTTAAGTGTTTAGCTGCAGGATGAGGCCTTTTGAGAATCACAAAACAATTGCTGAAGCTGAGTTCACTTTGGAGATATAATATGTCAACTTCTAACAGCTTTAAGAAAATGATTGCAGAGGTGTGTGTGCTGTTAATATTCACATTAAAAAGAATCATATATGTTTTCTTGAAATTATCCTTTAACCTTTTCCTGACAGAGCGATTTAAGAAAATAGTTGCAGAGGTGTGTGTGCTGTAAATATTCACATTAAAAATAATCATATATGTTTTCTTGAAGTTATTCTTTAATCCTTAGCATACCAGAGGTTTTTTCATTTTTCCGTTTTCATTTTTCTTCCCTTGAGTCCTAACTTTTTTCTTTAACCAAGTAGAAACGTAAAGGAGTCGGCACTCACCATGACTTTTGAAGAAAATGGTTACTTTATTGAAGATCCATCAAGGACGATACATCGGGCAGGGGGCGGACAGCTAATCACCGGTGCACAGAAAGGCGACGGCCGTTTCGCGTGTGCTAGCGCTTCATCTGGGGGGCGGAGATGGAGGCTCGTCTCTCTCCAACAAATCAGAGGAGCTCCTCATCTTCTCCTCATACCTAAAATATAAACAGCCCCGGACGCCAGAGCGCACATCGCAATGAGGGAATAAAGGTGCGCTAAATAGTATCACAACACATCAAGATTAGAAACATATAATAATCACTAAAACAACTCATATTAGTACGCTCATTTCGTTCCGATCATTTAAGCCGAGTGGTCCTGTTGCTTCTGCCTGGATTATCCAGGCTGCTTCTTTTCGCAAAAGGTCTCTATGTCTGTCACCTCCTAACTCTGGACTACATACATGCTCCAAGCCTGCAAACCTCAAACATGCAGAACTACCCTGATGTTTTTTCATGATGTGGTCTATTAACCTGGGGCATCCTTTTCCTGTCCTAATTGAATTCACATGTTCGCGAAACCTCTCGAACATAGGACGGATAGTCTTCCCTAAATAATAGGAACCACATCCACAGGTTACTACATAAATCACATACCTCGTACGACAATTTATGAACTGTCTGACCGTGTGGTTGAGGCCACCAAAACTTAAATTTTTACCCTGTCTGATTTGTGAGCATTATGAGCAATTCCCACACCTATAATTGCTGGTGGGTTTATTGCTCATAAGCCAGTTAGTTGCTCTATTCTCCACAAACTTACTTCGAACCAATTTATCTTTTATAGTCTTGCAACGCTTGAAAGTGATAATTGGTCTGCTGGATACATATTCTTTTAGGCCTTCCTCATTCTTTAGCATATCCTAATTACGTAGTATAGCTTGTTAGACCCTCTCTGACATTGGGCTATACTTAAACGCAAACAGGAATCTGCCTTTATCCCGGCTTCTCTCGGCTGACTTCCTATGCAATAGGTTAGACTGCGTCTGTTGTGCAGCTCTCTGCTTCGCCTTATCAACCTCCGTCTCCGGATACCCTCTAGCCAGTAGCCTGTCTTTCAGTTCACCAGCCTGGCTCTCATATCCCACATCGGTATTATTAATATGCCGTAATCGGACGAACTGTTTTTATTTTTTCGTTCACATAGCTGTGTGAGGGCTTGTTTTTTGTGGGACAAGTTGTACTTTCTAATGCCACCATTTAGTATGGCATACAATAAAGTGGGAAGCGGGAATTTTTTTTTTCCACGGCGCTCCCTTTTGTGGAACTGACCTATGCCCTTCATTCTCTGGGTCAGTACGATTACGACGATACCACATATGCATAGTTTTTTTTTATTTTTTATGTCCAAATAGTATAAAAATAAACTTTGAAAAAAAATTATTTTTTTCACATCACCATATTCTGACCTCCATAACTTTTTAATAGTTTTATCTATTGAGCAGTGTGGGGACTCATTTTTTGTGGGACAATCTGTAGTTTTTATTGATACCATATTTTTGATCACAGTTTATTACATTTTTTGGGGTAAGAGAAGTGATCAAAAAAAGTCAAATTGTCCATTTTGACCCTTTTTTACGTTACGCCATTACATTAACCATATTGGAATATTTAATAGTATGGGCGTTTTCGGACGCGGTGATGCCCATGATGTTTATATTTTTTGTTAATTATGTATTTATTTTTTCATTATACAGGAAGGAGGGTGATTTAAACTTTTGTAGTTTTTTAAATGCTTATATATATATTTTTATATTTATGTTTTTTTTTTACTTTTTTATGGTTTTGAAGCTCTTATTTAAACCCACAAAACCCATTTTTTTTTAATCTGAAACCTCGTGAGTCTCTTATCCTCATGGATCTGTTAGACCCATTATTTGAGGAGAATTACTAATTTCTTATGTTGGCCTGCCACCTGCTGGCCAAAATAAGAGTTGCAGCTTCAATACCCTGGTCCTCTTCAGAGAGACCCAGGGTATTGAAATCAATTACCGGCATCCTCATTGGCCGCAGAGGATGCTGATAAGAAGCCCGTAAGCTTGAGACTCAGGTTTTTCACCCTTTAGATACCGTGATCACACTTGATCACGGCATCTAAAGACTTTAATGACCGCGATCAGCGCTGGTAGCGATAGGGTTAGCCCTTTCCTGACAGAACGATTTTAAGTTGTTGATTTTCGCTCCCTGCCTTCCAGGAGCCATAACTTTTTTATTTTTCTGTTAACATAGCTGTATCATGACTTGTTCTTTTGTAGAACAAATTGTACTTTCTAATGGCTCCATTTAATATTGCATAGGATGCAGTTGGACGCTAGAAAAAAAATTCAAATGGGGTGGAATTAGAAAAAAACACGCCATTTTGCCACATTTTTTATGGGTTATGTTTTATGGCGTTCACTATGCGGTAAACCTAACTTGTGCTCATAATCCTCCAGGTCAGTACAATTATAATGTTGCTTACAAAAGGCTGATTGCACCAAAACTGGTTTACGTCACTTTTAGTTTTATATTTCTCACAGCAATTTGGGGACTTTAAAATGAAAACAAAAAAATCTTTAATAATTGAAAGATATAAAACTTGAATGCCATTTGAATGAAACACCTGACTGGGTACAATGTATCTGTAGCGATACTAAATCACTTTGTTATGTATCACTTAGAGAGCTGAATACACCACATGCGCTGCCACTCCATACAGCTGGAGTCTGCTCACACACCTCATCAAACTTAATCAGGGATTATTATCAACTACCGCTAGCTGCACATATCATAACTGAGCTAATCTAACTATGCTAATTGATCATACATCCACGGCTCGACGCGTTTCTTTACTATAAACTTCCTCAAGAGCCCTATATCAAAAGCATAGTGTTCTGTTCAAATCTCAAACCAGTACATCGCTGTCCTCCCTTACAGAGGCAGCGCTCTGGCACTAGTGTGCAACAGCGGTTATTTAAACAGTAAACCCCTCCCATAGTTTATTGGGGCCACGCCCAGCCAGCATCACATGATCGGAGCAGAACGCTCCTATGTCGAGAGGCTGGCTAACACATTGGGGGACCCAACAAGAAGGGACAACTCCCCTCAACAATATTGGGGACTTTAAAGGCGAATATAAAGTCAGCATAGATGGCTGAACAAAGGAGATAAAATAGTGAGACTTAATGTGTCTCTTTTATATGATCTTAATTATTAATACAAAAAGTGTAATGTGGGTATAATGTTACACTGCTACTGTTGTCAAGTCAATGAAATTATGACATTTGCACAGGATATCGTCCCAACATAGATAGCATATACACAATCACTTAATGTATACCTACAATTACACTTAAATCATTGAACATAGCCATGTTGACATAGGGCACAATGAGGAAAATTATTAACATAAACACTCTTCCCCTTACCATCAGTAGTGTACGCAAGAAATAACAAAGCTGGAACAAGAATGATACCTACTGCTAGATGTAGTGTCAATTAGATATCTCAGACACAAAATTATGGGCATAAACTCCCCAAAAACATTTTGGGGGGATTTTCAAGATGGTAAATTATATAGCCTTATTTAATCCCTGAGGATATCCCCCAATAATATATACATTCATAGAAGACACCCTATTTCCAGACATCCCTATTTCCAAAAAGCATGAAAAGGATATGTGGTCATTTAGCCCATTGGGATGCACGGTTTTTAAATGAAAGATCCATTATGCTTCTTTTCTGAGGAGGCTTTGGTCAAAATTGCACCCTCTTGGAGAAGGTCTTACCACCACAATGCCCTGAAACGTAATTACCCCCAGATCCCCTTTGTGGCAATTTACCACATGATGGGCTAGTGATGTTTCTGCCTTATTCCGGACATCATTGAGATGCACACCAATTCTTCTCCCAAACTCCCTCCGGGTCTTACCCACGTACTGTACGCCACATCTACAAGTGACCAAATACACCAAACCAGTAGTTTGACAGTTGATGAAGGTCCCGATGTCATAGGTGAGGCCTGTACGTGTACATTAAAAGGTATTGCTTTTTTCCATTGAACCACATGTGATGCAGGCACTGCAACGATAAGTGCCCCACATCGAACCAGTTAGCCAATCTGGCCTGTGAGGGGGAGGTTCATAGAAGCTGTTGACCAGTCGATCCTTAATGTTCCTACCTCGTCGATATGTGATCGCTGGAGTGTCTCCTACTAGATGCCCAATATCCGGGTCATCCTGTAATATTCCTGAATAACGAGATAAGATATCCCTCACTTGTTTGTGAGCGTCATCAAACTCTCCAATAATACGAATCTGTTATGGTTCAGATACCCTATTAAAAGGGATTAGGAGAGATTCCCTATGACAACCCAAAGCATGTTGGTATGCTTGACTTCACGCCGAGGAGGGATAACCGCGGTCAAACTGATGTCTCAAATCATTTGCAGCAACGCGAAAGTTCTGCAAGTTAGTACAGTTGCGGCAAAGACGCAAATATTGTCCCCTCGGAATACCACGTCCAAGGGCCATTGGGTGACAGCTACGCCAATCAAGTCAGCTATTGGTCGCCGTTTGTTTCTGAAAAAGCCGAGTGCCAATGTATCCGTTAGAATCCTTGTAAATGGTAAGATCAAGGAACGTGATGGAGTAATCATTGATCTCAGACGTGAAGTAAAGACCCCAATTATTGTTGTTGAGGTTCCGGACAAATTCATTAAAATTATTTTTGTCCCCTTTCCACAGGATCAACACTTCATCAATGTACCTCAACCAAAGCACAATTGACAACGCAAAACCACTCATGTCTTCCCCAAACACCACATCACGTTCCCAAGGGCTCCCCATCGCCACGCCCCTTAATTGGTGGTGAACTTTCCTGTTAAACATGGCTATTGTGGTTCAGAATAAATTCCCACCAAGCTCCTGGGGCTTCAAGTGGGTGCACTCCATAAGGAGAAGATTTTCTTGAACATTCTCCCAGTAGAGATGAGCAAATTTTTCAAATTTGATTCGGCCGGTTCGCAGAATTTTTTTAAAAAATTTGGTTCGATCCGAATTTATTCACGGTGAATAACATTAAAAAACTGCTATTTCCTGGCTTCAGAGATCTTTTATAGTGATGTAGAACACTGTGCCTTGCAGTAACATGCATAGGGAGTCTGCTGTGGTAGTGAAATAATACTGTGAGTCAGTATGACATGCAGATAACAGGCATCGCTCTTAGAATCACTGAAAACTTAACTTATTTGGGCAGTCACAGGGCCAAAACTAACCAATTAACTCAAGTATGAACTCAGCTTTAAAGGTCGATGTTAGCGCCAAGAAGAAGCGCACACTCCTTTTACACCGTCGTCAGCTGATTTCACATAGATGTCTACAGAACCTGTTCTATTAAACACTTGTACAAGTGCAGCGCCCCAACAGAGTGAAGAGGGTGTCAGCAATAAGTTTGTGTTGACGTCACTGATTATTTTGACCGTCCTCTGATCCGTCGGAACAATAACCCTCAAAAAACGGATCCTGTCTGTTGAGAATCCGCCTTCGCTTGGTCAGCATTTGGTCAATAATCCATCAGTATTGCTAATGCCAAAAAAAAAACAGGAGTGGATCCAAAACAGAGATGACCCGTGAATGAGGAGACCACAGAGTGGTCCAATGACAGAGTCTGGAGGTGGCGGCAGCATCAGAAGGAAGCCACAGAGTGTCACAATGACAGTGTGGAGTGGCGGCAGCATCACGAGGCCACAGAGTGGCACAATGACAGAGTGTGTAGGTGGCAGCAGCATCAGGAGACCACAGAGTGGCAAGGTGACACAGTGTTGAGGTAGCAGCAGCATCAGGAGACCACAGAGTGGCAAGGTGACATAGTGTGGAGGTAACAGCAGCATCAGGAGACCACAAAGTGTCAGGGTGACATAGTGTGGAGGTGGCAGCAGCTTCAGGAGACCACAGAGTGACCTGGTGACCGAGTGGGGAGGTGGCAGCATCAGGAGACCACAGAGTGACCTGGTGACCGAGTGAGGAGGTGGCATCAGCATCTGGTGATCACAGAGTGGCAAGTTGACATAGTGAGGAGGTGACAGCAGCATCAGAAGACCACAGAGTGACCCGGTGACAGAGTGGGGAGGTGGGTAGCAATACTAGTACCAGCTGAAGATGGTGGGTGAAAGAAAGAGCACTTGGCATCAGATGTGTGGCATCAGGCAGGTGGCAGCATCAGAATAGTAGCTGAGGCAGGTAGCCAGAAGAAACCGGTCTCTTTTATCAAAGTGTTGGTGTGGCACCATGGATAATCTAGTCTGATGTATCAGGCATTGGTGGGTGGAAATCCTGGCTGATCCACGCCTGATTCATCTTGACAAAGGTCAGTCTCTCCACATTTTGGGTGGACAGGCCAGTTCTTCTTGGGGTAACCATGGCCTCCACCGCACTAAACACCCGCTCTGATGCACACTACTGGACGGGCAAGACAGCTTTTCCAGGGCAAACTCTGCTAGTTGTTAATATACTCTAATACACACCAAAAAGGGCTGTAATTTTCTCCGTTCAACACACAACGGCTAATAACCCCTTTTTCTGTTTCCCCACTAATACACAACAAAAAGGGCTTTAGAACATATAACTGCACCGCTGAACGGCAAATATATTTATATTTTGCAACTATTACACACCAAAAAGGGCTTTAGAACATATAACTGCACCGCTGAACAGCAAATATATTTTATTTTTCCCACTAATACACGACAAAAAGGGCTTTAGAACATTTAACTGCACCACCGAACGGCAAATATATTTTTCTTTTGCCACTAATACACTCCAAAAAGGGCTTTAGAACATATCTGCTGAACGGCAAATAAGCCTTTTTTTCCCACTTATACAAGCCAAAAAATCCTTAAGAACATACATATAACTGTACCACACCAGCGCAAATAAGACGTAGAAATATTTCCTTGTAATAAACCCTTTTAATGGCTGTATCAAACTGCACTTGCACCCTAATAACAAGAACGGTTTGCAGGAATTACAGAGCTGTATAATGGCAGTTTGGTTCCCCAGTCAGTGCAGCAAGGTGTAATAGGATTGTTCCTATTACCCAGGCTGTAACCTCCCCTACTGAACCCTGTTCAACATAAATGCTGTGGAATGATTCCTCCCTATCCTTTCCCTAAACCTTGAATTATCTTTCCCTGCACTTGTAAATAGTTTTTTACCACAATTAGGATTTTTCTAGCACTGTCCCTAGTGCCTGCTGATGTTCTCCCTGCACTAAGTACACTGCTAAATGGCAGAATCCAAGATGGCTGAGGCTATTAATAGGGCTGTGACATCACAGGGCTAGCTGGCTGCTGATTGGCTGCATGCATGGCATTATGGGTGATCCCGCCTTCCCAGAGTTCCTTGCTCTGTGTCCTCATACGTGCAGCAGCCATTTTAGAAAAAAATGCGATTTGTTACAACGAAGCGTGAGGAAATTCGGATTCGGTGCAAA
This sequence comes from Bufotes viridis, assembly GCA_033119425.1. Taxonomy (NCBI): domain Eukaryota; kingdom Metazoa; phylum Chordata; class Amphibia; order Anura; family Bufonidae; genus Bufotes; species Bufotes viridis. Next base: position 236,384,392 of record CM065593.1, read on the forward strand.
TTGAATTTTTTCTGAAATTGGGATCAAATTCCACTTTGTCAACTTCGATACGCTCATCTCTAGCTGTCAGTATCTACTATCCCTGTTGTTGGGATTGTCTTCGCTCCATTTAAATTGCTTATTTCTTGACTCTAACTGTGGACAGATTCTTCGTTGGGATTTTGCCTGTCATTCTCAATGCCTGTCTACTGTACAGCCTGTCCGAAATACCTTTGTTCCACAACATCTGCAAGGACCGCCCACTACTCTGATATTTTTGACAAAAAGGAGGAGGAAACACTGACTCTACATCATCCCTATGACTGTCCTATTGATCTAATCTCTGGTACCACTCCTCCCTGCGATCCATTTTATCCACCGGAAACCCTAGCTATGTCCAAGTATAGCAAAGAAAACTTAGACGAAGGTTTTATCTTAAAATCCATGCAGGGTCACTTCGCCCCCTGCACTGACTATCGCAGACTGAATAAAATATCAGTGAAAAACAGATACCCTTTGCTGGTGATTCCTGAGCTGTTCAACAGACTTTGGGGTGCCATCATTTTCTGTAAACTTGATCTGTGAGAGGCCTATAACTTGATCCAGATTCGAAAGGGAGATGAGTGGAAGACCACTTTTAATCCCTGTGTGGCCATTACGAATACTTGGTCATGCCATATGGACTCAGCAATGTTCCAGTTGTTTTCCAAGACTTTGTTAATGACATCTTGCTGGATCTTCTGTACACTTGTGCTGTATACGTAGATGACAGTCTGATCTACTCATCTGATCTCATCTCCTGTCAAAAACATGTGGCACTTCAGCATGTAAAAGAAAATAGACTTTATGTTAAATCTGTTTTTGAAAAATAAACTCTCTTCTCTTTCTTGGCTACATAATATCTGAACAAGGCATACAAATGGATCTAGAGAAACTGTCTGCTGTGTTAAACTGGCCACGACCTAATAGATTACATGCTAGCCAATATTTTCTAAGTTTTGCCAACTATTACAGGCTCTTTATTCGACGTTTTACTACTTTAACTGCGCCAATCTCAGTTTTAATCTGTAAGGGAGTGAATGCCAGGGAATGGACTCATGAGGCCGAGTCTGCCTTCCAGACCTTCAAACAAGCCTTTTCTACTGCACTAGCCCATCATCACCCAGACATCTCCAAACAGGTTTTTCCTTGAGGTGGAAGCCAGAGGTTTTAAAGTCATTATCTACACTAACCAAGAAAACTTAAAATGCATCTGTAGCATCTAGCAGTATTCACTCGATTAAACCAGGCATACTTCCTGGTAGGATGATCCTGCTCATAAAAATGATACCTGTCTTGAGAAGCGTTCTCAAGAAAAAAGGCTTTTCTTCTAGATGGAAATGAAGCCTTTAGCTCTTCAATTCGGCTCTTCATCTTTCCAGTGCTGGTCATGCTCTTCTGTGCACTAAAGCCTCCTTTGCATGAAGGATATAAATCCTTTTTCTCGGGAACTCCAGAACTGGTTTTCACAAGACAGTAATACTTTTAATCAGCAGGATCAACCCTACCAGACAGCATGCCTGGTTTAATACGGTATGTCCTGCTGACAGGTGCTCTTTAACCTATATCCAGTCCACATTCCACCTGATAAAACTTTTGTTCCTTTAGCTTAAAGGAGGCAGGTTCTGTCATGGGGTAATCGTTCCAAAGTTTCTGATTATCTTAGACAATGTAAAACAGCTAATTTGATCTCCAGACGTTATTGGCGGTCTCCTATTTCTTTTCTGTGGTCTTCTTTTTCTATTCTCTGTGTAAGGTGCCATGGCAACACATTGCCATGGACTTTATTACCTTCTTCCTAGAGATATACTGTTCTCTAGGTGATAATAGACAGATTTTTAAAGATGGCTCACTTCATACCTCTGTCTGGGCCACCAGCCAACTAGCGTAACTGTTTATTCAACATATCTTTTGTACATAAAGGTGTGCTTATACTGTCTACCTGTGTACCAAACTCTGCCTGTTTAGTGACTCTGACCTTTCTTTGTCTGTCTTGATGTTACTATATTGACCCTTAGCTGTCTTTCCTTACCTCAGACTTGCACAGATATGCACAAACTATGCCTGCATTGACCATGGCCTGTTTCCTGACTACAAGTATTGCCTTTACCCTCGGTGATACACACCAGTGTCTCTGACCTCACTGTTTCTACAGCAAGATAAGACTAGGCGCTAGCCCTAGGTGGTCAGGCTTAGGGTAACAGCCAAACAGGCTGGCACTCCACTGTTTCCATAACTCTCATTGTAGTGAATAGGAGGTACACGAACAGTGTAGCAGAACAAGCTATGCAACTTACATAACTCTGGACAGTCACTTTCGAGTATGGCGGTCTCAAGCTGAGTGCTTCCTGCCTTTACTGTGGAACAACACACCGCCCCAACTGCTGGTCTGAAGATCTGGGGAGTCATCACATATGACAGTCGGTCACCCCTAGTAATGATACAAGGGACACTACCAGCTCAGCAATATGTGCAGGACATCCTGCGACCACATCTTTTGCCTCTCATGGCAGGCCTTCCAACTGGCATATTTCAGCAGGATAATGCTTGCCCACACGCAGCAAAGGTTTCCCAGGAATGTCTCCTTCAGATTTCAACATATCATTAACCTGTCTGTTCCCCAGATTTATTGACAATAGAACATTTATGGGACCAGCTGGGATGCCAGCTTCGGCAACCTACAGTATGAGTGTGCTGGATCTACAGGCTCACCTGCAACATTTGTGGATATCATATAAAATCTGTATGCCTCCATACCCAACAGTATCTCATCTTGTATCCAGGCAAACAGGGTACTTGAGCCTCCTTTCAATTTTATAGTTTATGCCTTTCCCCAGTAAACTTATATTTTCGCTCTAATATTGTCACCTACATTTATCATCAGTGCATTTAGACATATAACGTTTCATTTGATTCCAAAAAACTCCTTCTTGGTCCGTTATTTTTTTGTATTTATATATATATATATATATATATATATATATATATATATATTCTATCTCCACCAATTCCACCGCCACAGATACATGGCTGGTGTTTGTGTTCCAGATTCCAAGAAAGTCAATATGCAATGATTTTTGTTTTTACAAAAGCTATAAAAACATTTTCACTTTTTAGGGAGTAGCTACAGTACAGAATGGAACCTGAAAACAAGGAAGTTGCATGTTTAGGGTTAGGAGTAGCAGTTCAGTATTGAACCTGACAGACAAAACAGGAAATTTGTGGCTGTGTAGGGGTAGTAGTAGTGGCAGCAGTAGCTACACTGGCAGCAATACAGTATGGGACATGATTAACAGGCAGACAGTGTCAGTGGCGTCATTAAGCCTATTATAAATATCCAGTCCACACTTTCAGCAATAACAGATCTGTTGATTGTCATCATCATTAACTTATTAATTTAACCCCTTCCAGAAAAAGTTTGAACCAAATGCCAAAGTCTCATTTTTAAAATCTGACATGTGTCACTTTATCTGGTAATAATTCTAGAATGATTTTACTGATCCAAGTGTTTTTAAGATTGTTTTCTTGTGACACATCGTACTTCATGTTAGTGGTGAATTTGAGTTGATATGTTTTACCTTTATGTACAAAAACATCTAAAATTGACAGAAAATGTGAAAAAATTAGCAATTTTCTAAATTTGAATTTCTCTGTCTTTAAGAAAAATAGCGATTCCTCACAAAATAATTATTAATTACCATTTCCCATATGTCTACTTTATGTTGGCATCATTTTGTAAATTTTTGGAAAATGTCAGTGTCACACTTCGATGTGAGAGGGAAACATCACACCAAGCATAGGAGGGAAGGGGGGAACAGGGAATCAGGCCTGAGAACTAGGGAAGGAAGATTGACACCGCCTAGTGAAAACCCTAACCAAAATCATGACTGACTACAAGTATGAACAGACCCCAAAGGTAGGCGAGTTCATACGCAGTAATACCTAGAGTCCTATCTAGCCCTATAGGACCCCGGTACTAATGGCAGGGACAAGACTACCTGTTCCTCCTGAAGGAAGGACGAACAGGAGTCTCCTCCAGGCCTAATACAAACAATAGGTAAATGCAACACACAGAAAAGGCAAAAAAATACAAAAGGGAAAGGAAAGACTTAACTTTAAAGGAGCAATGGAAGCACCAGGAACTCAGCTGAGATCCAACCACAATCTATCCAAAGGTCGAAACAGAAGCTATAAACTGCACAGCATTGTGGAAGAAGCAACAATAAATAGAGAAGGTTAAATTACCCTAATAGCCACACCTGGGGAAAGAAGGTGTTGCAAGCACCAGAAACAACACAGACGTCATTTGATCCAAACGGAAAACATGTCAGATCAAACCACGTGTTGCCAGTCTCACCGATCTCCTGCCACCTGTTGCGGAAACGTCCTCGATAGTAACCCCCTTCTACGCGTGACCTCCAGACACCCAGGACCGACCTTATCCAGGTGAGACCTGTGAAAAGCTTTCACCAAACGACTGGAATTTACGTCAGATGCCGGTACCCGCATCCTCTCCTCTGGTCCATAACCCTTCCAGTGATCAAGATACTGAAGAGATCTACAGAGAACTCGAGAGTCAATTATCTTGGCGATCTGAAATTCCAAACTACCGTCCACCATGACAGGAGCGTGTGGCAAGGAAGATGGCTCCAAAGGTTCAACATATCTCTTCAACAAAGATTTATGAAACACATTATTAATTTTCAGGGCCTGAGGGAGTTCAAGACGAAAAGCTACAGAATTAATAATGGCAGTGATCTTATATGGACCAATAAATCTTGGACCCAACTTCCAAGAAGGTACCTTCAACTTAATGTTTCTTGTGGACAGCCACACAGAATCACCTACTCTCAGGTCCGGACCTTTCATACGTTTCCTGTCAGCCACACGTTTATACTTGTTGCCCATATTCATCAAGTTATCTTGAATTTTACGCCATATAGATGACAATGATGACGAAAAATGTTCCTCTTCAGGAATACCAGAAGTATCTGAACCAGAAAATTTGCCAAACTGTGGGTGAAACCCATATGCCCCAAAAAACAGAGATTTCCCAGTGGACTCCTGTCTACGATTATTGATGGCAAACTCTGCCAAAGACAAAAACAAAGACCACTCCTCCTGATTTTCAGAGACAAAACATCTCAAGTAAGTCTTTGACTGAGGATGAAAAGCCGAGGAAAAGGACAGTTGTACCCCTAGTCGAGTACAGAACGCTTTCCAGAATCTGGAAACAAACTGAGTCCCACGGTTCAAGACCACGTCAGAGGGAATGCTATGGAGTTTCACAATGTTGTCAACAAACACTTGTGCAAGTGTTTTAGCATTAAGTAGGCACTGGCGATGCTATAAAGTGCACCATTTTACTAAAGCGACCAACTACCACCAGAATAACTGTATTTCCTGAACAATTAGGTAGATCAGTGATAAAATCCATGGATAAGTGAGTCCATGATCTGGACGGGATGGGCAACGGAGGTAGAGATCCGGAAGGCCAAGTATGTGTCCCCTTAGCGCGTGCACAGGTACTACAGGCTGACACATAGTCCTCAACACACTTACGCAACCCCGGCCACCAGAATCTACGAGAGATGAGGTCAGCAGTGAATCTGCTCCCAGGGTGTCCCATAAGAACCGCACAGTGATGTTCCTCAAACACCTTGGGACGCAATTCGGATGGCACAAACAGTTTCCCAGAGGGACAAGAACCCTGGGACTCTAACACCTTTACCTCTAGGTCAGGGTAAAGAGCGAATATCACCACCCCATCCAACAGTATAGGACTCGGATTTTCAAAATCACCACCTCCAGGAAAACTACGTGACAAGGCATCTGCCTTGACGTTCTTAACCCCAGGACGATAGGTGACAGTGAAATTGAATCTGGGGAAAAACAAAGACCATCCGGCCTGTCTCGGGTTCAGTCATTTAACCGACTCCAGGTAAGCCAAGTTGTTGTGATCTGTGAACACCGTGATCGGATGAATCCCCCTTCCAACCAATGAAACCATTCTTCAAAAGCTAACTTAATGGCCAGTAACTCTATGTTCCCCACATCATAATTTCTCTCTGCTAAAGGTTTTTTTTTTAGAGAAAAAGGCACATGGACTCCATTTAACAGGTGACAGGCCCTGCGATAAAACTGCTCCTACCCCTACCTCGAATGCGTCCACCTCCACAATAAAAGATTGTGATACATCCGGCTGCACCAATATAAAGGCGGAAGAAAAGCATTACTTAATCGCAGAAAAGGCGTGCAGCGCCGAATCAGACTACACTGAAACATCTGTCCCTTTCTTAGTCATGTCAGTTAAGGGTTTTACTATTGTCGAATAGTTCTAAATACATTTTCGGTAATAGGTGGTGAATCTCAAAAACCGCATAAGAGCCTTCAGATTTTCGGGTCAATCCCAGTCCAATACAGCACAGACTTTCTCTGGATCCATTCAAAAACCCGAAGATGACAGCAGGTAGCCCAAAAACTGAACCTCTTGTACAGCAAAAACACACTTCTCTAATTTTGCGTACAATTTATTATCTCTTAGGATCTGTGACACCTGTCTAACATGATCCTGATGTATCTCTACATCTGGAGAATAAATTAGAATGTCATCCAAATACACGACTACAAACCTCCCCACAAGGTGATGAAAAATGTAATTCACAAAATGATGGAAAACCGCCGGAGCATTGGTCAACCCAATAGATATGACCAGGGGCCGGCTCTCAGGGGGTGCCAGAAGCAATGAGCGCTTCCATCAGTACAGACAGAAGAGCTTATTGCTGGAGCGCAGGGAGCTGGGTCCTGTCACTCATCATTCAGCTCCCATCGCTCCTCCCCTCCTTTAGGTCGGCGGCACACAGAATGGTGAAGCCGGAAGACTTCTCCCTGCTACACCATTTAGCCAGCAGGCACATATCGCGCTGCTGTACTGTGTGGAGCCTGCAGGCTGAAAATTTGCATAGGCTCCGCCCACACAGTGCTGCAGAGCGATCTGTGCCTGCAGGGAAGAGAGATATGTGAGCTTTAGTAACGGGACAAGGTGAGTAGTTACTGTGTTTTTTTGTTTTTTAAAACAGAGGGGTCACAGAGGACTTTATTACTATGGAGGGGTCACAGAGGGCTTTATTACTATGGAAATGGCACAGAGGGTTTAATTATTATGGAGGGGGGCACAGACAGAGGACTTTATTACTATGGAAGGGGCACAGAGGACTTTATTACTTTGGAGGGCATACAGAGGGCATTTTTACTATGGAGGGGGCACAGAGGACTTTATTACTATGCAGGGGGCACAGAGGACTTTATTACTATGAAGGGGGCACAGAGGACTTTATTACTATGAAGGGGGCACAGGGGGCATTACTAATGTGAAGGGGGCACAATGGGCATTTCTACTATGGAGGGAGCACAGAGCCAGAGGGCATTACTTAAATGAAGGGGGCACAGAGGGCATTATTACTGTGAAGGGGCCACAGTGGACATTATTGCTGTGAAGAGGGCACAATGAGGATTTCTACTATGGAGGGGGCACAGAGGATATTACTAGCACAGTGGCATTACTACTAATAAGGGGGCACAATGGGCATTATTACTGTGAAGGGGGCACAGTGGGTATTATTACTATAAAGGGGGCACAATAAGAATTATTACTATGAAGGGGACACAATAGGGATTATTACTATGAAGGGGCACAATGGGGATTATTACTGTGAAGGGGGCACAGTGGGGTTTATTTCTGGGCAAGCACCAGAAACAACACAGACGTCATTTGATCCAAACGAAAAACATGTCAGATCAAACCACGTGTTGCCAATCTCACCGATCTCCTGCCACCTGTCGCGGGAATGTCTGTGATAGTTAGAAGGCTTAGAATTTTTTTTGACATTTTCAAGTAAATTTTGAAAAGTGTGTGGGGAGATTTATCAACTTATATAAAGTAGAACTGACTTAATTGCCCATAGAAACCAATCAGATTCCACCTTTTATTTTTCACAGCTCCTTGGAAAATTAAAGGTGGAATATGATTGGTTCCTATGGGCAACTAAGCCAGTTCTACTTTACACCAATTTGATAAATCTCCCCCATTGTTTTTAAGGGCCAGTTCACTTCTGAAGTGACACTTAAGGAGCTTACAAAATAGAAACAACCAAAAAATGACAACATTTTAGAAACTACACCCTCAATTTATTTAAAACTGGTTTTACAAACTTTGTTAACTCTTTAGGTGTTCCACATGAATTAAAGCAAAATAAAGGTGAAATATAGATATATTTTTTGTGTAGATTTTCCCTTTGTTTTCTGTAACACAGCAAGGGTTAACAGCAAAACAAACCTCAATATCTATTATCCTGATTCTGCAGTTTACAGGAACACCTCATATGTGGTCGTAAATCTCTTCATGGGCACACAGCAGGGCGCAGGAAAGGAAAGGAGCTCAATATTGTTTTTGTAGAGCATGTTTTGCTGAATGGGGAACTGGAATTAGTGATGTGTGAGGGGGACTATGACATAGTGGGAATAACAGAGACATGGCTGGATGATAGCTATGACTGGGCAGTTAATGTACAAGGATACAGTCTGTTTAGAAAGGATCATCAAAACCGAAGAGGGGGAGGGGTCTGCCTTTATGTTAAGTCCTGTCTAAAGCTCACAATTCGAGAATACATCTGAGGGACATGAACATGTGGAGTCACTGTGGGTAGAGCTACATGGAGCCAAAAACAATAATAAAATACTAATAGGAGTTTACTATAAACCACCTAATATACCAGAGTCCACAAAAAATCTACTACTAAACGAAATAGACGAAGCGGCAAATCATAATGAGGTGGTTATTATGGGGGACTTCAACTACCCAGATATAGACTGGGAAACTGAAAGCTGTACATCCCATAAAGGAAACAGGTGCTTGGCAATAACCAAAGAAAATTACCTTTCCCAACTGGTTCAGGACCCAACTAGAGGGAAGGCCATGCTAGAGTTAGTATGGAGTATTAACTAATAGACTTGACAGAACAACAGACGTGCAGGTTGGGGGACACCTGGGAAATAGTGACCATAAAGTAACCTTCCAATTATCATTCAAAAGAGCATTTCTACAGGAAGGAACAAAAATACCATACTTTAAAAAAGCTAAATTTTGACAACTAAGAGAGGCCCTAGGCCTAACTAACTCGGACAAAGTCAAAAATAAAAAATACAGCCACAAAAACAGGATATCTTTTAAAGCATCCTAAAATCTCATTGTGAGAGGTACATACCATATGTGAATAAAAAGTTAAGGAACAAAAATAAACCATAAAAATAGAACTGTATAGAAAGCATATAAATCATTAAAACAGGAGGGTAGCGAGGAAGCACTAAAAAACTGTAAGGAAAAAAATATAACATGTAAAAAACAAATAAAAGCGGCTAAAGAGAGTAAAACTAACCCTAAAATGTTCTTCAATTATATAAATGTTAAAAAGTATAAATCTGAAGGTGTCAGCCCTCTACATAGCAATGAGGGGGGTGTTGAACCTTTAGAGAGTAATGAGGGGGAGTTGCAGATAACGACGAGGAGAAAGCAAAGCTGTTAAATATTTTTTTCTCCAATGTATTCACTGAGGGAAAAAAACTGTCAGATGAAATGCTGAATGTAAAAATAAATTTCCCGTTAAAAGTGTCCTGTCTGACACAGGAGGAAGTACAACAGCGACTTAAAAAGATTAAAAAAGACAAATCGCCACGACCGGATTGCATACACCCCCATATCCTAAGGGAATTAAGTAATGTCATAGCCAGACCCTTATTTCTGATATTTGCGGACTCTATACTGACAGGGAATGTTCCACAGGATTGCTGCATAGCATAGTAGTGCCAATATAAAAAAAGGGTCCAAAAACAGAGCCTGGAAACTATAGGCCGGTAAGTTTAACATCTGTTGTGGGTAAACTGTTTGAAGGTTTTCTGAGAGATGCTATCTTAGAGGATCTCAACGGAAATAAGCAAATAACGCCATATCAGCATGGCTTTATGAGGGATCGGTCATGCCAAACTAATTTAATCAGTTTCTACGAGGAGGTAAGTTCTAGTCTTGAAAGCAGCGATTCAATGGATGTCGTATATCTGGACTTCTCCAAAGCATTTGACACTGTACCACAAAAAAGGTTAGTATGTAAAATGAGGATGCTCGGACTGGGAGAAAATGTCTGTATGTGGGTAAGTAACTGACTCAGTGAAAGAAAACAGAGGTTGGTTATTAACGGTACACACTCCGATTGGGTTACTGTCACTAGTGGGGTACCTCAGGGGTCAGTATCAGGGGTCATCATATTTATTAATGATCTTGTAGAAGGCCTGCACAGTAAAATATCTATTTTTGCAGATGACACTAAACTGTGTAAAGTAATTAACACTAAAGAGGACAGTTTTCTGCTACAGAGGGATCTGGATAGATTGGAGGCTTGGGCAGATAAGTGGCAGATGAGGTTTAACACTGACAAATGTAAAGTTATGCATATGGGAAGGAATAATGCAAGTCACCCATACATACTAAATGGTAAAACACTTGGTAACACTGACATGGAAAAGGATCTAGGAATTTTAATAAACAGCAAACTACAATGCAAAAAACAGTGTCAGGCAGCTGCTGCAAAGGCCAATAAGATAATGGGTTGCATCAAAAGGGGCATAGATGCCCATGATGAGAACATAGTCTTACCACTTAACAAATCACTAGTCAGACCACACATGGAGTACTGTGTACAGTTCTGGGCTCCTGTGAACAAGGCAGACATAGCAGAGCTGGAGAGGGTTCAGAGGAGGGCAACTAAAGTAATAACTGGAATGGGGCAACTACAGTACCCTGAAAGGTTATCAAAATTAGGGTTATTCACTTTAGAAAAAAGACGACTGAAGGGAGATCTAATAACTATGTATAAATATATCAGGGGTCAGTACAGAGATCTCTCCCATCATCTATTTATCCCCAGGACTGTGACTGTGACGAGGGGACATCCTCTGCGTCTGGAGGAAAGAAGGTTTGTAAACAAACATAGAAGAGGATTCTTTACGGTAAGAGCAGGGAGACTATGGAACTCTCTGTTTGAGGAGGTGGTGATGGTGAGTACAATAAGGGAATTGAAGAGGGGCCTGGATGTATTTCCCGAGTGTAATAATATTACAAGCTATAGCTACTAGAGATGGGTCGTTGATCCAGGGAGTTATTCTGATTGCCTGATTGGAGTCGGGAAGGAATTTTTTATTCCCCTTAAGTGGGAAAATTGGCTTCTACCTCACAGTTTTTTTTTTGCCTTCCTCTGGATCAACTTGCAGGATGACAGGCCGAACTGGATGGACAAATGTCTTTTTTCGGCCTTATGTACTATGTTACTATGTTACTATGTTTCCGGTTGCCATGTCACATTTGAAGAGACCCTGAGGTACCCCTAGAAAGGAAACCCCAAAAAGTGACCTGGTCATAAACCGCTTTTTGGGGTAAAGCAGCGTTCAGATGGGAAGGAGCAGCATCTGGATTTTCTAACATGGAATTTTCTGAAAGTTTTTTGGGGCCATAACAATTTTATTTTTCACCAATGTAGCTGTGTGAGGGCTTGTTTTTTGTAGGACGAGCTGTAGTTTTTATTGGTAGAATTTTGGGGTATGTCTTTTTGATCACTTTTATACAATTTTTTGGGAGGTGAGGTGGACAAAAATTGCCATTCTGTCAGTGTTTTCTATTTATATTTTTTATAGGGTTCCTTATAAAGTACATATGACATGATCATTTTATTCTGTGGGTTGATATGGTTATGGCGATACCAAATTGCCTATACTAACATCCATAACATTTTTATTTTTTCACCAATGTAGCTGTGTAAGGGCTTGATCATCGATTAAAAAGGAAAATCAGAACCTATTCCATCGGCGCTGCCAAGGACCACAGGACAGAAGAGTATCTGCTGGTATGGTATTTATTGGTCTACGCGTTTCAGGGGTGAAGTACCCCCTTCTTCAGGACAATATTACATAAAAGAGCACATTACAAACATTTATATAGCCATGTGCTATGAGTAATGGCGCCAAAAAACAATCAAAGGGACGGGGGGAGTAGACAGGGGGTGGGATTACTGGGGGGGGGGGGGGGTCCAGAGGTAGGTTCCCAGGTGTATTATCAGGGTTGCCGTTGGTATTTACATCTGTTAGATGGATGTGTGGCTTGCTATTCACTATTCAGTGATGTGAAGCCGGTAGGAGGGGTGAGGGTTATATCTCCACCCACATAGGAGCGTGATTGGTCTTGCTACGGTAAGGGGAGTAAGAGGTGGGCGGATATTTTTGCCGGTCACAATGTGATTTTGGCAAGTGCGGTTTAGCTGTCAGGTTGAAAGAAAAAAGGAAAAGAGACTGTCCCGGGGGCCAGGGACAATCGCGTTCCTGTTGAGGAGCGATATTGTCGTCTTGCTGTTAGGGCATGTCAGGGGGCAGTTGCGCTCCTATTGTAGAGTAGTATCGCTATCCCGCAGTTGCGGCATGTCAGGGGACAGGAGGCAGTCGCGCTAAAGGTGTGGACCTTTAGCGCGACTGCCTCCTGTCCCCTCACGTGGCAATCACGTGACTGCCTCCTGTCCCCTGACATGCCGCAACTGCGGGATAGCGATACTACTCTACAATAAGAGCGCGACTGCCCCCTGACATGCCCTAACAGCAAGACGACGATATCGCTCCTCAACAGCAACGCGATTGTCCCTGGCCCCCGGGACAGTGCCACTCCACTGCCACGGTCAAATTGGTTAGTCTGCACAGATTAACTATTCAGAGTGATAGCCGGCAAGGGATCACTCTAATTGGTCCCTTGCCAGCTTCTCCAGTGTCTCCGCTCTCAGTGACAACAGAGACTCTGGTTAACAGTTCGGGTGTAACTGTACGCCCGATTGTGTAAAAATACATGTAATCTGGACATACAGTTACGTCCAAATTCTGGAAGGGGTTAAGAAGCTTTGCAACAGTTTTTTTCAGAACAAAGTAAGGCTATTTTCACACTAGCGGCAGGGTAGTCCGTTGGGCTGTTCTGACGGGTGAACAGCCTGTCGAATCCATCCTGCCGCTAGTTCACGTGTGCCCCTGGACTGCTGCTCTGTCCCCATTGACTATAATGGGGGTGGGGGAGGAGTTCTGGCGGCAGTACGGCAGCGCACGGCGAGAGGCAGCCGGACTAAAAGTACTGCATGTCGTACTTTTAGTCCAGAGGCCTCTCGCCTTGTGCTGCCTTGCTGCCACCGTAACTCCATCCCCGCCCCCATTATAGTCAATGGGGACAGAGTGGCAGTCCGGGGGAACACGTGAACTAGCGGCAGGACGGATTCAACCCGCCGGAACAGCCTGACAGACTCCCCTGCAGCTAATGTTAAAGTACCCTAAGTACACTTATTAATTTAAGAAACTTTGCAACCGTAAATGTGCTACCTGGCCCCTACTGTAGCTTTAAATATTTATGTGCAGTCCAAGCAGAACCTCACATTATGTCTGCAGCTCCAGGTAGGATGTTGATTGAAGTACTATCCCTATCTCTTGTATGACTATGGTGGCACTGCAGGGAAATTGAGAACTTACTGCCAGGTCCCCCACACGTAACAGTTAGGACAAGACATTTCAAAATGCGGAACGCACACGATCCGTGTTTTGTGTATCTGCAATTTGCAGACCGCAAAACAGACTTTGGTCGTGTGCATGATCCTTGAATCATTGAGAGTTTCAGCAGCATAAAACCTTGTTGCCTGCTTAGAGTGAATGCTAACCTTGGAACATAATACTTTTTTTTCATCTAAACTGGTTGGAAATTCACAAAAAAAGACCAAGGGGATATCTCCTGCCTAACAACAATGTGCGGGTAAAATTACCTAGGCATCTTATATGAGACATCCACATATCCAAATATATCAATACATATACTCCCAATACAAACCAAAAACTAACACCAAAAAGGAGCCAAATGCAAATATCCATATAAATATACTTTATTAATACATAGAATTTAAAAATATGTGCAACAGGAGGTGCAAAAATTGAAGCGCCATCCTAGACTCAGTATTAGCTAGTAACAAAAAGGGGGGAAAGATACTGCATGCAAACACAATCGCCACCAGGCGTCATCCTGGTCCTTTGGCTGCATTTTCACTACTTTGGGTAAGACCTGCATTTATGTAATGATTATTTTTCTGGCATTCTGGCATTTGTAATGTCATTATTACTGGTTCCGTACTACGGAGGCAGTGATCCATGGTGTGATACTTCCGGCAGTGATCCATGGTGTGATACTTCCTCTGTATAGGGTAATGCTTATAATTAGCAGTATTTAAGTGCAAAACACGATTGTGTTTGCATGCAGTATCTTTCCCCCCTTTTTGTTACTAGCTAATACTGGGTCTAGGATGGCGCTTCAATTTTTGCACCTCCTGTTGCACATATTTTTAAATTCTATGTATTAATAAAGTATATTTATATGGATATTTGCATTTGGCTCCTTTTTGGTGTTAGTTTTTGGTTGGAAATTCAGTTTAAAGGGGTTATCTAACCCCTTAAATGCCCCCCATATGCCCGGGCCCCTAACATACAATGTAATTACCTGGCTCCCCGGCACCCGTGTCACTCCTGGTCCCTGCACGGCTGCCGCTGCTTCTCTCCATGCGCGGATGAAAACAACTGGTGTGAGGAGGAGGGAACAGCAGGCTGTGAATGGGGACAAACTCCCTAGCGTCACCCGCGATGCTAGGGAGACTCGTCCCTGTCACTGCCTGCTATTGGCTGACCACACCCTCCACCCCTCCCCCGACGCAAAATGTTTTCATCCGCGCACAGGAAAAATCAGCAGTGGCTGTGCGTGGACTAGATACAACATGGGTGCCGGAGAGCCAGGTAAGTACATTGTGTGTGAGTGGCTTGGGCATATGGCGGGAGGGGGGGGCATTTCAGGGGTCAGATAACCCTTTTAAGAGAGAAAAGGAGCCTACTGCATAACAGTAAACTGAGTAAAATAGCAGCATGCAATACGTTCCCTTAAGTGGTGGATGCAAGCTGCTAGCATGTTAAAGATTTTAACTAATCACAATAGGTTCAGCTGGAAATTTCCTTTGCAGGGCATATTTTCCCTACAGAGAACCCGTCAGATGTACTGCATGGATAGCATGACTCTATTAAATCAGAATCTGTTCATACAAAGCTGCTCTTAATTCATGTTTTTAACCCTTAGGGCAGGTATGCTCAACCCGAAGCCCTCCAGCTGTTGCAAAACTACAACTCCCATCATGTCCGGACAGCCTACAGCAGGGCATGGTGGGAGTTGTAGTTTTACAACAGCTGGACGGCCGCAGGTTGAGCATCCCTGCCTTAGGGGATTCTGTGATTTTACGTTTTTACATTTTTCACTACCCGCCTTTTCAGAGCCATAACCTTTGTATTTTTCTGTTTACTTAGCCATATGATATGTTTTTTGCTGGACTAGTTGTACTTTATAATGGCACCAATTAATATTGCACATGATGTAGCCAGGGGCAGGAAAAATTTCCAAATGGGGTGAATTCTGCCACGTTTTATGGGTTTTGTTTATACAGCATTCTGTATGCAAAGAAAATGACCTATTTTCATTTTCCGGGTCAGTATAATCACAGCAATACCACATTTGTATAGTTTGTATTGCGTTTTAATACTGGAAAAAAAAAACTGGAAAAAAAAGTTTTCTTTTCATCACCATATTCTGACCCTTATAACTTTTTTATAATTATGTGTGCTAGCTGTGTGAGGGCTCATTTTTTGCACGCTATCTGTACTTTTCAGTGATACCATTTTGTGCGTGACTTTTTGATGACTCTTTATTAATTTTTGTTTTTTGAAGGTACTGCTTGAGGCTCTGAGCCATCACCGGTACATAACAGCTTCCCTGATCTTAGCTATGGAACGCTGTTACAGCCGCAGGCATGCAGCTCCCGCATCTGCACCACTCAGATGCCGTGACATCTGAGGGGTTAAATGTATGTGATCGGCCTTATGGCTGATCGCATACATACGCCCCAGGCCTATGACGCCTGCTACACTTGCGAGCGGACGTTGCCAAGGAGTTAAAGAAGAGGAGGGTCCTCAGCAGTTAGTCCATATAGCCTCATATATACAGTTGCTTTCTTGGACCTCTTTAACTTTTAAATCTTTGGTTATGTAATGCCATAAAGATGTATGAAAAAATAAGCTCATAATCTGAAACCTAAAACAGCAGGTAGTACGGCCACCGGAATCTGCACTAATGCCGAAAATGGTCCAGTTCAGGAGTAAACCTGTTAAAGCGGAACAAAGGCTTGTATTAAATGAGGCGATATTATCAAGAGTGTAAAATATTTGTACAAAAATGTTCAGGGTATGTTGTACAATAAAACTTAAATGCATTTATTAATAAATTCCACATTTTACCTGTCTTTTCATGGTTTGCGTTTCAGCCTGACAGCTATATTGATTTCTCACAGGCAAGAAGCGAAAACCAGCTATTTGCTTTCTCAAGTCCCTCAAATTTAATAAGAAAATGCCATTGATTAGTGTTGAGCGAACCTGAAATGCAAAGTTTGGGTCCGTACCAAACTTTGAGAGTTCAGGTGCCCGGACCTGAACCCAAACTTTGCAGCAAAAGTTTGGGTTCGAGTTCGGTGTTCGGGCATTTAATAAAGCTTGTTGAAAGGCTGCAGGGCAGCCAATCAACAAACTTTTAAGCTGTGGGCACTTAGAAGTAATCACAGCCTTGCCTAGTAATGACATGGCTGTCATTGGCTGGTGCATCATGTGACCCAGCCTCTATACAAACTGGATCACGTGTAGCACTGCCCATCAGCTCTGAGTAGTGCAGGGACAGGAAGCAGGCAGCTGAAGTGAGGGAGAGTGTTAGGAATCTCATCTGGATTTTTATTCTGTGGGTGACCTACAGTGATTTATTTGTGGGTGCAATACACCAGCTTTGCACCCCTGACACAGAAATATAATAATTAATCTGGCTGTTAATTCTGTCGGTGACCTATAGCGATTTTTTTGTGGGTGCAATGCACCACCTTTGTACCCCTGACAAAAAAATATAATAGTTAATCTGTCTGTTAGTTCGGTGGGTGACATATACCCATTTTTGGTGTGAGGTACACCTGCACTGCATCCATGACAGGAAAATTAATATAGTTAATCCATCTGTTATTTCGCTGAGTGACATATACCCATTTTTGGTGTGAGATACACCTGCACTACATCCATGACAGGCAAATTAATATAGTTAATCTGTCTGTCAGTTCAATGGGTGGCATATACCCATTTTTGGTGTGAGGTACACCTGCACTGCATCCGTGGAAGGGAAATTAATATAGTTAATCCATCTGTTAGTTTGGTGGTTGACATACCCATTTTTGGTGTGAGGTACACCTGCACTGCATACATGACAGAGAAATTAATATAGTTAATCCGTCTGTTAGATCAGTGGGTGACATATACCCATTTTTGGTGTGAGGTACACCAGCACTGCATCCGTGACAGGGAAATTATTATATATATTCCGTCTTTTAGATCAGTGGGTGAAATACCCATTTTTTGTGTGAGGTACACCTGCACTGCATCCGTGACAGGAAAATGAATATAGTTAATCCGTCTGTTAGTTCGGTGAGTGCCATATACCCATTTTAGGTGTGAGGTACACCTGCACTGCATCCGTGACAGGGAAATTAATATACATAATCCGTCTATTAGATCAGTGGGTGACATATACCCATTTTTGGTGTGAGGTACACCTGCACTGCATATGTGACAGGGAAATTAATATAGTCAATCTGTCTGTTAGTTTGGTGGGTGACATATACCCATTTTTGGTGTGAGGTACACCTGCACTGCATCCGTAATAGGGAAATTAAAATAGCTATTTCGACTGTTAGTTCAATGGGTGGCATATACCCATTTTTTGTGTGAGGTACACCTGCACTTTATCTGTGAAAGGGAAATTAATATAGTTAATTTGTCTGTTAGTTCAGTGGGTGACATATACCCATTTTTGGTGTGAGGTACATCTGCACTGCATCCGTGACAGGGAAATTAATGTAGATAATCCGTCTGTTAGATCAGTGGGTGACATATACCCATTTTTGGTGTGAAGAACACCTGCACTGCATACGTGACAGGGAAATTAATATAGTTACTCTGTCTGTTAGTTTGGTGAGTTACAAATACCCATTTTTGGTGTGAGGTACACCTGCATTGCATACATGACAAAAAAATTAATATAGTTAATCCATCTGTTAGTTTGGTGGGTGACATATACCCATTTTTTGTGTGAGGCACACCTGCACTGCATCCGTGACAGGGAAATTAATATAGTTATTCCGAATGTTAGTTCAATGGGGGGCATATACCCATTTTTTGTGTTAGGTACACCTGCACTGCATCCTTGACAGGGAAATTAATATAGTTAATCTGTCTATTAGTTTGGTGGGTGACATATACCCATTTTTTGTGTGAGGTACACCTGCACTGCATCTGTGACAGGGAAATAAATATATTTAGTCTGTCTATTAGTGTGGGTGACCTCAAAGAATAAGGAGAGCATCAAATAAGGGACGTGGCCCTTATCGTGTTGCTGCTGGTGTTGCTGGAGCTCCTGTTGTAGGGAGAGGACGTGGTCGATCTGTGCCAGGTACACGCCCAAATAAAACACCTTGCTCAGGTGCACACATAGGTGACAGAACGTTCAGCGTTATTTTGTAGGCTCGGATACCAGTGTATGAATGCTGAGGCCAGAACAAGTAGAGGCGGTAGTAGATTGGGTGGCTGACATTGCTTCCAGTTCCTTCACATTGTGTCCCACCCGTTCCCCTGCTGGAAGCGCAGACTTGGCACCTGCAGCCCATGGGCATCTCTCTTTCACTTCACCCCCTTGCAAATCAGCCAAGCTATCTGAGGCCCAAGTCATGCAGTAGTCTATTATGCTTTTTGATGACTCTGCTTGCAGAGTTTCCGTGGGCCATCCACCTAGCCCTGCCCCAAAAGTGGAAGAGATTGAGTGCACTGATGCCCAACCACTTATGTTTAAGGATGTGGACATGGGAGGACCACCGCAGCACATCTCTGATGATGACGAAACAAATGTGCCAACTGCTGCGGCTTTCTGCAGTGTGCAGACCGGCAAGGAGGGCAGGGGTGACGAGTAGGTGAAAGATAATGTGGAGGATGATGAGGTCCTAGACCTCACATGGAATCAAGGTCATGCGAGTGACGTGTGCAGTTTGGAGGAAGAGGTATTGGTCACACAGCGCCAGCCGCACAGCAAAAGAGGGAGCAGGGTGCAAAAGCAGAATGGCCATCCCCTAGACAGTACACCTGCTACTGCCCACTGCACCCAGGGACTGAGCACACCAAGGCCAACTCCAAGGAGTTTCCTGGCGTGGCAGCAGGGCTGGGACAAGGTCCACCACCAACAGAGGCTAAGCTGCCCAAGTGCGCCCCCCCCCCACCCCCCCTCCAACTTGTGGATGACACTGCTATGGGGATCTGTGATGGATGACACTGTTATTGGGGAATCTGTGGATGACATATGTGTCATCCACAGATCCCCTCTCCCCATAACAGGGTCCGTGTAGGAATGACCCCCAATACAAGGGGTGAGGCTGTGGGGTTGTATCTGCTTTTTTGATGACAGCGCCAGCGGGGCCCGTGCAGTGACTGTATTCTACCACCACCCCCCCCCCCCGCACTGTATATAATCTTAACTATATAACTGTAGTGATTTACTACAGTTATATAGTTAATAAGATTATATCCTCCAGGAGAGGGTGGGAGGGTATGTAGTAGACTACAGTCACTGCACGGGCCCTGCTGTCATTATGAAATAGCATATGTGACCCCCACCTCTTTTATTGGTGGTCATTCAGTAAATTAACCCCCACATAGTAATTTGTCATGCTCTCCCCCTCTTGTCATTCTCCCCCCCTCTTGTCATAATTCCCTCTTCTTGTCATGCTCTTTATGCCCCCTGTCATTCTCCCCCATCTTTTCATGCTCTTTATACCCCCCATGTTGTCATGCTCTTTCTGCCCCCCCATGTTGTCATGCTCTTTCTGCCCCCCCATGTTGTCATGCTCTTTCTGCCCCCCCCATGTTGTCATGCTCTTTCTGCCCCCCCCCATGTTGTCATGCTCTTTCTGCGCCCCCCCCCCATGTTGTCATGCTCTTTTGCAGCGTACTTAAGTTACGGTTAATAGTGTTCCTGGGTGTTGTAGTGCAATTGTGACCACTAACCTGGGACAGGCTGACTCTCTGCAAGGACAGGTAGTTATAGGTAGAGTTCGTGACGCCAGTGCCAATTAACGGTGGCACGCCGTTTGCTGATAGTAGGAATAATTGAGGAACCACGTTGTAATAAAACAGAACTTGAACTTTACTGGATCTTTAGTAGTAGTCATACATGGACATGGATGGAAGCGCAGTTCCTTAGAAGACAGTTGGTTTCAGTACATTTAATGGCAGGCGACATGTAGCAAGGTGATCACAGAGGGTTAACACACAGGACTCTTGCAGTACAGAAGGCTTGCACTCTCTACCTGTCTGATCCTGGAACATGGACACTATCCTCCAAGGCCCCAATGCCCTCTCTCGGCTTATATCCTTGGGATAATAATTATTGAGTACCTCCTCTGATATTGGTAGTACCTCTTGCTGTCTTGGTTACTGCTCTGCCTTCCCTCAGCTCACTCAGGCTGGTGACCAGTGATGCTCCTGCAGGGATCCTTGTCCTGTATGCAGCTCGACTAAGGAGGAAACACCTCTCCCCTAGTCCTAGGGTCTGGACTGCTCCTCCTAGGGAATGAATCTTCCTAGGCTGGACCCTCTCAGGCTATAGGGCCTGGGCTGACTTCAACAGGCTCAAGGCCTGAGCTAGAACTTCACAGGCTCATGGCCTGGACTTAGACTGCCTTTCCCTTCCCTGACTGGGCCTACATATAAACTAGGGCTCCCTAGCTCCCTCTACTGACCTAGAGCTGGAATGACATCCCTAGCAGGCCTGCACATGGCAATATAACAGTAACAGGGTAGTATACAGCATTACATTACATGAAGACATTTTATACCAACCTCCCCATAAATGAGGGGAACAACTGCACACAAGTGACCCTTCTGTAGTGACGGGCCTTACAGCTCCCATACACTACACTTTCATCTCCCCCCCCCCATGTTGTCATGCTCTTTCATCCCCCCCCCATGTTGTCATGCTCTTTCTTCTCCCCCCCCCCCATGTTGTCATGCTCTTTCTGCCCCCCCCCCATGTTGTCATGCTCTTTTTTCTCCCCCCCCCATGTTGTCATGCTCTTTCTTCTCCCCCCCCCCATGTTGTCATGCTTTCTGCCCCCCCATGTTGTCATGCTCCTTCTTCCCCCCCTCCTCTCCTCCTACCTCTGCTGTAGCGTGGCCGAGCTCTGCGTGGTCTGCGCCTCTGCGGGTCACCTGTACCGAGCCGACTGACTTGAAGTGCAAACTGTGTGCACACTTCCTGTCAGTCCGGCCGGGTACAGGAGACTGATGCTCTCTGTACCTGCGGACCGGACAGAGCTCGGTCAGGCTACAATCAGGGAATGACAGGAGGGAGCGCTGAGCGGTTCCCCCCTGTCAGTCCCTCTCCCTCTGGCCGGCCCCTGCCTGCGCCCTGAGGCTGGAGCGCCCTGAGGCTGAAGCCTCCCCAGCCTCTGTGTCGGCCCGGCCCTGCGTGGCAGTTCTTCAGACATTGTGCTGACAACAACACGTGAGTGGTTTGCACGCTGTGCAATCGGAGCATTAAGTGAGGCATAAATATTCTAAACCTGAGCACCGCCTGTATGACCAGGCATCTAAATGCAAAGCACGAGCAGCAGTGGAGTACACACCGCAAAAACCACAAAGAATCTCAGGCTTCTCATGGTCCCTCTTGTGCTGCAGTCTCTGCCTCTTCCTCCCCCTCTGGAGTGACAGTTGCACCTGCCACCCCGCAAATAGAGGATGTAGCAGCAACGCCACCACCTCCACTGCCGTCACCATCACCGTCACCAAGCAGCTCCACACAGTCGCATGGAAGCGTTCAGCTTTCTATCCCCCAAACACTGGAGAGAAAGAGGAAGTACCCCCCTACCCACCAGCGATCCCTGGCCCTGAATACCAGCATTTTAAAATTCATGTCCTTTAAAATGCTGTCATTTCGTCTGGTGGAGACAGAGACATTTAAAAACCTTATGGAGGTGGCTGTTCCACAGTACGTGGTAGCCAGCCGCAACTACTTTTCCAGGCGAGCCATCCCTATCCTGCACAACCAAGTGGCAGACAAAATTAGGTGTGCACTGTGTAACGCCATCTGTGGCAAGGTCCACATAACCACCAATTCGTGGACCAATAAGCACAGGCAGGG
The DNA here is from genome assembly GCA_033119425.1 of Bufotes viridis. NCBI lineage: Eukaryota > Metazoa > Chordata > Amphibia > Anura > Bufonidae > Bufotes > Bufotes viridis. Next base: position 236,406,827 of record CM065593.1, read on the forward strand.
ACGTTATATCGCCTGAACTGCACACTGGGTAAATGCAGTGGAGGCTGGGCCTGAGGCGGATAGCAGTTTGGCACATGTCCTTCCGCCACCGAGTATTGCAGGATGTTTCTCGTTGCATCCTGTTGCCTCCTACTCCGCTTCCTCCTCTACCACCGGTCAGCGTAAAACCTGCACCACTAACTTCAGCACAGTCAGGGAAAAGCGACAGCAGGCTGTTTTGAAACTCATCTGTTTGGGGAAAAAACCCCACACTGCGCAGGAGCTATGGACGGGCATGGAATAACAGACCGATCAGTGGTTGGAGCCACAGCCTCAAGTCCGGCATTGTGGTGTGCGATAACGGGCGAAATCTCATTGCAGCTCTGGGCCTAGCCAATGTGACGCACATCCCTTGCCTGGCGCATGTGCTGAAATTGGTGGTGCAGAGGTACCTGAAAAATTACCCCGATATGTCAGATCTGCTGCAGAACGTTCTGGCCCTCTGTACGCGCGTTCTCACCTTGCTGCTGCTCGCCTGTCTGCTCTGCAGCGTAACTTCGGTCTTCCCGCTCACCGCCTTAAATGAGAGGTACCCACAAGGTAGAACTCCACCTAGCACATGCTGGAGAGACTGTGCGAGCAGCAGCAGGCGAATAGTTTCAGCTGCAGCATGCACGGGTGAGTTGCTCTGCGGAACAGCACCACTTCACCACCAACGAGTTGGCCTCCATGCGGGACGTGTTTGCCGTGTTGCGCTGTTTAGAGTACTCCACCAACATGGCCAGTGCCAATGATGCTGTCCTCAGCGTTAGTATCCCACTTCTATGTCTCCATGAAAAAAACGCTTCGGGCAATGATGGAAGAGGATGTGGCACAGGAGGAGGAAGAGGGATAATTTCCACGGTTATCAGGCGAGTCATTTACAAGTGGCTCGGAGGGTGGGTTCCTGCACCAACAGAGGCCAGGTACACAACTGTCCAGCCAGGACACAGTGCCGGAGGAGGGGGAGGAGGAGGAGGATGATGAGGAGGAACGTGTTCACAGCAGGGTGGCACCCAAAACAGCTCATGGGCATTACTGGAGCGTGGCTGGGGGGATACAGAGGACACAGACGATACACCTCCCACAGAGGACAGCTTGTCGTTGCCTCTGGGCAGCCTGGCACACATAAGCCACTACATGCTGCAGTGTTTGCGCATTGACTGCCGAGTTGCCCACATTCTAACCAGTGCTGATTACTGGGTGGCTACCCTGCTGGATCCCCACTACAAGGACAACGTGCCTTCTTTAATTCCGTCACTGAAGCATGATCGGAAGATGCGCGAGTACAAGCGCACGCTGGTAGACGCGCTGCTGATGGCATTCCCACCTGACAGCGGGGGCTTAGTGGAAGCACAAGGCGAAGACAGAGGAGGAGGAAGAAGCCGCCAACGCAGCTGGGGCACTACTAGCACCTCAGAAGGGAGGGGTTAACATGGCCTAATTGTGGAAAAGCTTTGTCAGCACACCACGACAACCAGCACCACCAGCTGATACGGAACGTCTTAGCAGGAGGCAGCAATTTAGCAATATGGTGGAACAGTATGTCCGCACACGCCTACATGTACTGCCTGATGGGTACATTCAACTTCTGGGTCTCCAAATTGGGCACATGGCCTGAGCTTGCCATTTACACCTTGGAGGTGCTGGACTGCCCTGCGGCCAGTGTATTGTGCGAACGTGTGTTTAGCACGGCAGGGGGGGTGATTACAGACAAGCGCAGCTGCCTGTCCACAGTCAATGTGGACAAGCTCATGTTTAGAGTTGAGCGAACACCTGGATGTTCGGGTTCGAGAAGTTCGGGCGAACTTCACGAAAATTTTCGGGTTCGGGATCCAAACTCAACCCGAACTTCACCCTGAAGTCAATGGGGACCCGAACTTTTGGGCACTTAAATGGCTGTAAAATAGCCCAGGAAAGGACTAGAGGGCTGCAAAAGGCAGCAAAATGTAGATAAATGCAAACATATGTGAATAGGGAAATTACTTAAAATAAAATAAAATACAGAAAAATAATAAATAAACATTCTAAACTTGAGCCCAAGTGAGTGACAGTGGCATCTGTCACCCAGAAAACAGAGGATGTGGCAGCAACGCCACCACATCTGTCATTGTCACCAAGCATCTCCACCAAATCCCATGAAAGTGTTCAGCTATCAGCTGTCCATCTCCCAAACACTGGAGAGAAAAAAAAAATAGAAAGAGGAAGTACCCCCTACCCATGGCTCTGAATGCCTTATTTCAAACTTCCTGGTCCTTTGAAATGCTGTCATTCTGTCTGGTGGACAGTTTTAAAAACCTTATGGCGGTGGCTATCCCACAGTACATGTATCCCAGCCGCCGCTACTTTTGCAGGCGAGCCATCCCTTCCCTGCACAACCAAGTGGCAGACAAAATCAAGTGTGCACTGCGTAACGCTATCTGTGGCAACGTCCACATAACCAACAACACAGAGGATAAATGTAGCGGCTGGCCCAAAGGCGGATAGCATTTTTGCGAATGTCTTTCCGCCCCCGAGGATTGCTGGGCATTTCTCTTTGTATTCTGTTACCTCCTCCTCCTACTCGGCTACCTCCTCCTCATCCACTCAGTGTAACACCTTTACCACCCACAGCAGCACAGCCATGGGAAAGCGACAGCATGGAACAACAGACCGACCATTGGTTGGTGCCACTGAGCCTCCAGCCCGGCCTGGTGTTGTGCGCTAATGGGCGAAATATACTAGCAGGTCTGGGCCTAGCCGGTTTGACACACATCCCCTGCCTGCCACATGTGCTGAATTTGGGGTGCAGAAATTCCTAAACACCAGACAGTGAAAATCAATTCAGTTAATCGAACACACACAACACCTCCACCCCCCGTTTCACTCAAACCATTAACAAACTATTTATAAATTTTCTTAAAAACATATTAAAATAACTATAATGCAGCTAAACTTACTATATAAACAAACAAAACTATATACATGCCTTATCCTTAACTTAAGGCCAGCCAACTACAAGTGGCTCGGAGGGTGGGTTCCTGCACCAACATAGGCCCTGGCCTGGAACACAATTTTCCAGCCAGGGCACAGTTCTGGAGGATGAGGAGGATAAGTAGGATGAAGAGGATGAGGAGGAACCGTGTTCTCAGCAGGGTGGCACCCAAGCCAGCTCACGAGCAGGGTCCCCATCAGCACCTCAGAAGGCTGGGTTAGCATTGGCGAAATGTGGGAAAGCTTTGTCATCACGCCACAACAACCTGCACCACCAGCAGATCTGGAATGTCTTAGCAGGAGGCAGCATTTCAGCAACATGGTGGAAGAGTACACGCACTGACTGATGGGTTTGCCCAGGGAGAAGCACACTGTTTAGGGCCCCCTCAAGAGTATTATACAATGAAATTAGTTACATAGACAGTGTAGAAAGCGGATGGAAAATAAACCCAAACAGCCTCACCCCCCCCCCCCCCTTTCACTCAAACCATTAACAAACTATTTACAAATTTACTTAAAAACATATTAAAATAACTATAAGGCAGCTAAACTAACCATATAAAGAAACAAAACTATATACACGCATTATCCTTAACTTAAGGCCAACCAAATACAAGTGGCTTGGAGGGTGTTTATCTGCACCAACATAGTCCCTGGCCTGGAACACAACTGTCCAGCCAGGGCACAGTTCTGGAGGATGAGGAGGAAAAGTAGGATGAGGAGGATGTAGGAGGAACCGTGTTCTCAGCAGGGTGGCACCCAAGCCAGCTCACGGGCAGCTGGGTCACCATCAGCACCTCAGAAAGCAGGTTTATCATTGACAAAACGTGGAAAAGCTTTGTCATCACGCCACAACAACCTGCACCACCAGCAGATCTGGAGCATCTTAGCAGGCGGCAGCATTTCAGCAACATGGTGGAACAGTACACGTACTGACTTATGAATCTGCCTAGGGGAATAGCTACAGGGGAAGCAGGGGAAGCAACTGCTTTGGGGCCGTGACCTAGAAAGGGCCCATCCAGGAGGAGGAGGAGGACTAACAGTATTATACAATGAAATTCTATACAGTGGCAGTATAGACAGTGTAGAAAGCGAATGGAACAGCTGCTGGGCCTGGTCTGAGAGAGCGATCTTTAGTAGCCACAGGCATGGCGGCATGAAAGGAAGGGGTTTGCGCAAAAATTACTGGGGGAGGGGGGCCCCATTCAAAAATTTGCTGTGGTGCCAATCATTTCTAGCTACGCCACTGGGTCTGCCCCATTCAACTTCTGGGTCATCAAATATGGCACATGTCCAGAGGTTGCCCTTTACGCCTTGGAGGTGCTGGCCTACCCTGCAGCCACTGTATTGTCTGAACGTGTGTTTAGCATGGCTGGTGGCATTATCACAGACAAGCGCAGCCTCCTGTCCGCAGATAATGTGGGCAAGCTTTCGTTTATTAAAAAGAACCAGGCATGGATCCCACAGGACTTGTTTGTACCTTCTGCAGAATAGACAAGTATAACAGCCTCAACCAACCACTGTTATACTACCGTGCACTTACACTTTGTTTTATTTTTTTAACTTGCCCAATGTTTTGGGGTCTACACTAATTTATTTTAAAAAATTACAAATAAAAACCCAGTTATTGGCGACTACCTTTGGCTTCACAGCCCAAAAAGGCTTTATTTCATGCAAGAATGTAACCGCCAATTGTAAGTTCCCTGTCAGTTATGCAGTGCAGGCGTTTGTACCTGGCAAAAATGGTAATATTTCACCCAACAATTTAAAATCTATCCTTTGCCGGACAGTATTAAACTTGGCCAGCCACAGCTGGAACCACTGATTAACGGTATTGCTATTTTGGCAATTGAATTTCACGCCAGAACAAAATCTATCCTTTGCCGGACACTATTAAATTTGGCCAGCCACTGCTGGGACATCCGATTTAGGGAATTGCTATTTTGGCAATTGAATTTAACCTCTCAATAAAATATAGAAATTTCTATCCTGAGTTTTTAGGGGTGACAATAAGCACAGTCAAGCCCCTAATGTAGGATATAGCAAAAAAAAACTAGTATTGATGGATTGATGGACTTGGTGGCAGCTTGTGCTGGTGCACCACAAGACCCAAAATGGCCGCCGATCACCCCAGAAAAAAGTGACAGAAAAACGCTCTGTGCAGCCTAAAAACCAGTGAGCAATTAACTAGCAGAAGTTGAATGATTCACAGCTCTAGATCAATCACTTCATTAGGTGTTTTTGCTGAGTTTTCCCTGCCTAATCTCGCCCTCACAGCAGCTGCATCCTATCTCTACACTATTCAGAGCAGAGTGACGTGCAGCGCTACGTGACTCCAGCTTAAATAGAGGCTGGGGCTATTCACAGCCATGCTATTAGTGGGCATGGCTGTGATGGCTTCTTAGGGCAAGAAGTAAAACGCTAGCTGATTGGCTGCTATGCAGCCCCTCAGAAAGTGGGAAGAAATCCCCGAACAACGGACCCGAACCCGAACTTTTTTGAAAATGTTCGGGTCCGGGTCTGTGTCCCGAACACCCCAAATACAGTTCGGGTTCGCTCAACTCTACTCATGTTCATTAAAATGAACCAGGCATGGAATTGTCCGTACCTTGTGCAGAATAGACAAGTATACCGGCCGCACCCAGTCATTGTTATACTCCAGCGCACTTTCTCTTTGCATTCTCTTTTCCATTTCCCAATGTTTTGGGGCCTTCCCAAATTTATAACAAATGGATAAAAAAAAAAAAAACAGTCTTGGCTATATCCTCCTCCTCCACCCTCTGTTCCACCTACACCGCCACATCTACCTCATCCTCAACCTCCTACTCGGACCTCCGCCTCCTAGTTCAAGATTATTATTAATATTTTTTTCTACTCAATGTTATTTTAAGTCATTTCCTTATCCACATTTGTTTGCAGGGCAATTGTTCTGCTCTTACCCCCAATTTTCAGCCCTCTAGCCATTACTATCACTATTTTACAGCCATTTTTGTGCACCAAAGTTCAGGTCCCTATTGACTTCAATGGGGTACGGGTTCGGATTCGAGTTCAGGTCAAGTTCGGTTCCCAAATCCAAATTTTGACCCAAAGTTCGGCGGAACCCGGGAAAACCCGAACATCGATTCCAATAATAATGTTTCTCCAGTGGATGATTATTTTAAGCACATGAATCTGTCTGCTATCTGGCCATCAATTGGCTCAAATAGATAATAAAAAAAAATATTTTTCATTGTGATACAATGCTGTTGAAACTGGCCCCATATATAGCACAGAGCATAGAACTAGAATGGTACATCCACTACATACTGAGTGCATGATTCTCTCTGTGACAGATCCTAGAACTGTATGTTATGTGTACAACACACAGATTAGGCTTTCACAATTTGAGCTTGATCTTATTGATACCGTGACTGGGAACGGCAACGGTTACTTCCTTGTCCTTGCAGTTGCATTTGGGGAGTTGCTATGAAAATCTGATGTAGAGCCCTAGAGCAGGAATACTTTGAGGGACAGCTAGCTCAGGCATTTCCTCAGCATTAAACCCTTCTTCTTCCATGCAGTAGACTGGAGAAGCCAGCCCTCGCCCAGGGTCGATTGACAATAGACCTTACAGGGAAATTTCCCGGTGGGCTGATGCCACCTGAGCCCTCCCCATGGCCAGCCAGTGGAAGTTTTTGGGGATGTATTTTGTGCTGCAGACAATATTTTGTGGTGGACTATGGTATTTGGCTTTGTTGGGGTGGTATAATGTGCCATAATATGGTATTGCTGGCCCCGTTAATTTGTGTTGGCCCTACCATCCATCAATTTGGACCCAACTACAAAACGCAGACACTTTTAGAATTTTTTTCCAGAGCCACTTTAAGTTCCCAGTCCACCCCTAGCCTCATCTGTCTTGTTTGCACTTGAATTCCTACAGTAAAGAAGTGCACTGGTTAACTGCAGATCCTGACTCTCTGGACTTAATTTCCATTCCATACAGTACCATCCTTTCCGGAGAGCAGCAACACATGGTGACACCTCAACGGTGTTGGGGGACCCAGTATTGTGTTGGGGCCACCTTAAACTCAGCCACTGCACTGAGATGTGATAATGCCATCATGGGATTTCCAGTACTTCATAATTACATCTGATTGTTGGGGATGTCATATTTTGAACCCCCACTGATCTGATATTTATAACCTATCTGGAGGATCAGTAATCAATATCTGTAGCCCAGAGAACCTCTTTTAATTTTCAAGTTAATAATATATGGCTAATTGCCAGAATAAGTCATCACAGAGGTGGGGATCCGACAATCGACACCCCCGCCAATCAGCTGTGAGATAAGGAAGTGGCGCTCCTTTTGAGCGCTGCATCTTCTTACACTATGTATTATCTCCAGTGCAGTGGAGGTTGAGTCGTAGTGTAATTACAAGTTCTTGCTCCATTCACTTGAATGGAGCGAGTACTTGTATTACACTGCACTTCCAAAATAAAGTGCAGTGTAATCAAGGGGAAGCGGTGCTCTTATGGAGCACCACCTCCTCTTCAAACAGCTGATCGGCAGGGGTCCGGGTGTTAGACCCCCACGATCATACATTGATGACCTATCCTGATGGTTGAGCGGGTCAAAGTTCTGGTTCATAGTGTTTTTTCAAGGAGATATAGAAGTGGGATAGTAACGCTGAGGATGGCGTCATTGGCACTGGCCATGTTGGTGGAGCACTCGAAACAGCGCAATACTACACACATGTCCCGCATGGAGGCCCATTCGGTGGTGAAGTGGTGCTGTTCCGCAGATCGACTCACCCGTGTGTGCTGCAGCTGAAACTCCACTATCGCCTGCTGCTGCTCACACAGTGTCTCCAGCATTTGCAAGGTGGAGTTCAACCTTGTGGGTACGTCACATATAAGGCGGAGTGGGAAGGCCGAAGTTACGCTGCAGCGCAAACAGGTGAGCAGCAACAGGGTGAGAACGCCAAAAGCAGGCAGAGACGGCCCGCACTTTGTGCAGCAGCTCTGAAATATTGGGGTATTTTTTCAGTAAACATCTGCACCACCAAATTCAGCACATGCGCCAGGCAAGGGATGTGCGTAAAACCGGCTAGGCCCAGAGCTGCTACGAGATTTCGCCCGTTATTGCACACCACCAGGCCGGGCTTGAGGCTCAGTGGCACCAACCACTCATCAGTCTGTTGTTCAATGCACGTCCACTGCTTCTGCGTGGTGTGTGGTTTTTCTCCCAAACAGATGAGTTTCAAAACAGCCTGCTGTCATTTCCCCCTGCTGAAGTTGGTTGTGCAGGTGTCGGGATGAGGAGGTGGTAGAGGAGGATGCGAAATAGGAGGAGGAGGCTACAAAAGGCAATGAGAAACGTCCTGCAATACTCGGTGGCGAAAGGACATGCGCCAAACTGCTATCCACCTCAGGCCCAGCCGCCACTGCATTTATCCAGTGTGCAGTTAGGGAGATATAACGTCCCTGCCCGTGCTTATTGGTCCATGTGTGGTTATGTGCACCTTGCCACAGATGGCGTTGCACAGTGCACAGCTGATTTTGTCTGCCACTTGATTGTGCAGGGCAGGGATGGCCCGCCTGGAAAATATTGGCGGCTGGGAACCATGTACTGTGGAACCGCCGCCGCCATAAGGTTTTTAAAAGTCTCCGAGTCCACCAGACAGAATGACAGCATTTCAAAGGCCAGGAATTTTGAAATGCTGGCATTCATAGCCAGGGATCACTGGTGGCTAAAGGGATACTTCCTCTTTCTCTCCAGTGTTTGGGGGATGGACAGCTGAACACTTCCACGGGACAGTGTGGACATGCTGGGTGATGGTGGTGGAGGTGGCGGTGTTGCTGCCACATCCTCTGTTTGCGAGGTGGCAGGTGCTACTGTCACTCCAGAAGGGGAGGAAGAGGCCTAGACTGCAGAAGAAGAGGGAGCAGGAGGAGCCTGAGATCTTTCGTGGTTTTTAAGGTGTGTACTCCACTGCAGCTCGTGCTTTGCATTTAGATGCCTGGTCATGCAGGTGGTGCTCAGGTTTAGAACATTTATGCCTCGCTTCAGGCTCTGATTGCACAGCGTGCAAACCACTCACGTCTTGTCCTCAGCACATTGTATGAAGAACTGCCATGCCAGGAAACTCCTTGGAGCTGGCTTTGGTGTGCTTAGTCCCTGATTGCAGTGGGAAGTGTTAGGCGTACTGGCTAGGGGAAGGCCATTCTGCTTTTGCACTCTGCTCCCTCTTTTGCTGTGCGGCTGGCGCTGTGTGACCAACACCTCTTCCTCCGAAATGCATACGTCACTTTCATGACCTGGATTCCATGTGGGGTCTAGGACCTCATGATCCTCCACATCATCTTCCACCCACTCTTCGCCCCTGCCCTCCTTTAGGGTTGTTTCGGGTATCGAACTTTCGATACCCGATCGATACTTTTCTCTGGTATCGCACTCGATACCAGGAAAAGTATTTTATCGATACTGGGCTGCACTACTGCACAGCCCAGTATAGGAGAGCATGGCTGCGCCGCTCTCAGCGCGGCCATGTTCTCCTCGGCAGCACAAGGAGAAGGAGGCAGTGTCTCCCTCCCCCTGTGCTGCCGCTTCAACCAATAGAGGGAGAGGGGGCGGAGCGGGGGCGGGAGGAGGGGCGAGCTGGGGCGGAGCACTGGCCAGCAATGCCGAGTAGTTTCTCATATAAATGCAGGCAGAAGACAGCCTGCCAGCACCTGCTCATGACCCAGCACTGCAATCAGAGGCAATTAACCCCTCAGGTGCTACACCTGAGGGGTTAATAGCCTCTGATCGCAGCGCTCGGTCACAGGCAGGTGCTGGCAGCCTGTGTCTTCTGCCTGCATTTATATGAGAAACTACTCGGCATTGCTGGCCAGTGCTCCGCCCCTCCCTAGTATTAAAACATTGGTGGGCAGTGTGCCCCCCTCCCCTCCCTAGTATTAAAACATTGGTGGGCAGTGTGCCCCCAGTATTAAAACATTGGTGGGCAGTGGGCAGTGTGCCCCCCTGCCCTCCCACCCTTCCCCCAGTAATAAAATCATTGGTGGCAGTGGCCACAGGGTCCCCTCACCTCCTCCTCATTGGTGGCAGTGGCAGTGATCGGAGCCCCAGCACTGTAATGCTGGGGCTCCGATCGGTTACCATGGTAACCAGGACGCTTCTGAAGTCCTGGCTGCCTTGGTCTGCTCCCTGCTGCTGTGTGCACAGAGCACAGGGCAGCAGGGAGAGGGTTAAGTCTCTATTCACCCTGATAGAGCTCTATCAGGGTGAATAGGATGAAAAGATCCCAGGTTCTAGCCCCTAAGGGGGAAAATAGTTAATAAATAAACTGTAAAAAAAAAAAAAAAGTTAAAGTACACCAAAATATTAATTATAAATCACCCCCTTTCCCAATTTTACATATAAAATATATAAACAATACATAAATAAAATATTACATATCGCCGCGTCTCAAAAGTCCAAACTATTAAAAAATCCACTTTTATGCGGTGAACGCCGAAAAAGAAAAAAAAAGAAAAATAAAAAATGCACGATTCGCCATTTTCTTTTAGTCGCCTTGTCCCCACAAAAAAGTAGGATAGGACTGTTGTATTATGAGCCGGCGGTTTCATAAAATGTGGAATGCACGCGGATTTTTTTGGCGTTTTTATTTTTTTCGCGTGGTATCGAATAGTATCGAGTATCGCAATACTTTTTTATGGTATCGATACCGAATCAAAATTTTGGTACCGAAACAACTCTACCCTCCTTGCCAGTCTGCACACTGGAAAAAGCAGCAGCAGTTGGTACCTGTGTTTCGTCATCATCAGAGAAGTGCTATGTTGGTCCTCCAAAGTCCACATCCTGAAACATAAGGGGTTGGGCATCAGTGCACTCAATCTCTTCTACTTCTGGGGCAGGGCTAGATGGATGGCTCACGGAAACCCTGCCAGCAGAGTCATCAAAAAGCATAAGAGACTGCTGCATGACTTGGGGCTCAGACTGCTTGCCTGATTTGCAAGGGGGAGAGGTTAAAGACAAATGCCCATGGGCTGCAGGTGGATGGATTAACTAGATTTATTTCCCCGTTATGTATGCAGCGCAGGTGTACCCCACACAAACAATTGGTATATGTCACCCACAGATGTAACATATGGATTAACTAGATTTATTTCCCTGTCACGTATGCAGTGCAGGTGTACCCCACACAAAAAATTGCTATATGTCACCCACCGAACTAACAGATGGATTAACTACATTTATTTTCCTGTTACGTTACATATGCAGTGCAGTTGCACCCCACACAAACAATTGGTATATGTCACCCACCGATGTAACAGGTGCATTAACTAGATTTATTTCCCGGTCACGTATGCAGTGCAGGTGTACCCTACACAAACAATTGGTATATGTCACCCACCGATATAACAGATGGATTAACTAGATTTATTTCCCTCTCATGTTTGCAGTGCAGTTGTACCCCACACAAACAATTGGTATATGTCACCCACTGATGTAACAGATGGATTAACTAGATTGATTTCCCTGTCACGTATGCAGTGCAGGTGTACCCTACACAAACAATTGGTATATGTCACCCACCGATGTAACAGGTGCATTAACTAGATTGATTTCCCTGTCACGTATGCAGTGCAGGTGTACCCTACACAAACAATTGGTATATGTCACCCACCGATATAACAAATGGATTAACTAGATTTATTTCCCTCTCATGTTTGCAGTGTAGGTGTACCCCACACAAATAATTGGTATATGTCACCCACCGATGTAACAGGTGCATTAACTAGATTTATTTCCCGGTCACATATGCAGTGCAGGTGTACCCTACACAAACAATTGGTATATGTCACCCACCGATATAACAGATGGATTAACTAGATTTATTTCCCTCTCATGTTTGCAGTGCAGTTGTACCCCACACAAACAATTGGTATATGTCACCCACTGATGTAACAGATGGATTAACTAGATTGATTTCCCTGTCACGTATGCAGTGCAGGTGTACCCTACACAAACAATTGGTATATGTCACCCACCGATGTAACAGGTGCATTAACTAGATTTATTTCCCCGTCACGTATGCAGTGCAGGTGTACCCTACACAAATAATTGGTATATGTCACCCACCGAACTAACAGATGGATTAACTAGATTTATTTCCCTCTCATGTTTGCAGTGCAGTTGTACCCCACACAAACAATTGGTATATGTCACCCACCAAACTAACAGATGGATTAACTAGATTGATTTCCCTGTCACGTATGCAGTGCAGGTGTACCCTACACAAACAATTGGTATATGTCACCCACCGATATAACAGATGGATTAACTAGATTTATTTCCCTCTCATGTTTGCAGTGTAGGTGTACCCCACACAAACAATTGGTATATGTCACCCACCAAACTAACAGATGGATTAACTAGATTGATTTCCCTGTCACGTATGCAGTGCAGGTGTACCCTACACAAGCAATTGGTATATGTCACCCACCGATATTACAGATGGATTAACTAGATTTATTTCCCTCTCATGTTTGCAGTGCAGTTGTACCCCACACAAACAATTGGCAAATGTCACCCAACGATGTAACAGATGGATTAACTAGATTTATTTCCCAATCACGTATGCCGTGCAGGTGTACCCCACACAAACAATTGGTATATGTCACCCACCGGTGTAACAGGTGGATTAACTAGATTTATTTTCCCGTCATGTATGCAGTGCAGGTGTACCCCACACAAACAATTGGTATATGTCACCCACCGAACTAACAAATGGATTAACTAGATTTATTTCACTGTCATGTATGCAGTGCAGGTGTACCTCACACAAACAATGGGTATATGTCACCTACCGAACTAACAGACAGATTAACTATTATATTTTTGTGTCAGGGGTACAAAGATGGTGCATTACACCCACAAAAAATTTGCTATAGGTCACCCACAGAATTAAGAGCCAGATTAATTATTACATTTCTGTGTCAGGGGTGCCAAGATGGTGCATTGTACCCACAAAAGATCGCTATAGGTCACCAACAGATTTAACAGCCAGATTATTTAATATATATCTTTGTGTCAAGGGTGCAAAGCTGATGTATTGCACCCACAAAAAAAATCACTATAGGTCACCCCAGTATAAATAGCCAGATGAGATTTCTAACACTTTCCCTCAGTTCAGCTGTCTGCTTCCTGTCCCTGATGGGCAGTGCTACACGTGATCCAGATTTTATTGAGGCTGGGTCACGTGATGCAAGGGCCAATCACAGCCATGCCATTAGTAGGCATGGCTGTGATGGTTTCTAAGTGCCCACAGCTTAAAAGCTTATTGATTAGCTGCCTTGCAGCCTTTCAATAAGCTTTATTAAATGCCCGAACACCGAACTCTAAATTTTCCTGAAAAGTTTGGGTTCGCTCAACTCTACTGATGATAGGTCATTTATATTAAATGCCGGTGCAAATCTTCAATGTGTTTGTTACGGTACGGACAGGCATGCAGGTTTTCATGTCGTTTTTGAAGCCAAAACCAGAAGTGGATTTAAAAACGTAGCTCTTGTCCTTAATACTTTCTCAATTTCTCCTGATTTTGGCTTGAATTTTTTTTTTATAAAAAAACAGCACGAAAAGGGAATCTATAGTCCAAAAATTACATTCTTTATGTTTGATGTATATTTTATGGCCACAGGTATATAGTGCCCCATTTACAAGGGGAACCAGCTACCTGTGGAGGCATTTTAAATATGCAGAGCTGATCAGGGTCTGCGAAGATCCAGCAGCTCTGCTCTGTGTGACAATATCTAGGGATCGCATAATTGCTGGGTAATAGAGGAATGGGCATAGCTGCTTTCACTATTTACTTATATTTGGGTCCTGAAGCTAAGTGACCCAACTTACTCTTGCTCGATTACAAGAGCAGGAGCTTTAGTCCTGTTCCATTCATGTACTGCCCTCTATATTAAAGTCCAGCACCATGTATGGAGCTTGGTTGCTATAAGGTTAATATGTTGTTGTCTTTTTGTTTGAAGATTTCATGCAATAAGGAGCAAGATCTAGACCAATGATGGCCAACACTATATTGAAAACATAGTAAGTAGTATCAATCTGCTATTGTTTCATGTATGTGATATTATACATATATCAGCATTATATAGCATCACTATTAACTATTAATTGATTATTTTTCTAATAATATAACATACCTCTTTTTCTTCTGAAATGGTGCTAATCATTTATTACTGGAATTATTTCCGCTTTTCTGCTTTGTTGATGTAATAATAATTCTGAAAAATAGTTTTATAAGGGGGCCATAACTGCTATTGTCATTAAGCGAATTAATGTTCACAACTGTCCAAAGTGGCCTTTTTGGAAAATAATACCTCCAGACTACATTGATTTATTGCTGAAACATTGCACAGCATTTTCCACGCACTCGCACAATGGGAAACATCCCATTAAATGTTTTTAAACAAACTGTCATTGCAAATCTTATTGCAATTAATTATTACCACTTAAAATTGCTGACTTGTACTATTCACATGTCATTGCAAAGTAAGTTTTTTTTTTTTTTTGGGGGGGGGGCAGTTTTTTTTTTTGGGCAGTCCTTTCTCCAGTGTCCTAATGTCAGACTGAAAGGGAATGTGTTATTAAAATATAACCTATTGTTTAAATTGTTTTTTTTTTTAATGATAAACATATTTTAAAAAATGTTTTGGTGATGTTATCTTTAATTCTTTAATTTTCCATGTAAAAAAAAATAATTTAAATGGCGCCACTTATTGTTCTGTACGGATCAGTTTACTGCAGTTATTTACATATCATTACAGGCAGAATTAGAATAAAAGATATCACCTATAGATAACTCAGAATCCACCATTCACAATGCACAGGTCACACAGCATGCCTAGAAAACTTTCCATAGAGGTAAAGGAGGTCTCCTCCTGTCCATTGTGTCTATAGTCCATGACGGTTGCTGCAAAGCATATCTCTAAATAGCTTAGGCAAGATGGTAGCCCGCATATTCATGTTTAGAAAATAGAATTTAAAAAAATCTGCAATCAGAAAATAAAAACAAATCAGTAAAAATTATATGCGTCACTATCTGGTTTTAACTGTCAAAAAATATAGGTGACACATTCCCTTTAAGTTCATTCTTAATTAATCATTTTAAATGCTAACTAATTATTAGAGAAGCCTTTGTAATGGCATCAGAACAACTGAAATCTATTACATGGTTGACTCTTAGTAAGTTAAAATTACCAAAATGATAAAGTTTCCTCCCAATGATAGACACGCTCTCTAAATCAGTGCAGGTGATTAGTACTTACAATAGATAAACAAGGTCAACATTAGGTTGAACAATCTTTGCATAGAACAAGACAATAGAATTGTCATTATTTATGGTGAATGGGTAAAAGTTGATTTAGCCAAACCAATAATCGTCCAGATTATCGGATACGACCGCTCCTGCAAATGCTGGTTCCCAACAATCTGCCTGTCTAAATGTGCTGCTGATCACCAGGTTATCCTGTCATTCGTGCAGGCACCACCAATCATCGTTTCTGGGCAGCAGATAGTGCTGTCTAAACAGCAATCTGCTGCCCAGAAACAATGATTCTGTATAGGGATGAGTGATCACAATAGCGATCCTTCATCCTTATACTGTGAAGGAGATCACTGCATGCAAATGCAGCGTTCTCCTTTACTGAGCGAGCAGCCGACTGTCGGGAAAGAAAACTTCCTTCCCAACAATCAGCCGCTCCATCGGCCTGTCTAAAACCGCCTTAAATCAGTAAATTCCATTTTCTGAGATAAAGGATAAAACAAATGGAAAAATGAATATAAACAAAAACATTTCCACCCATTCCAATAGACATCTATGGAAAAACAAACACCCTAACCTTCAAGGTATAAAGACGGCAGCATAGTGCATTTAATAAAAAAAAAAAAAAAAACACCATAACAGGCGCTGCATGGGAATTTTTTCAATGAATTTTGATATATTTATTTCTCTTCCTAGCTTCTAGTGGACTTAAATGTCATTCTTGCTTAGAAAAACATTTTACTGTTAGTAGAGAAAACATTTTACAGCATTTGCTAGAGATTTAAAAATTGGATTAACATCACATTACAAACGGCACACATATATATTAAGCTATCTTTATACCAAAATAGTAATTAAACTGATACTTTTTCATTCTTTTTCCTCCCTGAGAGGTTATCTTTCCTCGGCTGTAGATCCAAAGTTTCAGACTGCCCTGTCTGACACAAGGAGACAGTCCCCGAGATGTACAAAACCGATGTGTTTGTAATGATGATGCACATCTTTCCATGAGTTTTTATGCTTAATGTTTCTTTTGTCTGCCTCGTTAAACACAGAATTTTCTGTTAGCTCTTTTAGTCCAAGGATATCATGCCAAGTTTAAGTATACTTCACGTTTTGGCAAGGCAATTCACTTGGATCTGATTACAGGCACAAAAGAATATGAATAATGAGAAGTTTAATTACAGTCTCTGGAAGCCATTTTATATATAAGCATCAAAACAATATTATTTCTCTCAAATAAAACTCTGTGCTTAAACGTTCATGTGCCAATGTGCCCCTTAACGTCCACGCCATGCAATCACTCACAATGTAAACAGCTTCCTGAGGCTAATTGGGGGCTTTTGTATGAAATAAGTAGTCTGATGTTTGCTAAGAATCAGTAATTTTAAACAGTTTTAGATTAAAATAAAATTGCTGTTCTTGGTACAAACTATTGTTCTGAATGTAAGAAACACAACTAAACAGATTTTATATGTCATTGTCTAGAAGTGAATATAATGTATATGTAGTGTGTGCTATTGCTCAGAGGCCCTGAGGCTAAGAGAGTTAAGGCACTTTTACATGTGCCTACAGGGCAGACAATTATCGGGGACGAACCAATTGTTCCCGATATTTGCTGCTCCTCAGATGAGGTGAGAGATGCCTGTACATGCAGCAATCATCTCCTCTATATGGGAATGAGCGATCATTTCTTCAACTGCTGTTGCCCATAAAGAGTCATTGTTTCTGGGTAGCAGATCTCTGTTTACACCTAAATCTGCTGCCCAAAAATGATGATTTAGACGTCACATCCATTTGAGGCTTTCACTCAATGATTTAGAAGCCACGTCAATGAGGCTTTCACTCAATGAATATATCAAGAACCCCAGATGGGTTAGAAGGGAAGTTTTAGAAACAAAATATAACTTAATAGCACAATAAAAATTCTGGGTATAACCAGTTATCCAAAGGACAAACATAGATAACAAAAGAACAAGTAAAATACATGTAAAAGTCCCAGTAGGGACCAATCAGGACCAGCAATTGCAATCAATAAAGCAAGAAAAGGAACAGTCTTACCATTAGATGCGTTTGATGGCAAACTGGTACCTGTGCAGCCCAGAGGTTGATAGCAGGGAACTGTAGGCGACACTGTATAGTGTAGCTGTGGCAGAACCAATCCCTGATTAACTCCCTATACTGAAAACACTAGGAAGGGACACCAGTTGGCTAGGGTCATTTATTGTTCACTCTTTGTCAGCCATGAGAACACTGACCAAATTCGACTGATGACATTTTAAAGGGATTGGCTGCTTTATACCCTGTTTTAACTATTGTGTTGTAAACATGCACATATGCAATTTACTAGTATTAAGGCTGACTAGTCAGCCTGCATTTGTGGGAGGGGCGGAGGCTCTTCTTAAACAAGCCACTGCCTCACTCCTGGGCGTGTGTTCTTCAGGTGCCCCTGCTGTTACACATGTTTTACTCTCTGCTCACCGGAGCTGTGTCCACATGTCTGCTATTTTCATCATGCTTCATACGTCAATCTCATTCGAGTTGCATTCACCCGTTGGCTGTTACAGCCATTCCGTACCCAGCCGACATCCTGAACTGTATTACACGCCTGCTATTACATGTTTCATACTCTGCCCACGGCCAGAGCTGCTACTGTTACTCCATTTTATTTTATTTTTCTGGCCGCACCAGACCGGTGTTCACACTTGGCTGTTGCATCATGTTGTTGTGTGTGGTTAGAGCTGCGTTCATGCGTCTGCTAGTATACCCTGTTTGCTCCGTTCACAGTCAGAGCTGTGTTCACATGTCTGCTGTTACAACAGGTCATACGAGGCTTGTTTTCAGAGGTGCATTCACGTTCGCTGTCACATCATGTTCATGCTCCACTCACATTTAGAGCTGCTGTTATACCGATTTTCATTCTCGGCTCACTCCCAGAGGAGCATTCACACTTACGCAGTCAAACTCACGACCAGAGCTGCGTTCATACGTCTATTGGTATATCATGTTTGCTCTACTCACACTCAGAGCTGCGTTCACACGTCCACTGTTACTACAGGTTCTTTCCAGGCCCATTTCAAGTCACTTTTCACAGCATGTGTCATGCTCCATTCACAACCAGAGCTGCTGTTATACCAATTGTATGCTCTGCCTATAACCAGAGTTGTGTTCACACTTCTACTGCTACAACAGGTTTTATACCCCACTCGCCAGAGCCGCTTTCCATGTTGGCTGTCACTTGAGTTAATATTTCATTCACATCCAAAGCTGCGTCCGCACGTCTGCTTTTACATCTTGTCCTCTACTCCATTCACTACTAGAGCTGTGTTCATGTGTCCGCTGATGCATCACGTTAATACTCTGCTCACATTCAGTTTTGCATTCTTACGTCTGCTTTATACCATGTTTTTCATGCTCTAGCCATACTCAGAGCCGCGCTCATACATTGTTTCTCACATCCAGAGCGGCATTCACCCATCTGCTGTTACATCATGTGTTACACTCTGCTCCCACTCAAAGCTGCATTCTCCTGTTACTTGCTACACTCAGTAATCTCAACGGGGCACTCCACACCCACTGCTTGGTACCGCTCTCCCGGCAAACATGGCTGCTTTCTTTTCAGGCTTACGTTTTTTTTTTCCTCTGTGGTGTAAAGAAAAAAAATAAAAAATAAAATTCCTTTTAAATCCTGTTTCGTATTCACTCAGATTGGTCTCCTGCCTAGTTCAACAGCTTCTCAGCGGAGGCCAGTGGGCCAATAGGAGCGAGTTTCCTACCATGTTTTCACAAGTTGTTCATTTGTTTGTCACGATAAGGTTCTTCGCTGAGCAAACTTGCAATGCCTCAGGCGCTTGTTTTTATCCCATCTCTGTTAAGCGCATTGTTTATGCGCGTTATTTCGGATTACCAATGTCTATATTTTCAATGCCTTTTGGCAGTTGTGTTTCTTTTAGGCCACTTTTAGCCAATCTAGTCATCCAAGTTGCCGCCTATCCCATCAGGTCTGGCTCAAGTTTTAATCACTTGTCGTCACTGTCACGTCATTCAGATCAGTCTCTTGGCTCCGCGGGCCCGATGACTACTTCGGCCGCATGGCTTAGGGGCCACTTGACTGCCCCAGCCTCATTGCTCCGGGGGCCCTATGACTGCTTCGGCTCCGAGGACCCAATGACCACTTGGCTCCGGGGGCCCTATGACTGCTTCGGCTCCTTAGTTCCGGGGGCCTCTATGCCTGCTTTGGCCCCATGGCTTCTGGGGTCCGACGACTGCTTCGGCCCTATGGCTTCGGGGGTCCGACGACTGCTTCGGCCCTATGGCTCGGGGTCCGGCGACTGCTTCGGCCCCATGGCTTCGGGGGTCCGACGACTGCTTCGGCCCTATGGCTTCGGGGGTCCGACGACTGCTTCGGCCCTATGGCTTCGGGGGTCCGATGACTGCTTCAGCCCTATGGCTTCGAGGTCCGACGACTGCTTCGGCCCCATGGCTCGGGGTTCGACGACTGCTTCGGACCTATGGCTTCGGGGTCCGGACGACTGCTTCGGCCCTATGGCTTCGGGGTCCGGCGACTGCTTC
This sequence comes from Bufotes viridis, assembly GCA_033119425.1. NCBI lineage: Eukaryota > Metazoa > Chordata > Amphibia > Anura > Bufonidae > Bufotes > Bufotes viridis. The sequence goes on from CM065593.1 coordinate 236,426,707, forward strand.
GGCCCTATGGCTTCGGGGGTCCGATGGCTCGACCTGCTTCGGCCCTATGGCTTCGGGGTCCGACGACTGCTCGGCCCTATGGCTTCAGGGTCCGGCGACTGCTTCGGCCCTATGGCTTCAGGGGTCCGACGACTGCTTCGACCCTATGGCTTCGAGGTGCGGCGACTGCTTCGGCCCTATGGCTCGGGGTCCGACGACTGCTTGGCCCCATGGCTTCGGGGTCCGGCGACTGCTTCGGCCCTATGGCTCGGGGTCCGACGACTGCTTCGGCCCTATGGCTTCGGGGTCCGGCGACTGCTTCGGCCCTATGGCCTGGGGTCCGGCGACTGCTCGGCCCTATGGCTCGGGGTCCGACGACTGCTTTGGCCCTATGGCTTCGGGGTCTGGCGACTGCTCGGCCCTATGGCTTCGGGGTCCGACGACTGCTCGGCCCTATGGCTTCGGGGTCCGACGACTGCTTCGGCCCCATGGCTTCGGGGTCCGACGACTGCTTCGGCCCCATGGCTTCGGGGTCCGACGACTGCTTCGGCCCCATGGCTTTGAGGGTCCGATGACTTGTTTTCAGTCCTGCCTGGTTGGTTGACCATCCATGATTCCAGGCTGATTGGGCCCAAATGTCTCACATTCATATCTGCTTCCCTGATCTCCGGCATACAGCCCATGTTTTAAAACTAAAGTCTGTCGCCTGCGGTGTTCAGTCAGGTTCACTTGTTACTCAACTAAGTTTCCTGCTCCTTACGTTCTTTAGGTGTTACACTGTATTCTTGTCCATTGTCTGCCATGCTCCAGGATCACACTTCAATTACTGGAGCTCAAGTCTTTAGGGTCACCTGCCATGTTGGTCAGGTCACATTTTTGCAACGATATTCGTCTGCCACGGTATTGGGGCCACGTAGGTTCAGTTCAGGTTCCGCCTGCCACGTAAGCCAGGCCCACTGTTCAATTGCAAGCACGTTATTGAGGCCACATGTTATAGTCTAATTTCCTGTTGTCTGCTAATTCATGTACAGTATGTTCATATGCAGTCATATTCTCTTCTGCTCAATTCAGGCTCCCCGGTCCGTATCACCATACCGCAGGACAATCCTCCTCATTTCACTCTTCATCACTGCTAGTACCCTCGGCTAGACATGATTTATTATCGCACTGCTTCATTCTGCTGCACAGTCCTCATTTCCTTAGCTGGTCTCTCCTCATTGTCGCATAACTTTTCCACAGGACTTCCTTTCATGGCACCGCCCCCTCCTGCTGGTCTCTCCTCTCCGTTGCCCTGCTCCCTTTGCCACTACACTGGTCTTAGCGCACTGCTCCCTCTACTGGAGAGTCTTTTTTCTGCATGGCTGCATCCGCTGGCTCCCTCTGTTGGACACTGTTTTCCATACGGCTTCCTTTGCAGGTCGCTCCTCAGTGCTGCGCCGCTTCCTCTGGTGTTCACTCCGCGTGGCCGTCCCGCTCCCTCCGAGGGGAGCTATCACAACTGCAGAATTTGTGCAGGTCATGCTGGAGGAAGAACAAGTAGGGTAATTCCCTCTAGCATTTCAGTCCCTGTTCGTAGTCGAGCATACCTTGTCAACCAAGTTCCCGTACAAAGCCTTTTTGTCTTTTACTACATCTAGGAATTCATTTTCGCCGTAGCTTTGTTGCAAATTTTGTATTCCCTCACTCACGGAAGGGTATAGACAGGATCTATAGTATGGCTTCCTAGCTTCTTGCCATACTAATACCAGACTCTACAACACATCGAATCAACTAATTCCTCATGTTAGATTCAGATACCAGGTCGGTTTTCCCGTTTTAGCATTAAACCATTCTCAGGGGTTCACAGAAGAACGCAGGGACCATGGCAAGCAGATAGATGATGTCTGGGGAACTATTCAAGGATTCCCTTCCTACTTCCATGGTTTCTTTTGCCCCTCACTTCTTGCATAGTCTAGGCAGTCAGGTTTCTCTTTCGGTTCCACAAACTCCTGAGGCCAGGGCAATTGTCAGTACTAGAACCATAGTTCACCAGGTTCAGTTAATATTTCATGCTCCCTTCCACAGCGTATTCCCAGTCCTTCATTCCGTTTCGGGGCACTATCTGCAACATCGAGCATTATGTCTCTGGTTTCGTCATTTGCAAGCTGTGATGTACGTCTCCTTATGGTTTTGCCTCATACATCCTGAACGAGCGGTCAAGATTACCGATGCCTTGCAATTGGTCAGGGATTTGTTTGCACTTTCCATTGTGTTTCTTCTATAACCTACTTGGCTTGGCTTTTGCCCCCTTTTCTAGGCCTACCCACGGCTATGGCTAAGGGCACACTTCAAGCCATTAAGTTAGGTTAGCTAGCACACGGCTAGCTGGGTTAGGTTGTTCTTGATGTTTATCTCCCTAGGGTTCATCAAGCATCGTTGGCCATAGCCATAACCACAAGTATTAAGGCTGACTAGTCAGCCTGCATTTGTGGGAGGGGCGGAGGCTCTTCTTAAACAAGCCACTGCCTCACTCCTGGGCGTGTGTTCTTCAGGTGCCCCACCCTCCCTCCCTTTTCTTCTCATTTCCACAGGGTATGCCCCCTCTTTTAGGCCTACCCACGGCTATGGCTAAGGGCACACTTCAAGCCATTAAGTTAGGTTAGCTAGCACACGGCTAGCTGGGTTAGGTTGTTCTTGATGTTTATCTCCCTAGGGTTCATCAAGCATAGTTGGCCGTAGCCATGACCACAAATATAAATATATTACATTTTCAGTGTAGTTATCTTACAATAAAAAACACTGCACCCTTGTCACTAAAGCTTTCTGCACAACTTTCTGTACATCAGCCTCCTCACACTGTGCATGTGGTAGTGCTTTAAATGGAGGAGGCTGATAGACAGTTAGGTAATTTGTTTCTCCATCTGCGCCCATGTGTAGAAAGTGATTGCCAAATGCAGAAGACAACACTCCCTGAGTGTAAGTGATTGGCCTGAACTGGTAATAACATTATATAAGCAAATTGCATACATAGCTGTTTGCAACACATTAGGGCAGAAGACAGCATCCCTGAGTGTAAGAGACTGGCTTGGACTGGACTGGTAATAGTAACATAGTAGTAACATTGTATATAAAACAGAAAAAAGACATTTGTCCATCCAGTTCGGCCTGTTTCCTACAAGTTGATGCAAAAGGAAGGCAAAAAAAAAAAACCTGTGAGGTAGAAGGCAATAACTTAATATTAGTAAATTGCATATACTGTAAGACTGTTTACAACACATTATATAAAGAGTAACTGTCATTTCAATAGAAATTTTGTAATATGTCTAATTAAAGAAAGATGTTTCCTCCTCTTCTTGCAAGACTCTTCTCCTGCTTCCCTCCTCTTTGCTAACTCTCAGTTCACTGCTTAAATCAGATTACCTAGAAGTCTATGGTCAGAGGGGAGAAAGGAGAAGGGAAGGACTTCTGGAAACAAGTGATTTGCTGTCTTATTTACATATACACTGCTGGGTTCACATATAACTGTTTAGTAATGCGGTATAATCAGGGGCATAGCTAAAGGCTCATGGGCCCCATTGCAAGAGTTCAGCTTCGCCCCCCCACCCCCACCCCTTCAGTCAGTGCTGGTGCACCTATCTTTTCTGCTGCCCGAGGCAAATATTGAAACGGTCCCCCCATGCCAAATTCTCAAGCTAACGCCTTCCCTCCAGTCCTTCTGTTGAAGGGGTTGTCCTCTTTTTACTACTGATGACCTATCCTCAGGATAGGTCATCAATATCAGATTGGCCAGGGTCCTCCGGCACTTCCCGACGATCAGCTGTTTGAAGAGAGGGCAGGCCTCATATGAAAGCTGCTTTCTCTGTTCTGCTCACCTGCTCGCCGTAGCATTTGCAGTGGTGAGCAGGTAAACAGAGCAGAGAAGGCAGCGCTCATACAAAAAACAAGCGGACAACCCCTTTAAAGACATACTTGGAAAACATTACATACAGCGCTACAGAACATACAGGGTCGTACACCCCAGAGATGTACCTCCTACATCCAGTGACTTCTCTTCCCTGATGTAGATATTCTCTTTCCTCTTCTTCTCCTGGCAGACCAGACCGGCTTGGTGACTTCTTTCAGCCACTCGTCTCTGCAGAGTTTAAAGGATAACTGTCACATTTAGACCCTAATTTCAGTTTTCATATATGTAGTTACTAATATGATAATATACCTGAATCAATAACTATTAGACTTACTTACCCCTTATTTAATAAGATTCAGCCCTTAGCAACCAGTCTGCATAAAACTGCAATTTCACTATTCTGTTAAGATGGCCGCCCTCAGCCCTGAGGCTAATCCATAGGACACCTGCAGTGAAGTTAGTGAAGACCAGCTCTGTATAGGGAGGTCTTGCAGTGAAGTTCCCAGGTCTGGCTGAAGCCTATAGTCCTCTCCTACAAGCTCTCCTCTTATCAGATAAGGCTGTCATTTATACACTGGGCTCTACATTGTCCTTCACTGCTAAGGGAGTGTCTGCCAAGCACAGGCATGTGGAGAAGTTCACACACACAGCCCAGCACTGTTATCTCCTGTCAGGAAGAACCTGGCTTTTTATACATTCCCTTACAATGTTGACTCACTATCAGTTCCCAGTGCACGCAGTGTGCTCCGTCCTCTATCTGGTAGACGGAAGGAGCATAGCAACCTGATTTTATCTCAGGTAACAATAGCCAATACTGGGGACTTTTAGGTGGCTTTTAGGGGTTATTTATTTAAGAATCAGAAATTAAAACAGGGCCAACAAGGTAATATTAATCACCAAAATCCAATAGTAAAAAAAAAAAAAAAATTGACAGTTATACTTTAACAAACAGACATCTTACTTTTCTACTTTTCCATCATCCTCCCACCTTCTCAACACCGCATCCTGCCTCCCCCAATACTGTATCCACTGTGCTCCCCAATACTTTCCTGTAGAAACAGTCCCCCTGAAAATACTGCTACCGCACAGATACAAAAAAAACCTTTATATTGTGCACTAGTACAAAAAAGTCCCCCCTTTCTTTCACATCAGACCCCCATATAAAACCCTAAATGAGATCCCCCAATCTCAGACCAAACCCCCTTAAGATCTCTATGTCAGACCCCATATAAGACCCCAGTTTTAGACCTCAGATCAGACCCCCATTAGACCTCCAGACCCCCATTAAACCTCCAGACCCCCATATAAGACCTCCAGACTCCCATATCAGACATCCAGACCAGACCTCTAGACGCCCATATCGGACCTCTAGACCCCCATTAGACCTCCAGACTCCCACTAGACCTCCAGACTCCCACTAGACCTCCCGACCCCCATATCTGACCCCCAATAGACCTCTTGACCCCCAATCAGACCCCTATTAGACCTCAAGACCCCCAGTTAGACCTCTCCAGATTCCCAGTCAAACCTCTCCAGACACCCAGTCAGACCTGCAGTCCCGCAGTCAGACCTCCATACTCCCTAGTCAGACCTCCAGACCCCCATTAGACCACTCCAGACCCCCAGTCAGACCTCCAGACCCCCAGTCAAACCTCCATACCCCCCAGTCAGATGTCCAGACCACCATTAGACCAACTCCATACCCCCCAGTCAGACCTCCATACGCCCCAGTCAGACCTCCAGACCCCCCAGTCAGACCTCCAGACCCCCATAAACCACTCCAGACCTCCATTAGACCTCTCCAGACCCCCATTTGACTTCTCCAAACCCCCAGTGAGACCTCTCCAGACCCCCCATTAGACCTCCATTGGTTAGACTGTAAAATAATAAAGTAACTTACCTCTCCTGATGCCACTCTCATTGTCCTGGCTGTATTCTCTTCTCAGGGCCTGCGCTGCAGTCACCTGACCTCCTGCAGCATCAGGTCAGAGTGCGCTCTGTATGGGCTGCAGGCAGTCAGGACACAGCAGCGCGGGCCCTGAGAAGAGCAAGCAGGAGAAGGGGTAAGTACTCTACATTGCTCACAGCGCTTCTCTCCCCCTCCTCCTGCAGACTAGTGAGCACTTCCATTATTGAAGCGCTCACTAGTATTCCTTTTATAAGATGCACTGCATCTTATAAAGGAAAAAGCACAATACCACTGGCAAGGGGGACACTCTGGCGACCGCTGTGCCCCCTATAGTTACGCCAGTGAGTATGATGTCTTGCATTACTGCTGCTGCTTCTGAAAGTGTGCTACAGGAATATACGAAGCAGGATCTCCTGTTTATCCATGTACTTTGTCTGTGGAAAAATTTAATCTGCTACTCTCCACCCACCAGCTCAGAGAAAACCTAGAATTTCAGACAGATTACAGAGGGAAAGAAAGAAATAGTGTTCCTTATGTACACCCACATGGAAGCTTATTCTAAAAAAAAAGAAAAAAACTGAAATGACTGTTTAACGTAAGTATAAAGTGGATGAATTAAGGTGGGTGGTGGTCTGTGGGCAATCAATTTTCAGGCCCCTCATCCTATGTCAATCACTATATTCTCAATATAGTATGGTATATCATTACTGCTGGAATGTAAATAAAGACCACTGGAGGACTATGGGACAATCTGTGCTGGAGTAAAGGGGGATTTAACAGTTAAGTCATGTAGGTTTTTATTTTATTGCTAGCAGAAGGACCCGGCTTCACACGGGTATATTTCATCTATTTCATTTAATGTTTCCGTGTGTCGTTAAAAGATATCAACAGTATTCCTCATAACAGTGACCTCTACGGCCCCCTGCCCCTATAGCAGTGAACTCCACAGTCCCTTCACCCCCTAACACTGACTGCCCCGCAGTGCCCCGTCACTTTAAAATGGGACCTTCAGAGCAGCCAATCCCCTTAAATTTAACCTTCACAGCAGGCCGCCCCTTTAACAGTGAGTTTCACAGCACCCACTCCCTTGACAGTGATCTCCTCAGGGTTCTGCCCCCTTAACAGTGACCTCCATAGTACCCCACTGCCTTAACAGTGACCTCAAAGTACCCTGCTGCCTTAACAGTGACCTCCACAGCAGTTGCCCTCTTAACAGTGACCTCCAGAGTGCCCGCCCCTTTAACAGTGACCTTCACAGCGCCCTGTCCCTTTAATGCTAGGGCTACATGACTACATATCTACATTTTGTCTCAACAATTTTTATAATGATAGGCTATGGTGTCGCACTTCAACATGTGACATGCTGCGACTGCGACACGACAGTTGCAAAAAATCCATCGCAGCATGTCACATTTCTCTGTGCAACACTATAGACTATCAATTCCATTATAAAAATGTTGGCGCGACATTGGTGCGACATGAATGTCGCGCAACACATGTAGCAGTGTAGTTGTGCCCTATGTGTCGTGCGACTTATTGTCGCGCGACACATGTCGTCGTGTAGCCCTACCATCAAGCTGATCTACAGCAGTGAAGAAAATTGGCTGGATTGTTATGGAAACCTCGAGTAAAGCTGTGTGTATGTGGAGACTAAGGGCCTGCGAGCTTCTATTGGCTGATAAGGACATGTGACCGTGTATATGGCAGTTGGGATATGAGTGAAAGACTTGCAGGCTTGTATTGGCTAATAGAGATGGCCCGAACTATTCGCCGGCAAACATATTCGATGTTCGCGTTCGCCCCTATACTTTATCATTGAGCCTGTACCTCACAGTCAGCAGACACATTCCAGCCAATCAGCAGCATACCCTCCCTCCCAGACCCTCCCACCTCCTATCTAAACGCAAGGACAGCATCCATCTTAGATTCGTTCTGAAGCTGCAGTGTTAGTAATTGTAAATCGCAATGCGATTAATATAACCTGTATTATTCGCATTGCGATTAAACTTAGATCTGAGTTCCTAATGGTTGTTGTATTGCTCGAATATAACGAAGATAACGAATATAGCGCTATATTCTCAATCTTCGTTATATTCTAGCAATACAACAACCATTAGGAACTCAGATCTAAGTTTAATCGCAATGCGATTAATATAACCTGCATTAATCGCATTGCGAATTCAACTTAGAACTGAGTTCCTAATGGTTGTTGTATTGCTAGAATATAACAAAGATTGAGAATATAGCGCTATATTGTCAATCTTCATTATATTCGAGCAATACAACCATTAGGAACCCAACTCTAAGTTGAATTCGCGTTCGACGTTCGCGAACAGAAAAATTTATGTTCGCGACATCACTATTGGCTAATGCAGGTCATTTTTTGGGGAATATCTCAGGAACGGTATGTCCTAGAGAGCTGTGGTCCCCACAAGATTTCTTTCCAGGTAGCAAAGGATGTGTATACCAAGTTTCAATGAAATCGATGGTTGCATTTTTGTGATCGCGGAACATACATACACACATATATACGTCCTTCTTTATATATAGATATATTCTGCTGGCTGTTTATTTTTGTTTGCTCATGGAACACCTATTCAGATTCTGCAGAATATATTGCATTCTTCTGAGAACAGTGTGCAGTTATTGTGCCATTGCTGGGTCCAGTCCAAATCATCAGTTATTAGTTATGGTCCATCCTGCCCTGTATTGTTTATTTGATTATGTGAAATACGCTATATGTTTATGTTTAATGAAATATGGCATTTTAAAAAAAATTGTTTTATCATTCTGCCTTGTTTTAAGATGGAAGAAAGGAACAAAAAAAAGCTAGCTGCTCAATAGTTCAACATTTATCAACAAAGTTCCTCCTCTAGACTTTTTGAGATGCACTACAGGAAACTGATCTTCACACTGAATAACATTGTCAACTGATTTGTTTGTACCTGGTCCTAGTGCACAAATCAGGATTCTGCTCAAAACCTTCTCACATTATAACATTGCTTTTTGTGGATTTTAATTCCTACAAAACCTCCTGAACCACAACTTCCCTTCATTAATTCCTTGTTCGTACTACCTCTCTTCTATTTTTACTGAATATAGTCTTTTCTATTCCTTTTTCCTCGTTGTCCGCGAGATTTACTGTAGCTCTTTTGTCTACAGGTCATCATGTTGGCAGGCTCGTAGTAGTTCAAGTTTTTCTGGCTTCCTAAAGATGCAATCTTATAGTAAAATGAAGTCCTGTGATTGTTTACCACTATCTCTTTCATCTCCATGAATTCCAATCCCACACTGAAATTGGTGGTGAAGCTGAAAAATGTCCATATAGTACATTATAAGTCTCCTTTGGAGACAAATAAAAGAAGCTGTAAATGATGATGATACTTGTTTCCTTCTTGGCAGACAAATGGTTATTGTATATAATAAAACAATTTGGATAAACCTCTAGAGATGCAGGGAATGAATGGCTATTCAGATATTTTTTCATATAACTATCCAACATTAATACGGTATGTTTTGTCTATAAACATGCTGTTAGCTGATGACATAATAAATACCATGAAACAAATCAAATAATGCCATCATTTTAACACTGAAAGCACACAGATGTTTGTGGCTATTCATAAAACATGGAATTTATTAAATCAATTGCAAAGTCAATTTCCACCATTAATGATGATGTCCTAGTTCAGGGTGGCCCACATTGGTCATGCTCCATGTCCAGTCTGGTGATGGTTACACCTCCTTTGACTTATAATGAGTCTTCCATCTGCCGCTGCCAGTCAGCAAAGTAAGGCACAGTCATCATTGGTCAAGGTCAAGGCAGTATTGAAAAAAAAAAAAAAATTCTTGAGTAATCAATGTCTCTTGGAGAGTGCTACCTAGACCCAGATCACCTACATTAGTTATCTTTTCCATAGTATATACAACTGTCCCAAAATCTGTAATTTGCTAATAATTATTACTTACATAAAACACTACCACATTTGTTCAACTCCTAAACATCAAAAGGTGATTGCTTGTTTCCATCAGAATCTTATATAGCATGTTAACATAAAATATGCCATAAAAGTGGGAAAGTAACTCTAAAATGGTGTTGCCTATTCTGCATTCCTTATGGAGAATTGGTCATGGTTCACTATTAATTGTTGATAAAAGAGAATGACAGATACAGAAATAGCCCAGTAAATGCAAATGACGAACTAGTGGCTGTTAGCATGTTGACCCCTTCAAACCTCTTTCCCACTCTCTCAAGTGGGCATGGGTGCCACCTTACTCACCCTTCCTGTCCTGCCCAGTGGCCTGGACCCACTGCACCTCCTTTTCCCCACCTACAACGGGTCCGGCCACCAGGGGTGCACCTAGACTTTCTGCTGCCTGAGGCGAAAACTGAAATGGCGCCCCTCCCTCCCCAATGCCAATTTCTTAACCTTCCCTTCAGCCCATGGCCCTTTGGCTGCCCCTCTCTTGCCCCTACCTAGTGCTGCCTGAGGCGATCGCTTCACCTGGACTCATTGTTGCTGCACCCCTGCCGGCCACCAGAGTCTTGTTCTTCTCAGGCAGGACGCAGCCTGTGCCTCTCTGTCCTATGGATGGCTGTCTCAGCCTAAGTGTCTGAGCTTTAGTTTGTCTAGCTTGCTAGTTCCAAGTGAAGGTGTGCTGTCCCCGTTTGTCTGCCTGTGTACCAACCTCTGCCTTTTTACCAACTCTGACCCTCTGCTGCCTGACCCAACCACTGCCTGTTCACTGTATTGACCCTTCACCACCTGTCCTGACCTTAGATTAGTTTCAAAGATTTGCAAGAACTCTGCCTGCCCTGACCTCTGCCTGTTTTCTGACTACGAGTATTGCCTCAACTCTTGGTGCTGACCCATGTGGATCAGCAGCCAACTACACTGAGACTATTCCAAGAGCTAACACCTGGTGGCTCCCCGGTAGCAAGTCCAGATCCATGTACAGGAGTTAAACAGTGAAAATCAAGGGACTGCCAGGATAATGCCCTTAGGACTAGCCCAAGGACAAACTGGTTGGTTGGCACAGAGGTCCCTCACCTACTGTCCATATCATTTGGTACTCTATGTAATAAAAGTTGGAATCACTACTGTGCCCCTTACTGATTCTGAGAACAGGGGCACGAGGTCCTGATTCCTGAAAGAAAAGTAGATAACTTGTTTGGTAGTCGTCGTATAAAATGAATCATAGATCCATAGATGTGTTAAGGGGTCTGTAAAATACTCAATGTAATTTTAATGTGTGTTGTCTCCTATTCCCCTTAGATCCGATTGTAGGAACTATGACTTCATGTCCTAACTGGTTAAACTGTGGGAAAGGACTTCTGTAATACAGTGTTAGTGTTGATGTGGAGCTTTAAGTCCAACAAGTGGTACTGTATTCCCATATCCACATTATATACCATAAAAGTCCAATAGATGCAGGTCCCACCTCTGGGCACCGGTGAGAATGGGTAATGGTTTGCCAGCTGCAATGTACTGAGAGGTGGCTACTGGCTACGCATGCATAACTTTCTCCATTCACGTCTATGGGAGTTCTGAGTTCCATAGCTGCCAAGCTGTCCTCAGAATTTTCCGTAGATGTGAACGAAAAAAAGTTACAATTTTCTAGAGATAGATGCAGTTCCTAGAGGTGCACACATTTCCACCCCTGCTTGCTCTTGGATATACTGTATCACAACCTCTGATTGCTTTAGTGTGGAATTTAAGGGGTTGGCCCATCTCACACATTGGTGGCATATTGCTAGGATATGCTATTAATGTCAGTTACGTGCTCTGGGACCGACACCTATCTTTAGAAATGGGCCCCAAAAGTGATGTGCAACATGCATGTGCGCCATGCTCGCCATTCACTTCTATGGGAGCTCTGAATAGAGCTGACTGAGCACACCTGGCTATTTCTGGAACTCCTATAGAACTGAAAGGAGACTGCACCACACAAACATGGCAACTTCCCAGAGGTGGGACTCATACCCTAGCAATATGCCACCAATGTGGAGATTGGCCAACCCCTTTAAGCTTGTCCTGACTAGCGGGGAAAATTTTTAACTTGTTTTTTCTTCTCTCCAGCCTCCCGTGACAAACATGATCTGTATGTCATTAATTTATTTAGGTCCCAACTGGTCAAGTCTTGGGGAAAATTTTGGATTAATGGGATGATTTACTGACAATAAGCAATCAACACTCATTTCTGAATTTGGCACAAATGTGTAATACAAATTGAACTCTTTGTTTATCACGGCTGCAAGTCCAGAACAACTTTTCTGTTTCATATGTGAGCAATTTTATTTAACACTATCTCAAAAGGAGCCAGGAATTTATGATGATCAGCTTGCTGGGTTTCACATCAATTATTGTGATTTGCCAACTGTGACTTCCTTTCAGATAGTTTGGAGTCTGGTGCTGATGCCTGTGCAATAATGTCAACCCCCGTACATGTTGCGAACTTGTCACGTTCTATTGATTGAGCGCTCCTCAGCATAGAGCGCCGCCTGCATTCAGTTGTCAGGATAGCAAGGTGGGGCTTTCTGGTTCAGGAAACGCTAGCCAATCAGAGGTACAATGATGTCATCAGTCATGTGATGCTCGACATGTCACACGACCAGGAAGTGGTCAAATGAACAAATGTGCAAAAACAAAAGAAATCTGTAAGGGGCAAATACTTTTTTACAGCACTGTAGATGCCTCCAAGGTGGGAGTCGGGGCTGTTCTTTCACAGGGGTCGACTTCACTCACCAACCTTAGACCATGTGCCTTCTTTTCCTGCAAATTTTCCCCAGCAGAGATGAATTATGATGTGGGTAATCGTGAGCTTCTTGCCATAAAGTGGGCTTTTGAAGAATGACGCCACTTTCTGGAGGGAGCTCAACATCAAATAACAGTGATTACCGATCATAATGATTTGACATACTTGGAATCTGCTAAACAGTTGAGTCCTAGACCAGCCAGACGGGTATTGTACTTTACATGGTTTAATTTTATCCCTTTTAGACCGGTAACTAAGAACACCACAGTGGATGGGTTGTCTAGCTTTTGTGCCATTCATTCTCCAGATACTCAACTTGAACACATTTTACTGAGAGTTATTGTAGTGGCTTCTATCTGTTCTGATAAAGATCAGAGAGAGACAGGATCTGGCTCCGGAGAGGTGTCCACAGGAGAAACTATTTGTTCCTGTTTATCTCCATCTCCAACTTCTGGGTGAGTGCCATGACTTGGTTCTTAATGGGCATCCTGCATTTGTTGGTACCAGGTTGTTAATGCCTAGACATTATTGGTGGCATACAATGTCGAGGGATATTAAGTCCTATGTGTCAGCCTGCAAGGTTTCTGCTAGGTCCAAGAAGACACCTAGAACTCGTCCAGTTGGCGAACTACCCATTCCTCTAAGACGCTTAGTCCTGTCTATCCATTGACTTTGTTACTGAGTTGCTCGCCTATCAGGGCAAGGTGGTGATATGGGTAATTGTTGACAAGTTCAGTAAGATGTGCCTGTCACGACCCTTGGTAAGGTCGTGACTCGGTGGCTCCGCATGCTGTTGCCAGCGGCAAGGTTTCGTGGTCGCCGCACATGTGGGCTGTGACTTGGTAGCCTCACGTGCGGTTGCCGCTGGCAACATGGTGGTTTTGCATGCGGGACACTTTCCCTTTAATTTGGTGGTTTCCCCATTTTGGTTTGCCAGGGTTAATGGTGTGTGCTAGGTCAGCTGGGTGTGGCCTCAGGGCTCTTTATATTCTGGTGTGGTTGAGCCTGAGGTCAGTTTGTATGGTTTTCAGCTTGGTCTAGGAGCTCTGCTCCTTGGCTGTGTGCCCCCCTATCTGTGTGAGCCACCCTTGGTTGTTTTCGAGATCCTTTGGCAAGTCCTGCGTTGTGTCTTGGTGTGTTACTCCTTATTCCCTTCCCCCACCTTGTGTGTTGGTTGGTGTGGGATTGTGTGGAGGTATGTATTGTGGTTAGGGTGACCACGTGTCCCGAATCGCCCGGGACAGTCCCGCATTTGGAGAGACTGTCCCGGGTCCCGGTCACCCTCATTCCAGGACAATGCAGTGGACTGTAGACAATGGAATGGAGTGGACTCTGGCACTTATTGGGCCTGGGGTAGATGATGTGGGGGGGGCCTATGCTACGGCTACTACTGGCAGTCAGTGTCAGTCTGGCACTTAAAGAGGGGCCTATGGCTACTGGCACATGATGGGGGGGTCTCTGTTACTTATTGTTTTTCGCCGCAGGGCCCCATTTCACCTAGAACCGGCCCTGGTGACAGTCACTTCTTTATACTATGCGATCGCTGAATCAGATCGGCATCGCATAGTACTGTCCTGTGTGTGTGTGTGTGTCTCCTCCCCTGCCTTGCTGCGCGGCGAGTAGCGGGACCGCGACTGCATGATGATCTTGTGAAAGTAAGTGTCCCTGAATGGCAGTTAGGAAATGTGGTCACCCTAATGGTGGTTGTTCCATGTAGTTGTGCTCTTGCCTGCATGGAACATTTACGTTTACACATGTGGTTGTCTCCTCCGGAAGGGGGTTGCTTTCCCAAGGGGTTTAAGCAAAACTAGACAGTGTGTTTCCTGCCCGGAGCCCCTGTGCATCTGGTGTTCGCATGGAGGTCCAGGTAGATCTTGGCGTTTCCACTCCATCTCGATGGCGGTAGGTAAGTGTTGGTAACTTTAGGTGTTTGTTGCTGTGTTATACTTACCTGCCGTTCGGGTGTAGGCTCTGTCTAGTTTGTAGTCAGCTGCTGGGCCTCTGGAGACACCTTTTCATCCATGGTGTAGGATGAATAGGTGGTCTCTGCCCTGTCACCATCCTTCAGGGCAATGCAGGGATGCCAGAGTTCGAGGGTATGCGCCTCCTTACCATAGAAGGCGGCTTATACAGTCAGGAGTCTAGGGACAGCTATAGGGACGCTATAGGAGGCGACCAGCTCCCTGTTCCCTGCATCCTGGCCTGGTAGCCACGGACATTGTACAGTGGGGGGTTTCCCTCACTCACCACTGTGACAGTGCCACCTTGTGCCATTATCCAAGTTACCTAATGTCTAAACTCTTACTTCCCTGTTTATAGACCATATTTTATGTCTGCATGGGATTATGGAGAAATTCTTTCTGATAGAAGGGTGCAATTTGTTTCCAGATTTTGGAGAGCTTTTTGTGATAATGACAGCAGGGTATCGGCGAGTAACGCACACACAGGAGCAGTGTAGCCCTAAACAACCCAGACCCACTGTCCCTGCCTGCTTGCACAATTACCCTATGTAGTGACCCACAACAGTCAACAGTCTCTATACTGAGTATGTGAGGGAAAACACACAGATGGGGAAAACAAACAAACACTGAAGGCTAGATCGTACGCAGGGGCGTAGCTAGAGGGGTAGCAGGGGAAGTGGCTGCTTTAAGGCCTACCCAGGAGGAGGACTAAAATATTTTATTGGTATATGTAGTAAAGAATGAAACCGCGCTGCTTTTTACTCTTGCTGTCCAGTACACAGGTAAATTGCTTCAGGCCTCCTCTGTAGGATCCAATAATCGACAATAGTGAAACACCCTTTTAGTTGTTACGATAAAAGGTTTTATTCTACTTACAAACAGAGGTTGATAAAAGCGTATCACAATGTAAAATCCGATGCTTCCTCTTACTCCACATACTCTTCCTCTTCTGGCTAAAGTGTTGGGCCAATTGGAGTATGAGGTGTCCAAGATTGTGCATTTTAAAACGGTTCACGGCTCAATACAGTTCCTAGTTCAATGGAGGGAATGTGGTCCAGAGGAGAGGTCTTGGGTGGCTGTGAAAAATATACATGCTGACTACTTGATAAAAAAATTGCATGCCATGCACCCAGAGAAACCTGTTCCTGGGGATAGGGGTCTGGTAGCTCCTCGTAGAAGGGGGGTACTGTCACGTTCTGCCAACTGTGTGCTCCTCAGCAGGCAGTGCCGCCGGCATTCAGTTGTCAGGACAATGAGGCTGGGCATCTTGGTTCAGGAAGCCCTAGCCATTCAGAGGTGCATCAATATCATCAGTCATGTGATGCTGGACGGGTCACATGACCATGAAGTGCTGCCTATTTAAACAGGCAACCTGCTGTCCACAGTTTGCCTGTGATTGGTTTCATGTTTTGGATTGACACACTAGCGTTTGTTCCTGTGAAGTTGCCATTGGATTCCTGACCCTGTCTTGTACCCTGAATCTGACTTGTGTTTGACCCCTTGGATTTGATATTCCCTGGTTTTGACCTCTGGCTATCCCTGGTTTATGTTACTGGTTCTGATTTGGTTTGGACTGGCCTGGTATTGACCTCAGATTGGTACGTTCCTGGTTCTGTCTTTATCCCATTGTACTTACTTTTGTTGCCAGCAGTTTGGACATAAACGGCTGTTATTTTGAGGGCACACCAAACTTACACTGTTATACAAGCTGTACACTGACTACCTTACATTGTATCAAAGTGTTATATCTTTAATGTTGTCCCATGAAAAGATATAATAAAATACTGTATATATGAAGAGACTGCCGTCCAGTTGCGGCATGTCAGTTAAGGTAGATCAAGCAACTAGGTAGGGACAATGTTAGTCAAGCAAGTAGGTAGGGGCAGATGCATTCTAAAAAGATTTAACTACAGGCATGAAACAATGTCAATCTATCAGCTTGGAAAAGTTTTCAAAACTATTGCTAAGACTCTGGGATACAGAGTGAGATCATTATCCCCAAATGGAGAACACACTAGTGAATCTTCCCAGGAGTGGACCTCTTACTGAAACTTCACTGAGAATGCATTCATTTTTATCCAGGAGGTCACCATAAACCGAAACATCTAAAGAACTGCAGGCCTCAGTTGTACATGATTCCAAAATATGAAAGACACTGGATAAAAATGGCATCCATGGGGGAGTTGCGAGGTGCAAACCTTTGCTGACCAAAAAGAACATAAAGGCTTGTCTTGTATTTTCCAAAAAAGATATAGATAACCCCCAAAACTTTTGGAATATTTTTCTGTGGACTGGTAAGTCAAAGGTGGAACTTTTTGGAAGACATGGACAAACACTGCATTCTAGGACAAGAACATCATAACAACAATCAAACATGGTGGTGGTAGTGTGATGAACTAGGGCTGCTTTGCTTTTAAGTACCTGAACAACTTGCTATAACTGATGGAACATAAATTTTGCTCTCTATAAAAAAAATCCTTAAGGAGAATGCCCACCTCTCATTATGCAGCAGGATAATCATCTAAATCACAAGAGCAAGTCCACCTCTGAATGAATTAAAAGGAATAAAATTAAGATTTTGGAGTGGCACAGTAAATGTCTTGGCTTGAATCCCATTGAGACACTGGCAAAACCTTAAAGGAGATGTCACCTCCCTCGAGCACTATCCGTGCAGTACTACATGAATAGTACTGCCACCCCTGGCTTCATATAACTAAGTTATATGTCCATGCTGGGTGCCTTCAAATCAGCACTGGAATACATTGAAAGTCCACTCCATTGTGTGCACATAATCATGAGTTCTCATCATAATGTATTGTGGCACTGGTTTGCAGGCACACAGCAGGAGAACAGTGGTGAGCATGGACATGTAACTTAGTGATCTGTATTCTGGGGTAGCAGTACCATTGAAGTAATACTGCACTTAATGGGGCTTGTGGGAAGTGACAGTTAATGCTCAAAAACTCTCCAATGTAGCTAAAATAAAATAATTTTGCAAAGAAGAATGTGACACAATTCCTCCACAGCAGACTCATCGCAAATTACTGCTACTGTCAAGGGTGGCACAACCAGTTATTAGGTTTACGGGGCCTTTACTTTTTCACATGGATGATATCGTTTTTAAATTAATCTTTATCTTCACTAAATGAAATCTTCAATTAAAATCAGCATTCTGTGTTTATTTGGATGCGCTTTGTAGTTTGATTATGTGAAACATTCAAGTTGAAATATGCAAATATAGAAGAAAGTGGGGAGGGGGCAAATATTTTTTCACAGCACTTTAATTACCTCTTTTTTCGACATTATATTGTTGAAAGAGAGGGGTTGAGGACGTCCAACATACCTTTTATGAATAACAGCATTGAGTGAAGGGAAGAATTCGATTTGTAACAAATCCAAATTTCCTCACGCTTCGTGGTAATGAATCGTTTTAATCTAAAATGGCAGCTACAAGCATTACAAAGTGAAAGTAAGAATCCTGGGAACGCGAGATCACCCATAATGCCATAGAGCCAGCCAATCTACAGATAGCACAGCCCCTGTGATGTCACAGCCCTTTAAAAGCCTCATCCTGCGTGTTTTCCACCATTTCACTGTGAGCTGAGCATAGGGAGAGATGTGACAAGCGCTAGGAAGAGTGTTCAAGAAAGCTTTTAATTGTAGAATTTTAAACACCCCCTGTTTAGGGATAGAGCAGGGACAGTGCAGGGAGATCATAGGGAGAGTTTTCAGACACTGTAGGGAGAGCATAGGGAGATCATAGCGAGACTGCAGGGACAGTGCAAGGACTGTAATCTGAAGCTGAAGGGATTCATAGGAGGCAGTTTGCATCAATATCTGTGTAGGGCACAGAGCTATCTATTTGAACTGTGTCCACTTTGTTTAATAGATAAGCAATTCAATTAGGTCTTGATTCTCAAATTGGGGTGAACAACCTGTCTAGTTCTACTGTTATTGGGGTGTCCACATTGTTTAATAGATAAACAATTCTATTAGGCCTTGATTCTCAAATTGAGGTAAATAACCTGTCTTGTTCTACTGTTATTGGGGTGTACACCTTGTAAAATAAACAATTCTATTAGGCATTGATTCTCAAATTGTGGTGAATAACCTGTCTAATTCTACTGTTATTAGGGGTGTCCACATTGTTTAATAGATAAACAATTCCATTACATCTTTATTCTCAAACTGAGGTGAATAACCTGTCTAATTCTACTATTATTGAGGTGTCCACCATGTTTAACGGATAAAAAATTATATTACACTTTGATTCTCAAAATGGGGTGAATGACCTGTCTAATTCTACTGTTATTGGGGTGTCCACCTTGTTTAATAGATAAACAATTCTATTAGGCCTTGATTCTCAAATTGTGAGGAATAACCTGTCTTCTTCTACTGTTATTAGGGTGTCCACACTGACATTGAATATTAATTTTTTACAAATTAATAATTTTACAAATACAGTTAGTGTTACTGTACAGCATGTCCAACAGACAGTTGCCAGGGCTCTCCAGGAACGGACAGTGGCAAAATTGTTGCTGTACCCAGTACAAGTAGCAGCAGAAGAAGGGGTGGTGGTAGCAGCAGTCGCGGCAAGATGCCAGTGCTGCCTCTAGCGGTCGTGTTTTGATGACCAATCCCACTTTCTTTGAATAGTTGACTCAGTCCTCAACATCATCTCAACTGACATCAGACACACACAGCCAGGAGTCGGTGGGTTCCGCTGCCACCACACCTAGTTGGCATGGCTCAGGAACAAGCTCTGTGTCCTCACCTGTCCTGAACCTGCCTCTTTCCTTTGCTGCTCCTTCTGCTCCTTCTGCTCCACTGTCTCTGTTCCGCTTTTTAGCGATAATATTGAGGACAGTCAGCAGCTACTGGCCAGCGCAGATTTGGAGAGGTCCGCTGTTTACTCCAGTAGGCGTGCAAGTGGCAAAGATGACAGTCTCGTGGGAGCAAGTGTTGCCAGCAGTCAGGGATACAACCAGGTGTGGTGCCCTGGAGCAGGGGTACTATGAAGTCTGGACATTTGTGGACATTTGCCCCTTTTTCCCCTATGCAAAGTTCAAACTTCATACTTTATTTCACTTGAAAGGGTTAACTTGCACTGTTTAATACTGTGTAACTGCATTTTATATGTATGTTCTGATATATATCCTGTTCATTTGCACTGCATTTGTGAGGCTCCATGGAAAGGGTTAATGAATACTGAGAGACTTGTGGGACTTTGAATGAGAAGCTGGTGATTTTCCACAGCTGCCATAGGTTTTAAAAAAGAGCATGTTTTTGAGAGAGGCAAAAAGCCAGACTTGTTCACCAACAAAACCAGACAGACTGACCTTTTGAATGTCTGGTTTAGCTATGTTGTTATGTCTGGAAACTTGTTTTAGTTTGGAAAACTGCTGTGTCAGTGCTATTGAGTATGATTGAAGCTCTAATGTAAGTCTATAACAGATGGAAGTGGTAACCTTGTAATTGTTTGTGCTAAGTTTCTCAAACCCTCTCACTAGAAGGTTCCAGTCTAGCTAGAAATGGTATATAAGGAGAGCAGTCAGAGCCCCTAGTGTTCTACAGTTATGGAACAGTGTTTAGAAGAGGGGACTCTGCCAGACTATTTAGTGACCAGAAGAAGACCCTGAGACGGGAATACTCTGCCACAGACCCTGGATCATCAACCTCTGACCAGGGTACCAGCCTTCTGAAGAGAGAGAGGGACAGCTATCTCAGGCCTTTCCTCAGCATCAAACCCTTCTTCTGCCAGGGAGGAGATTGGAGAAGCCAGCCCTATGCCTCACTTGTATTGTTTTGCACCATGCCTTACCATCCCTTCCAGAGAACAGCAACACGTGATGACACTTCGACAGTGCTCGGAGTACCCAGCGTAGCGTTGGGGCCACCTCAAACCTGGCCACTGCACATGAGACTGTTGAGGGTGACATAAGTGACGAGCACACACTAGTGGATGATGATGTAGCCGATCGCACGTGGGAGCCAGGTGAAGAGAGGGAATTTATCATCATCAGAGGTGTGGGTGGCTGCTTGCCTGTGAGATAGCAGCAGCATGGCAGAGTGCCACTGAGCCAGCAGGGTGCAAGAATTCCCATAAGCAAGAAGGGTGGCAGCAGTGTGAGATCTGGACCCAAAGTTGCTTGGGGTCGGCCATCTGCTACTCAGGAGCCTACTTGTCTGGAAACTAGATGTGCATGGCTCCATAGAGCCAGAGGCAGGCAGGCAGCCAGCCATCACAGAGTGGTGGTGGTAAAATTCCATAACCACCGGTGTGGGAATTTTTCGTCAAGTCGCTGGTGGTTGTCACTGTGGCTGTATGTAGGATCTGTGGACAGAAAGTGAAGCATGGCCAGGGTGTTGGCACCATGGCCCTGTGTCAACACATAAAGTGGCTTAGGAAAACCATAGTGCTAATGTAGTGGTACAGCCTGATGCATCTCCCAGAGGCCCGCACTCTTTATCCAGCAGTCAAGGCTGTACTACCTCAGCAGAAGGGAGTTGTGTTTCCTTCTCATCATCTACTCCTCGACATGCATTTTGCCAGCAATCGATCACTGAGGTAATTGCAAAGAAACAACAGTATGCGTGCACTTCAACGGCACAGAAGCTAAACGTGCTCCTGGCCAAGTTGCTGGTACTACAGTCCCTCCCTTTCTATGTGGTTGACTATGCATATTTCAGAGAACTGATGGCTTGTGCAGAGCCAAGGTGGAGAGTCCCAGGCCGTCAGTACTTCTCCAAAGTAAATGTGGTTCCGGCCCAGGCACACCAGCAACTTAGCCAGGGGATGGCAATGCTGCCTCTGCGTTCTCATGCTGTGATTCTGGCACCAATGTACTCCTGCGCCTACTCATCTTCCACCTTGTCTTCAGCCTCCTCTGTAGGCACAGTTCTGAGTGGTCCTCCAGAATACCATCTATGCAGAGCACAGCAGTGTTATGCTGTTCTGTATCTGGCCAGTTTGAGCAAAAAGAGTCACAACGGGAAGGAACTGCTCCATGTCCTTCATCTAGAAATTTAATCCTTGCTGTCTCCTCATCAACTGAAGATTGGAACCATGGTCACCTATAAAGGGAAGAACATTTTATTAGCGTTGAGTCAAGGAGGGCTGACCCATGCGCCCTGCTTGGCGCACTTCTTTAATCTGGTTGTAACCCGGTTTCTAAAGTCTTCCATCCAACTGCAAGACATCTTGAAAATGGCCAGGAAACTGTCTATGCACTTCAGCCACTCTTACCATGCAAAACGCCCTCCTTGAGCTGCAAAGGCAAAATGGTGTTCCCCAACCTCGCCTTATATGTGACGTTTCCACACAGTGCAACTCCACCCTACTATGGACCGACTATATGAGCAGAGGAAGGCCGTGAATGATTTCTTGAGGATACAGGTGGACAGGAGTACTCTCCTGTATAATTTCAACGTTAGCCAGTGGCAGCTCATTCGTGACACGTGCATCAGGATTTCATCATGATTTGGAAGCCAAAAGCAAGAGTGAGTCCAAAACACATAAGACATGCAAATATTTTCATCACATGTTGTCTCTGTTTTGGACCCACTCCCGTTTTTGCTTTACAATTACTGACCAAATACTGAACGTGTGAATGTGGATGCTCAAAAGACAAGATCCGTTTTTTTGGGTTGTTCTTCTAACGGATCAGAAAAAGGGAAAAATAAACAGTGAAGTCAACACAAACTTACTGCTGACACCCTCCCCACTCTGTCATGGGGCCACTACTTGTATCAGTGGCTAACAAAATAGGTTATCTATTAATCTATGTGGACACAGCAGACGGTGTAAATTGAGACAGCTCCTTCCCACTATAGTAGAATCAGTGGCTAACAGAAAAGAATATCTATCAATCAGTGTGGAGACCCCACAAGCAGTAAATGAGACAGTTCTTTCCCACTATATCAGAATCTTGGGCCGCTGCACGGTTAAGTACATTATACCTGATGCTAACATTGACCTGTAAAGCTAAGTTAACACATCAATTAGTGGTCAGTTAATTCTAGCAGTTACTGTATGGTGAGCCAAAATCCCAGGAGCCAATCCTACTCTACCTGTTGTGTGTTTTTGACCGTAACTGACCCAATGAGCCTAATAGCAGAAGTGATTCAAAAGCATGTGTTTGCACTGCCATAAAAAAATGGATTGAAAGAACATTTTTGTTTTATTCTCCACTACTTTATTGGCACTGCCCCATGTCCTTCTTTTGTTCCACTAAAGAGTCATTGGAACACAGTGTTTTATTTTTCTTTACTAAAGGCTGCTGTATGCTTTTCTTTTGGTTTAGCTAGGGATTAGCTAGGACTGTTGGTGGCTTGCATGACGATGTGCATATCCATATACTGTATGAGACCTCCCTGTCATACTGATGCACAGTAACTGTTTCACTACAAGAAAGGTCTAGATATGCGTTTTGCTGCAAAGCAGAGTGATGCACACCGAGGTACAGGCTGGGATATTCATGTAGCTGATTTAACGCTATTTGTAGCAAATTAAGTTGGAACAAAGCAACTTTCATGGAGAATTTTGGCTTCCGAATGAAATTTTTTAAAAATGTGCTCATCTCTAATGAATATTATATTGTCATTACGAAATTCTAAAGGAACACTGTCTTAATTCATTTTTGGTAAAAGAATCAGATCTATTTTCCATTCACCCACATACATCAGAACATAAATGGCAAAAAGATCAATGTGTTTATTACTGTTTTGTACCCAAGTTTATCTTATATACAAAAACGACTATTCCTCACTGATCTTTTTTTTTTCCTCCCAAGTTATAGATTAAAATGTGGTGTAGAGATAATAAACAATGTTCAAAATGTGTGGACAGTTCTGCAGATTGAGTTCATCTTCAATGCAGATATCCCAAACTATACAGAAAAGGTTTTTGTTTTTAACTTGTATTTTCAGATTTTTTTCTGTTCCATTGTGGGTCAGTTGTATAAAGAGGATGGGTGGAGGTTGAAATTATTTATATATTTTGTGACATATTTTGTGACTTGATCATTTACTATTGAACTATAATTTACAAAAATGCTATGCTTTGCTGTGCACATTTAGATCTGTTTTATCTCCAAGTACATGTTAGCTGGATGCAGCAGTGCACCACCACCCTGCACGCACCTTAAATATGAGAATTATCCATCTCAAGCCAGGGTAAGTCAGAATGATAGGATATTATTGTGACTTCACTACATCCAGACACAGTCACTCTTTATGGGAGTCCAAGATGGTCATGAGAAGAGGTGTGGTCTCCCAGCTTATGGTTCCTGAATCAGAAAAATTAAAAGTAGCTTATTAGACAAGCACACTAGTGGCTTCAGGTTGTAGAGGAATATTATGATGTTCCACAAGGTCAGTGTCAATGAGACAACCACTAGCACCAGGAGGACCTTTCTTCATTAGCATTTTTCAGGGGACAAATCAAAATAATACTCATACCAAAAGTTACTTCTTTAGAACAAAAAGAATTTTAGATCAAAATCAGCATTCAATTCCTTAGGAGACAAAGTCTTCATCGAACATATCCAAAATACTTCTCATTGGTTTATATTCTGGTCTTCATCTCCTCCTCTACATTTCTTTGATACTGATCCAACCCCTTGAAACTTAAAAAGCCCTACTGGAGAAAAATTTGAAAGCTTTTTAAATTGCTGACACTAAATGTGTAGATAAACCAATGCTTATATTATAAATATATTAATTTATATTATAATTGGTCCATAGACTATTTTCCTTTTCAGTTTAGTGTTACTAATGGAGAATATCAACAATAATATCAATTGTGATGCAGTTAAAATAATTATCGGAGGCACGATTGATAATTGTAAATGCCTCCCTTAGTGACATTGATACAAAGCATTGCTACCTAGTACACATCCAGGTCCTGGAGATCAGTGGTGTGCAGTGTGCTTTACTAAGAAATACAGGGCACACCATACTGGACCAGAATATGGAATCTGTCTACTGTAATAAAGTGTGCGGAAAAGTGCTGGAAGGGGGTATATTTCACCCAGAGTCCTCAGCTGAAAGAGATAAGAGAATCCAGAACGCTATGTTGTCCTAGCTAAGCATAGTTGTCTGAGACAAGTTATTTAAGCCTTTGTTCTGGATTTTTTGGACTGGTTTGGTAGTGGGATCTACCAGTCCACATCCTTACTCCAGAACAGGTATTCCCCCTAGCCTGTAAAGATCCGTGATAGGGCTACTAGGATAATCAGGCCCCATTCAGACGTCCGTAGTGTGTTGGGGATCCGCAACGCACCATGCCGGCACTCCCCATAGAGATGCCTATTCTTGTCCGCAGGCTGCGGACAAGAATAGGACATGCTCTATCTTTTGAGGAGCCGCGGCCGGATGTTCAGGGCCGCGGCTCCGGAAATGCTGATGCGGAGAGCACATAGTGTGCTCTCCGCATCACGTCCGGCCCCATTCACAATGAATGGGTCTGCATCTATTCCGCAGAATTGCAGAATGGATGCGGACAAAATTGCGAACGTGTGAATGGGGCCTTACTGGGGAATAAAGAGAGTCCTCAGAGCATAAGTCAGGGTCAGAGCATGGTGGCTGTTTGACTGTCAGGTTGTGTAAAGCCTGATCTCCTGACACACTGAAGGTGTAGGTGAGATAGAGACATTCTCTGTATTAGGTAGCGCCCGGACAGGGAGCTATTTATTTTGATGTTTTGTATTTTGTGCTGTGGCTTCAGCCAAATGATGGATAACTTGGATTCCCTGTATTGTGCTGAGTGAAAAATAAAGCACTGTTTGGACTTTTAACCACTGAAGTCTGAGAGTGTCATTGATGACCCCACAATCCCTTACAATACATACCCATCCCCAAATGATAATAAATACAGTGAGGAACATTTATTAAGCTGTTTAATGTGCACATCTCATGTATGCACCATAATTTGCCATTTTTTTTAGCTTGTAGGCTGAAGTGGGCAGGGTTTCATATCACCCACTGCATTTACTATAACTTTCTCAAGAAAGTTCAGGAAGTTAAAGCTGAAGTCTACGCCAGCCTGTAGCAGGTGTAGACTTCAGTTTCTTGTGCACAGCACGGCAGAGATGGGTCTGATTTGTTAAGAGCCTTCTGCCTCTTAATACATTAGGTGCATCTTACACCAGTGCAGGCAGATCAAGACTGGTGTATGGATGCGCCAGCCTTGATAGATCTCCCCCATGACTGAATAACACTAACATAAAGTGACTGGATAACACCTCCGTAACATGACTGGATAACACCATCATACAGTGACTGGATAACACCACCATACAGTGACTGGATAACACCACCATACAGTGACTGGACAACACCACCATACAGTGACTGGATAACACCACCATACAGTGACTGGATACCACCACCATACAGTGACTGGATAACACCACCATACAGTGACTGGATAACACCACCATACAGTGACTGGATAACACCACCATACAGTGACCGGATAACACCACCATACAGTGACTGGATAAGACCACCATACAGTGACTGGATAACACCACCATACAGTGACTGGATAACACCACCATACAGTGACTGGATAACACCACCATACAGTGACTGGATAACACCACCATGCAGTGACTGGATAATACCATCATACAGTGACTGGATAACACCACCATGCAGTGACTGGATAACACCACCATACAGTGACTGGATAACACCACCATACAGTGACTGGATAACACCATCATACAGTGACTGGATAACACCACCATACAGTGACTGGATAACACCACCATACAGTGACTGGATAACACCACCATACAGTGACTAGATAACACCACCATACAGTGACTGTATAACACCACCATACAGTGACTGGATAACACCACCATACAGTGACTGGATAACACCACCATACAGTGACTGGATAACACCACCATACAGTGACTGGATAACACCACCATACAGTGACTGGATAACACCACCATACAGTGACTGGATAACACCACCATACAGTGACTGGATAACACCACCATACAGTGACTGGATAACACCACCATACAGTGACTGGATAACACCATCATACAGTGACTGGATAACACCACCATACAGTGACTGGATAACACCACCATACAGTGACTGGATAACACTACCATACAGTGACTAGATAACACCACCATACAGTGACTGGATAACACGACCATACAGTGACCGGATAACACCACCATACAGTGACTGGATAACACGACCATACAGTGACTGGATATCACCACCATATAGTGACTGGATAACACCACCATGCAGTGACTGGATAATACCATCATACAGTGACTGGATAACACCCCCATACAGTGACTAGATAACACCACCATACAGTGACTGGATAACACCACCATATAGTGACTGGATAACACCACCATACAGTGACTGGATAACACCATCATACAGTGACTGGATAACACCACCATACAGTGACTGGATAACACCACCATACAGTAACTAGATAACACCACCATACAGTGACTGTATAACACCACCGTACAGTGACTGGATAACACCACCATACAGTGACTGGATAACACCACCATACAGTGACTGGATAGCACCACCATACAGTGACCGGATAACACCACCATACAGTGACTAGATAACACCACCATACAGTGACTAGATAGCACCACCATACAGTGACTGGATAACACCACCATACAGTAACCAGATAACACCACCATACAGTGACGGGATAACACCACCATACAGTGACTGGATAACACCACCATACAGTGACTGGATAACACCACCATACAGTGACCGGATAACACCACCATACAGTGACTGGATAACACCACCATACAGTGACTGGATAACACCACCATACAGTGACTGGATAACACCACCATACAGTGACTGGATAACACCACCATACATTAACCAGATAACACCACCATACAGTGACTGGATAACACCACCATACAGTGACTGGATAACAGCACCATGCAGTAACCAGATAACACCACCATACAGTGACTGGATAACACCACCATATAGTGACTGGATAACACCACCATACAGTGACTGGATAACACCACCATACAGTGACTGGATAACACCACCATACAGTGACTGGATAACACCACCATACAGTGACTGGATAACACCACCATACAGTGACTGGATAACACCACCATACAGTGACTGGATAACACCACCATACAGTAACTGGATAACACCACCATACAGTGACTGGATAACACCACCATACAGTGACTGGATAACACCACCATACAGTGACTGGATAACACCACCATACAGTGACTGGATAACACCACCATACAGTGACTGGATAACACCACCATACAGTGACTGGATAACACCACCATACAGTGACTGGATAACACCACCATACAGTGACTGGATAACACCACCATACAGTGACCGGATAACACCACCATACAGTGACTGGATAACACCACCATACAGTGACTGGATAGCACCACCATACAGTGACTGGATAACACCACCATACAGTGACCGGATAACACCACCATACAGTGACTGGATAACACCACCATACAGTGACTGGATAACACCACCATACAGTGACTGGATAACACCACCATACAGTGACTGGATAACACCACCATACAGTGACTGGATAACACCACCATACAGTGACTGGATAACACCACCATACAGTGACTGGATAACAGCACCATGCAGTAACCAGATAACACCACCATACAGTGACTGGATAACACCACCATACAGTGACTGGATAACACCACCATACAGTGACTGGATAACACCACCATACAGTGACTGGATAACACCACCATACAGTGACTGGATAACACCACCATACAGTGACTGGATAACACCACCATACAGTGACTGGATAACACCACCATACAGTGACTGGATAACACCACCATACAGTAACCAGATAACACCACCATATAGTAACCAGATAACACCACCATACAGTGACTGGATAACACCACCATACAGTGACTGGATAACCCAACCATACAGTGACTGGATAACACCACCATATAGTGACTGGATAACACCACCATACAGTGACTGGATAACACCATCATACAGTGACTGGATAACACCACCATACAGTGACTGGATAACACCACCATACAGTGACTAGATAACACCATCATACAGTGACTGGATAACACCACCATACAGTGACTGGATAACACCACCATAAAGTAACCAGATAACACCACCATATAGTTACCGGATAACACCACCATGCAGTGACTAACACCCCCATACTCTGACTGGATAACACCACCATGCAGTGACTAACACCCCCATACTCTGACTGGATAACACCACCATGCAGTGACTAACATCCCCATACTCTGACTGGATAATACCACCAAATAGTAACTAAATAACATCACTATACTGTGACTGAATAACACCAGTAGAGATGAGCAACGTTTCGATAAGCTGCTTCCCCGAACTTAAACAAGGAGTTTGATTTGTTACAAATTACTTAGCCATGAATCGCTTTCCATTGTATGGAGAAGGCCCATTGATGGGGAACGGCAATTGCGCATCCCCCCTCATTTAACCCTTCAAATGCTGCATTCAACTTGACCACGGCATTTGTGACTTACATTGAAGCCGTTCAGTGGTTAAAAAATAAATAAATTATACTCACCTCACTTGCAGGAGTTGCGGTACTGACGGTTCTGAAGCTCGCTTGGCCGGCATGCAGTGATGCGAAGGTCTTTTGTTCCTTTTGGGGCACAATCCAGTTCTGGGATTCTCTTGCCTGATCATGGCTGGGGTGCCCTTGGTGTTGAGTGTTTTACAGTACAGGGCAGGATCCTGGATGACGTGACACCAGAACTTTTCAGTCGTAGGGCAGGAAGCAATGATGATGAGACAATTGTGCAGCAGAACAGTTCTTTTACTGGAGAATTCAAATGCAGACAGATCAGGACATTTCTTATCTTGCCATGGACCAGCAGTTGATACACAGATTGCACTTTTACAGATGTTAAGGGTTTCAAAGCAGTACAGGTAGGAATAGGCTGAAAGTTATTTTTTTAAAGCAGTCTTTTTTAATCTGCACTTCAGTAGCTGACTCATAAGTTTGAGTGTTGACTTACTTATGCAATGCAACCAAAGGCTGGTTCTCCCTCATGGCAGGTAAAGTATTCTGCTCCAGTCTTTGAACAGGTTCCTGGTCAGGGGGTGAAAAGTGAAGATACTGATTTCTTATAATAGAGTTCTATCATGATATTTTTGCTTTCATTTTCTGTGTTGTTTTACCAATGTACTCAGTGCCACATGTACAATACTTTTATATTGTCATCTTTCCACATATGGAGATTTTTTTTACCCTGAAATGGATGCAAAAAAGTCTGTCCTTTCTGCATATATTGGCAATGGGCAAAACTTAAACAAGGATAACAGGACTTTGAGAACCCATTATTTTGGTTTGGATGGACACCTGCAAAGAGCCAATATCAGAGGGTACAATGCTAAAACCCCCTTTTCTGTATGACATTAGGGGTGCTCAGTGAAGACTGTAGAGAGTGGTGATTGCAGGATATGCCAATGGTTGTAGATTTGATGATGTGCTCTCTGCAGGATATGCAGTGATTCAGGGGATTCAGGCATTGGCATTTTTACCTCTGGTGTTTCAGTCCAAAGTGGATCATTTGGGAATCTTTTTTTTTTTTTCATGTTTAATAGAGGCCTAGGGAAACCTCTTTTCTTGAATTTGCCATTGTCTTGTTTAATAAAGTCTTGCATAATGAGTCATTGCCCATGGTTCTTCAGAGTTCAGACCTTCATAATTTATGATAATGGAAGGAACCAAGTTAAGCCAAAGGATGATGACTGATGAAATGTAACAGGCTATTTCCAAGAGGGTCTATGATAATAAATTGATTATACTACCATGCAAGGGAACTTCAAGATTAACTCCCCCAAGTTAGTATGTGTAATGCAGTAGCTGAAAATAACAGTCAGTAATGTGTGAGCAATCAATGGTACCAGATCAGTAATCCAGAAACTGTAGCCGCAGATCAATAACATGATCATAACCAATTAGGAAAAAACAGCAGGAAAAAGCAGAATACAAGAAAATAACAATAAACACAGGAGAGTAAATGGGTATAAGCAGTGTCGGACTGGGGTACCTAGGGCCCACCAGTAAAATTTATTTTGGGGGACCACCAAACGTGTACATTCAAATATAATAAATAATCTAACAAGTTTTTTTATATGAACATAGGCTGGTGGAGGTGCTGTACATTGAATACATGTAAGTGGTGCAGTAAATATAATGTGTTATGTGCCACTTGTGCAGGGGGTGGGAGACTAGGGGCCCACTGGGGGATTCCCCTGTACCCCTGTGGGCCAGTCCGAGCCTGGGTGTAAGCAAACATCAGAGAATCAGCAATTTTGGCATTTTAATCAAGCAATTATACAGGATGATCCATAGCCCTTTCCGGCAGCCATTTCATTTTTGGGTTTTATAAACTACCTTCAAAGAGCCATATCTTTTTACTTTTTTGTTCACATAGCTATATGAGGCCCTGTTTTGCAGGATAAATGTAACTTTCTAATGGCACTATTATAAAATGAAAACAGAATTTAGAAAGGTTTTCAGATTTATTAAAGAGGAAACGCTATTTTATTTCCCGTGCTTGTGAGATAAACTCAGCCTTTTCAGAGCAATTATTCCTAAGTCTCAAATATTGACCTCGTAGAATCCCTCTCCTCAGGGGAAGTAGATGATTGCTCTCCCACCCGAGGAGGGAATTTGTAGAGGTGGATTTACGAAAAACAGTAGTGCTCAAACTGCCATCAGGCGTTTTACTAATCCGCACATCCACAAATGGAAGAGTGTCCAAATCCATCTCGTCTGACTATTTGAATACCAGGCGCGGTCAGTACCATGCCCATAATCATTTTGTCCTCCAGTTTCCGAAATTTATCCTAACTCATTTTTTTTCTTTTAAATGGCTGATTTTACCACCAGCTCAGGGGCACAGGGACGGGTAGCCTTTGTGCACCCACCCACAATAACTTGCTCCGAGGCTGGTGGAAAGCTACCATTCTTTTTTGTGATGAGGATTTTGAGAACATACTGTACAATATGCCGGGCTATATTATGGACATGTTTAATTGGCATATATTGGCATTTTCATTATTTGAAATGACAGCTGTACCAAGTTTGTTCACTTGGTCGACTGCCTTAATCCAAATGCCTTTGGCCCCTTTTTCACATATGGTATGGATTTGGATACTCTTCCATTTGTGGATGTGCGGCAGGGGCGCATTGCCAATGTACCTTACTAGGAATTTTCCTGGTGGGCCAACTGCCTTTCACATGCAGTGGACCAATGTTCTAGTATAATAAGAACATGGAATCCACTCCTGCTTTGCCCCTGCATAACTCTATATATGGCTATTTTCATATATAGAGGCATCCTTGGGGGTTTCCCTAAACACCGTTAACATTCTAACAGTGTATGAAGACCCCTTTATATTTAAAATTTTAGCTGTCTCTACTTTTATATTGAACAAAAAAATAATAAATCCGCAGCACTCTTCCGTTTGCAATGAAGTCCGGTGTCTTTATTTAGATAGCAGCATACAATTGCGACGTTTCGACTATTCCAGTCTTTCTCAAGGTTTTTTTTGTTTTACTTTTATATTGTTACCAGAGGAGTTCAAAATCACAACCTCCTGCTTGAAAGACAGAAGCCTTGCCATTTGTGCTAC
Source organism: Bufotes viridis (assembly GCA_033119425.1). NCBI lineage: Eukaryota > Metazoa > Chordata > Amphibia > Anura > Bufonidae > Bufotes > Bufotes viridis. The sequence goes on from CM065593.1 coordinate 236,458,943, forward strand.
AAAGCACACTGTTGTATATGAGAAGAATTTATCTAACTAAATGTATCCTAAATTACAATAAACATATTTTAGTTATTTCTCTTTAACCACTTAAGGACCACAGGTTTATACCCCCCTAGTGACCAGGCCCTTTTTTACAAATCGGCACAACTTTAACGGTTTATTGCTCCGTCATGCAACTTGGCACCCAAATTAATTTTACCTCCTTTTCTTCTCACAAATACAGCTTTCTTTTGGTGGTATTTGATTGCTGCTGAGATTTTTCTTTTTTCTGATATTAATAAAAAAAGACTGCAATTTTCTAAAAAAAAGTGTATTTTTAACTTTTTCTGGTAAAATTGTTCAAATATAATTACATTTCTATACAAGTTTGTGTCAGAATTTATTGTTCTACATGTCTTTAATAAAAAAAATCCAATAAGTGTATATTTATTGGTTTGCGCAAAAATTATAGCGTTTACAAACTATGGTACAAAAAAGTGAATTTCCTCATTTTGAAGCAGCTCTGACTTTCTGAGCACCTGTCATGTTTCTTCAGGTGCTAGAATGCCAGGATAGTATAAATACCCCCCAAATGACACCATTTTAGAAAGAAGACACCCCAAAGTATTCGCAGAGGGGGGGGGGGGAGGAGGGGGGGCATGGTGAGTTCATGTATGATTTAATTTTTTTTCACAAGGTAGCAGAAAATTACACTTTCTGAGGAAAAAAAAATAATAAAGTTTCCATTTTTGCTAACTTCTGGCAAAAAAAAAAAAAATCTCCCACAGACCCACTATGCCCCTCAGTGAATACCTTGGGGTGTCTAATTTCCGAAATGGGGTCATTTGTGGGGTGTGTTTACTGTTCTGGCATTTTGGGCGGGCTAAATTGTGAGCAACCCTGTAAAGCCTAAAGGTACTTGTTGGACTTTCCGCCCCTTTGCGCACCCAGGCTGCAAAAAAGTGGCACACATGTGGTATCGCCGTACTTAGAAGAAGTAGGGCAATCTGTTTTGGGGTGTATTTTTACATAAACCCATGCTGGGTGAGAGAAATATCTCTGTAAATTGACAACTTTGTATTAATAAAATTAAAAAGTTGTCATTTACAGAGATATTTCTCACACCCAGCATGGGTATATGAAGAAATACACCCCAAAACACATTGCCCTACTTCTCCTGAGTACGGCGATACCACATAAGTAACACTTTTTTGCAGCCAAGATGCGTAAAGGGGCCCAGAATTCCAATGGATACCTTTAGGATTTCACAGGGCATTTTTATACAATTGGATTCCAGACTTCTTCTCACGTATTGGGGGCCCCTAAAATTCCAGGGCAGTATAAATACCCCACAAGTGACCCCATTTTAGAAAGATGACCCGTGAGAGGTATGGTGAGTTAATGTAAAATTTTATTTTTTGTCACAAGTTAGTGGAATATGAGACTTTGTAAGAAAAACAAAAAAAAGCATCAGCATTTGCGGAGCTGCAGCCGAGAACTTCCGGGTTTCGGCCCCGAAACATCCGGCCGCAGCTCCGCAAAAGATAGAGCATGTCCTATTCTTGTCCGCAGCCTGCGGACAAGAATAGGAATCTTTATGGAGAGTGCCAGCATGGTGTGCTGTGGATCCGCAATTTGCGGGTCCGCAGCACACCACGGATGTGTGAATAGACCCTAAAGCTACGATCGCTAATAAAGATCCAAAAAGCTCAAAAGTGATCTTTATAGCGCCGCAGCGATTTTACAGTGTTTTTGCAGTGATCAGAAAAAAAAAATTTCTGTCACTGCGGTGGGGCGGACTGAACGCAAGTGTGGGCACAAGATCAGGCCTGATCGGGCGAACACTGCGTTTTTTGTGGAGCCTAAGGTGACCCTAATGTACTGATATAGATCTGATTGCGATCAGTCTTGATCACTCACAGATACTATATAGTACTAGTGCTGATTAGCGACAGCGATGACACTAATTAGCGACTAATCAGTGGCTGCGGTGCGGTGGGCTGGGCGCTAACTACCTAACAAGTAGCTAGCTGACGGTGATAAGGGACCCTTAGGCCCCATTCACATGTCCGCAATTCTGTTCCACATTTTGCGGAACGGAATTGCGGACCCATTCATTTCTATGGGGACAGACTTTGTCCCGCTCGGATCCGGAATTGCGGATCCGCACTTCCGGGTCCGCACTTCCAGGTCCGCAAAAATATAGAACATATCCTATTCTTGTCCACAATTGCGGACAAGAAAAGGCATTTTCTATATAGTTCTGGCAATGTGTGCATCCGCAAAATACGGAAAGCACATTGCCGGTGTCCGTATTTTGCGGATCCGCAAAACACATACCGAAGTCTGAATAGATTCTTACAGGGGGGTGATCAATGACATGGGGGTGACAGGGGGTGATCAGAGAGTAAATATGGGGTGATCAGGGGTTAATAAGTGACGGGGGGGTTGGGGGTTGGGGTGTGGTGATTGGTGCACTTATATAGCTGCCTGTGTCCTCTGGTGGTTCCAAGCAAAAGGGACCACCAGAGGAGCAGGCAACGTCTGATATGCTATTTGGATGCGATTTATTGACATCTACAGCCTGCCAGCGAACAATCAGCGCTGGCAGGCTGTAGAATAAGTTCTAACCTGCCAAGCTGCAGTGAACGCGCGCGCATGTTCACATGTAATCTCGGGTCTCACATCTGCACAGCCCCAGAGTGTGCTCTGCCTGGTAACGCATCGGTCTTCTACACAAAACTCAGGAGTTCAAGTCCTGGGGTAACAGCAAAACACTGGTTTATTTAATAATCACATAAATTCTCTGGATCAATTAAAATTACAATTTACATATTAATTGACTTATATAAGCAGAGAGCCTAAATGTGTTTATTGTAAATTATTTTGCCCCATTACATTTTTGTGATTATTAAATAAATTACACGTTTGCTGTTATTCCAACAGCCCAGTATACAGAGATGTATCTATAGACACCAGTGCATTGTGCAGAAATACTAGTAAAGGTTTTTAGTAAGAGGCTTTTGCCTCTGATACAGAAGGGCCTTGCTTCGAGACCCTCCAATGATAAATTGGATAAAAGGTCAATACATTTTTTTAAATACACAGGTGTGTTCTCAATCATTATTATAATACTCAAGGTCCTAGTTTTATGGGGATCAACTTTTATTTTAACTCCGTCCCGAACTCTGCTGTAAATGTACAGTCTATGGGAGCAGCGATCAAGCAATCACATGTTAAAGTCCCCTAGGGTGACTTTATATAATTGATAAGAAATAAAAAGAGGTTTTAAAAACTATAACAATATGAATATTTATAAAAATTCTAATAGGCCCCTTTCCCCATATTAATAACAAAAATAAACAGTAATAACAAATAAAGATCAATGTCATTATAGCCCACAAAATGCCCGTACTGTTAAAATATAAATGTATTTGTTCTGTATGGGGCACTCCATAATGGAAGAAAAATATTAAAAATGCGAATTTGCCATTTTTTGTTGCTTCATCTTCCAAAAAATAAAAAATTATCAAAAAGCCACATTTCAAAATAGTATCAATAAAATCTGCAGATTTTTCTGCAAAAAAAAATACACCTTCTTGGCTTGGCCACACCTTCTGCCAGTTTCGCTCCACCTACATCATGGGGCTAATTCATACTTTTTATTCCAGGGTACTCACAGCAAAGCACACATATAAATATACAACTGCGTGTTTTAGGTGCATGGAAAAATAAAAAAGTACAGTATTGGATATTGCTAGCATGGACTACACACTGCATGCCACAGGGGTGTTACCGCCACAGTTCAGACTCCCCCAGGGGGACCTCTCACTTCCTTTGTGGGCACTCCCTAACGTTGGGTTCATCTGCCTGGTGTTTAGAGGTGCCCTTCATGTTAGCGGTTGCTGTGAGGTACAAGGCAGGGTTCCCAGAAACTTGGGGCAATAATACACCATAATGTTTCTGGTGTTAGCGCACACAATGACGAGGCCAGTTTCTATGCAACAAGTCGTCTGTACTTTACTGAGTCATTTTAATAGATAGTTCACACAAGCAATGCACACATTAACGTCAATCGTTACATTTTTTATTTGCAATTCCCAAGGCTGCGTCTCTTTCTTATGGTCTGTACAATCTTCCCAATCGACCAAGGGGTGCAACTGATGTCTCACTCTGGCTATGCAATAGCTCTGTGGTATCCACAATGGAATACAGTCTCAGAATAGTGGATCTTTTCTGTCCATTTTACACGATGGGAAGCCTGAAGTTTGTTACTCTCACCAGCATGCAGAGAAGTCTGTAACCACACTATGGGTGTGTTATCATTAGTGATGAGTGTCAGGGGCAATATTCGAATTCGCGATATTTCACGAATATTTGGGCGAATATTCGCCATTTATTCGAAAATTCGCAAATTCATAATGTCGTCATTATTTTCTGATTGATAAAATTTGCATAAAAATTTGCATAAAATAGTCTATAAGATACCTTTTAAATACCATTTTATTCGAATTTTTATGCAAATTTTTATGCAAATTTCTGCACATTTTTATGCGAATCTTCGCAATCAGAAAATAATGACATTATTTTCTTGCTTGCGAAAATTTGCATATAAAAAAATTGTATAAAAAACAAATATTCGCAATTGCGCATATATTTTGCAATATTCTAAATATTCGCGAATTCTTGAAGTGCCGATATTCGCAATTAATATTCGCAATTCGAAAATTCGTGATCATCCCGTGCGGTGCTGCGGGCCTCAAATTGCGGCCCGCAATGCTCGGGCACCGGCCATGGGGCAGCCGCAGCCGCAGCGGATCGCGGACCCATTCACTTGAATGGGTCCACGATCTGCCCATTCCGCAAAAAGATAGGACATGTTCTATCTTTTTGCGGGGCGGAAGTACGGAACGGAACCCCGCGGAAGCACTCCGTAGTGCTTCCGTAGTGTTCCATTCCGCACCGTTCCGCATCTCCGGATTTGCGGACCCATTGAAATGAATGGGTCCGCATCCGTGATGCGGAATGGCCACGGAATGGTGCCCGTGTATTGCGGATCCGCAAATGCGGTCCGCAATACAGTCACGGGGCGCACACGTTCGTGTGCAATAGGCCTGACTCCCTTCTTCCCTGAGAGGAAAGGGATGGTGCCAGCCCCTACCTAGCCACAGTAACTAGGGAACCTCCCACTCCATATACTGCCTATGGGATATACACAGTGCATGAAATAGTCACTTTAACATTTGCAGTGAAGACAGTGCACATATTACATATTGTATTTTTAGCTGTAAAAATGTCAGTACTAAGTCCCTCCAGAATGCTTTAATGATTATGTGAATGAGGAGTTGAAGGCTATTTACCCAGCAATAGGCCTCCATTATCTCTATCAATCAAAGTAGTTACAAGTGAAAGAATAACAGAATCCAGAGAAAATTAGGAAAATTGAATGCTTACTTCACTTGTCAGAGCTGTTCCACTGTAATATAATTAGACTGTAATTGGAAAATGCTATTCACTATTCAGTTTAGCATTATTCTGCTCAATGTCCTCTGTACAGGTGCATCTCAAAAAATTTGAATATCAAAAAGTTAACCCCTTAGTGACCAAGCCTGTTTGGGCCTTAATGATCAAGACATATTTTTGAAATCTGACATGTGTCACTTTAGCAGAGAATAACTTCGTAAATGTTTTGCACATCAAGGTAATTGTGACTTGTTTTCTCGTCACATATTGTACTTTACTTAGGTGGTAAAATGTTACCAATAAAATATGCGTATCTTTATTAAAAAACGACAATTTTAAAAAATTGGCATATTTTCCTATTTTCAACTGCAATATTTCACATACCGTATTTTTCGCCCCATAAGACGGTTTTTGAGGAGGAAAATAAGAAAAGCGGCGGGGCCTGGTGTAGGAGTATAGTGACTGCACTGGGCCCCGCCGCGAGTTGCCGGACTCCAGCCCCTCCTTCCATCCCGCTAATACATCGCAGCCTGCGATGTTAAAATGGCAGCGTGCGCCACTGCCTTTTTTCCCCCACTTTTGGGGGTAAAAAGTGCATCTTATGGGGTGCAAAATACAGTACATACATAAATACTATTCAATATTCAATATTTTTATCAAAAACATATTTCCACATCTTTACTTTATTTTGGCTGCACTTTTACATTTTTTTTTACTTTAGGAGACTTACCATTTTAACATATTAACTATACTTACCATTTTAACATTTCGCCCAATAAGACACACTCCCCCCCCACCCCCGTCTTATGGAGCGAATGCTGCAATTTTACATTGCAGACTGCGTTGTACCAGCGGGGAGGGAGGAGGGGCTGGAGGCTGGCAAATGCGGCGGGGCCATGTGCAGTCACTGTACTCCCCAGCAGCTCACTATCTACAATACCATAGCCTACAAGTGTGAATAACTTTAACTAAACGTGGCTCCCCCATTTAGTAACACTGCTTACTAACCAGCTCCTGTAGAAGCAGGGCGGGCGGCAGAGTAACTCCCTGATGTCACATGCCTGCGCCACCTACTTCATGAACGAAGCAGGCGGCGCAGGCACATGGCGTCAGGGAGTTACGATGCCGCCCGCAGACGCGGTGATATCAAACATGTGTAGTATATTTTATTTTTTTAATTTTTAATCAATTCTAAATGTGCGGCTATAAAAAGAAATTAGATTATTTTAAAAATATATATTTTTCCTTTTTTTCTATACAGTGTACTGCAGTGTATTGTGACTTTACACTTAGCCTGATCAGGCTCCTGCCTTTAGCAGGAGCCTGATCAGGCTTAGCTACACCATGACAAGCCGGAAGACTGTAAAGATGTCTGGTTACCATGGTAACCATCGAGACACTGCCACAGCAGCGCAGTGGCCCCATGGGAGAAGGAGGGAGCTCCCTTCCTGTTAACCCTTTCCATACAGCGGTCTCTATGTCGGCCGTTTCAAGCAGAGTGTCAGCTGTATGCTGACACTCTGCAAACTGCTTGGCCATCCTGAAATAGATTGGGGCAGGAGGGGGTTGGAAGGGGGATTAGCAGCCCTGATCAGAGAGACATACTGCAAAGGGGGGGAGGGGGGGCTCTGAAAATCAGGACCCAGCTTTCCCTTTTGGGGAAGCTGGGGGACCTGATCCCTGCACTCCAGTAGCTGCAGGCATGGAGCTCCAGCGCTTGATTTAAGTGCTAACTTAGGCTGAAGTGCACTCCAGCCCAAGGCCCCTTATTGACCGCCGTAAAAATATGTATGGGTGGTCACTAAGGGGTTAATTTATTTCAGTAATTAAACTCAAAAAGTGAAACTCATATATTCTATAGATTCATTACACACAGTGTGATCTATTTCGAATATTTATTTATTTTACTGTTGGTAAATGGCTTACAGCTAATAGAAAAACAAAAGTCAGTAACTCAGTAAATTAGAATATTATATAAGTCCAATAAAAAAAATATTTTTAATACAGAAATGTTGTCTTACTGAAAAGTGTGTACAGCATGTGCATTCAATACTTGGTCAAGGCTCCTTTTCATGAATCACTGCATCAATGCAGCATGGCATGGAGGTGATCAGCCTGTGGCACTGCAGAGGTGTTATGGAAGCCCAGGTTGCTTTGATAGTAGCCTTCAGTTCATCTGCATTACTGGGTCTGGTGTCTCTTATCTTCCTCTTGACAATACCTCATAGAGAATGGTGTAGCTCAGGCAAGTTTGCTGGCTAATCAAGCACAATGATACTGAGTTGATTAAACCAGAGACTGGTTCTTTTGGCAGTTTGGGCAGATGCCAAGTCCTGCTAGAAAGTGAAATCAGCATATTCTGTCTTCATACACGTTCACACAGTGTGCAGTCTGACATTCAGCATAAACCATTCCTGTCTTCCAAATAAGAGGACTGTCCTTTGTAGTCTAACTTGTTTATTGGTAAAACAGGAGTATTTGAGGTAAAGCTATAAGAATACAAATAGCAAGTATAAGTATAAAGCATAGCATGTACTGTAACATTTGCATAACACTAAAGCGCATGGTAAAATGGCTGCCTAACATACTGTTTTTTGTAGTCTAACTTGTTTATTGGTAAAACAGGAGTATTTTATTGATTGGCAAAACAGGATTGTTTGTTAAAACTACAAGAATACAAATGACATGAATAGGTATATAGCATAGCATGTACTGTAACATTTACATAACACTGAAGTATATTGTAAAATGGCTGCCTAACATAGGACTACATATCTAACAGTTATAACAATTCCCTGAGTAACAATGATAACTAGCTGAACAGCTCTGCTACACACAATATCCCTGAAACAAAGGTAGAAGTCTCATCAGATATGCTTTTACAAGAATGGGGGAGTTTAAGAAGGAGATATGCAAAAGGACAGCTCTGCTGATGTGCCCTGATGACTGGAGACTGGAGGCTTCTCTTTCCCAGTATGCTTTTGACTCCCAAAATGCTTTGCACCACCCATAATGTAGCAGTCTTTGCAATTGGAAAAACAAAGTGCAACACAATTTAACACCGCTAGATGGTGCCATAACCACACCAATCACCACAGAAGCACCTAAAACTAAGGCAGATGTGATCTGTAATCATTTTCCCTAACCCTGCTGGGAAGAACACTCCCCATCTGGCGTCAACAGATGCCACTACTGAATCCCTGCCTCTCAGCATCCCATTTTGGTCATTTTCTGCGATGTTTTTGATGTTGTCTCTGGGTCATGACTAGCTTGACACAATGAATAAGACAATTGTAATACACATCCTAGATATGTGGCTCCAGCCACAGTCCACTCCTTGTGAATCTCCCCCAAATTCTTGAATGGCCTTTTCTCGACAATCCTTTCAAGGTTGTGGTTATTGCTGTTGCTTATGCACCTTTTTGTACCACACTTGTGGCTTAACCTCTTTGTGGAGGTTGTCAATAAGGCCTCTTTCACAAGGGCGTCACGTTTGACGCCCGGATAGGATGCGGGTGCATTGCGGGAATATGAGCGATTTTTCCGCGCATGTGCGAACTTTTGTAATGCGTTTTGCACGCGCGTTGGAAAAATCGCCATGTTTGGTTCCCAGACCCGAAGCCGGACTTCATCATTGAATTTTCGGGTTGAGTATTCTGGAGATTTTATTATTTTCCTTTATAACATGGTTATAAGGGAAAATAATAGCATTCTCAATAAAGAATGCTTTGTAGAATGTTGATTAAGTGGTTAAAAATAAAAAACTTAACTTACCTTAGCCACTTGATCGCGTAGTTGGCGATCTCTCTTCAAGCATTAGCTGTAGTGTAAAGGACCTGTGATGACGTCACATCACATGGTCCAATCACATGGTCGATCACAGACCATGTGATTGGACCATGTGATGTGACGTCATCACAGGTCCTTTAGACTGCAGCTAAAGCTTGAAGAGAGAAAAGAGATCGCCGAACAACGCGATCAAGTGGCTAAGATAAGTTAAGTTTTTTATTTTTAACCCCTTAATCCTCATTCTACAAAGCATTCTTTATTAAGAATGCTATTATTTTCCCTTATAACCATGTTATAAGGGAAAATAATGAAGATCAGGTCCTGTCGCTTAGCAACCTTGCGGGAAAATCGCACTGCATCCGCACTTGCTTGCGGATGCTTGCGATTTTCCTGCAGCCCCATTCAATTCTATGGGGCCTGCATTGCGTGAAAAACGCAGAATATAGAACATGCTGCGATTTTCACGCAACGCAGAAGTGATGCGTGAAAATCACCGCTCATGTGCACAGCCCCATAGAAATGAATGGGTCCGGATTCAGTGCGGGTGCAATGCGTCCACCTCACGCATTGCACCCGCGCGGAAAACTCGCCCGTGTGAAAGGGGCCTAACTGTCTTCCCCATGATTGTGCAGCCTACTGAATCAGACTTAAGGACCTTTTAAAGGTAGGCGTTTTGTGCTGATTAGAATGTGACACCATGAGCCTACAATGTTAACACAATATTCACAATATCCAAATTTTCTGAGATACTGACTTTTGGGTTTTCTTTAGCTGTAAGCCATATTTATCAACATTAAAAAAATAAACACTTGAAATGATCACTCTGTGTGTAATGAATCTATATATTAGTTTCACTTTTTGAATTGAATTACTAATATAACAACTTTTTGATGATATTCTAATTTATTCAGATGCACCTATATGCACCCATATAAATAAGGGATATTTATGTGTTATTTAAAAAGCTGAATTTCCAATGCAAACACCATAAAACATTAAATTGAAGAGTTACTAAATTAATTCATAGGAAACAAACAAAACCTTTTTTCAATGTCATTGTTATAAGCTATTTTCTATAAAATCTTTCCTAACAAAAAGGGCCTGCAGCCCCAGGGATAACACCTGCATGGTTTAAGATGGCAATCTTATAGCAACTAGGAAATTCCTAGTGGATGTCTATAGTTGTTTTTGTTCCTGTTCTAGTCTAGACTAGACTGATTTAAAGTTTCCCTGTCATAGTGACACATCAAAAGTTTTGGAAGTCTGAATGCTGAGACCCACACAGATTGATAGAACGAAGAGAGGGAATTGCTCACATACGGTAGAGCGCTCTCTCTCGTCACTGCAGGAGATGGGCTCTACTGAAGTATATTAGCGTGTCACGCTTTTGTCTCCTGCAGCAAAAAGAGTGAATGTTCATCTCTTGCCTTGTTCTAGCAATCTGTGGGGGTCTCAGCACTTGGACCCCCACCGATCAAAACCTTAAAGGGGTTGGCCACTTTCTGGCTACAGTAGACCAGTGTGTTTGTAAGATGACTTTATGGCACTTACTAATATAGTCTGTTGATATTTTGCTCCAATTCCTATATTCTCCCTTTTGGCCAAGTCTTTTGTGCTGTCCACATGGAGAGTCGGTCCCTAAAATGGCTGCCGATGTAGGGTCATATGACACGACAAATCACTCAGTCTCTTTTGTTAAAATACAATAAACCTGCACTAAACTCCCAACATTTCAAGTGCAGATGGCAGATGTGGTATCTTTGTGTGGAGAAGGCTGAGTGATATGTCTGATATTATTTTTGCCTGGTCACATGACCCTCCATCAGCAGCCATCTTATAGACAGGTCTCTTGTGTGGACAGCACAGAAGATTTTCCCAACAAAGGGACATAAAGTAAACAGCACAGAAAATCAACAAAGGCTATATATGTAATTGTCATATAGTCAACTTACATACACATTGGCCAAAAGTAACCAGAAAGTGGCCAACCCCTTTAAGCATGCACCTAGTACATGGACACTATACATTGGCTATATAGTTATCAAATGTAGAATGACCATTCCCAACAAATTTGAATAAGCCAGTCGGGGGGGAGCAGAAATCCTCTTTAGAGAGCGGGATAAAGAAGAAAATCAAATATTAGCATCACTTGGATAAATCTTACAATTTTCAGTAAGGCTTCCCTAATAAAGCTATTTCAAAAGTGAGGTAATGTACACTTTCGGGTACGGGAGAAGCCCCCCAGAAGTAAAATAACATTGTAATACATGTAGCTTAACAAAAATGTACAGTGGGTGAAATAGTTCATAAATGGTTTTGGCTTAAGGCCGATAATGGAACAGATCATCAACAGTTCGGTTCCAAGTGGTACCTTGGAACTGAACCAGAGTTTGGGAAACGGTTTGTAACAGTAGGAATTCATTTTTGATGTTATTACAAGAAGTCTCACGAGACTTTGGTAAATAATAACTTTGGCTCATCTGATCCAATACATTCTAATACTTTATGGAGCGCCTATTCCGTACAGTATTCAAGCGAAGTTTCATGCCAATCGACTTTGGATGTTTCATCCAAAGTTGATTCGGTCATCCCTAGTTTCAATACCCAAATTCTTTTGTTCTGCAAGAAGAGAGAGCAAAACTAACCCTAAAATGTTCTTAAATTATATAAATGGTAAAAAGTATAAATCTGAAGGTGTCAGCCCTTTACAGAGTAATGAGGGGCGAGTTGCAGAGAGCGAAGAGGAGAAAGCAAAGCTATTAAATATTTTTTTCTCCACTGTATTCACTAAGGAAAATAAACTGTCAGATGAAATGCAGAATGTAAATGTAAATTCCCCATTAAAAGTGCCCTGTCTGACCCAGGAAGAAGTACAGCTGCTCCTTAAAAAGATTAAAATAGACAAATCGACAGGACCAGATGGCATACACCCCCGTATCCTAAGGGAATTAAGTGATGTCATAGCCAGACCCTTATTTCTGATATTCAAGGACGCTATACTGACAAGGAGTGTTCCACAGGATTAGCGCATCGCAAATGTGGTGCCAATATTCAAAAATGGTACAAAAGAAGAGCCCGGAAACGGTAGGCTGGTAAGTTTAACATCTGTCGTGGGTAAACTGTTTGAAGGTTTTCTAAGAGATGCTGTCTTAGAGGATCTCAATGAAAATAAGCAAATAGTGCCATATCAGCATGGCTTCATGAGGAATCGGTCATGTTAAACTAATTTAATCAGTTTCTATGAGGATGTAAGTTCTAGACTTGACAGCGCTGAATCAATGGATGTCGTATATCTGGACTTCCCCAAAGCATTTGACACTGTACCACATAAAAGGTTAGTATATAAAATAAGAATGCTCAGATTGGGAGAACATGTCTGTATGTGGGTAAGTAACTGGTTCAGTGATAAAAAACAGAGGGTGGTTATTAACGGTACACACACAGATTGGGTCACTAGTGTAGTACCTCAGGGGTAGTACCTCAGGGCCCTATTCTCATCAATATTTTTATTAATGATCTTGTAGAGGGCTTGCACAGTAAAATATAAATTTTTGGAGATGACACTAAACTGTGTAAAATTAGTGACACGGAAGAGGACAGTATACTGCTACTGATGGATCTGCATAGATTGGAGACTTGGGCAGAGAAGTGGCAGAATGCGGTTTAACATTGACAAATTTAGGTTATGCACATGGGAAGGAATAATGCAAGTCACCCGTACATACTAAATGGTAAAACACTGGGTAACACTGACATGGAAAAGGACCTAGGAATTTTAGTGAACAGCAAACTAAGCTGTAGAAACCAGTGTCAGGCAGCTGCTGCCAAGGCCAAAAAGATAATGGGTTGCATCAAAAGGGACATAGATGCCCATGATGAGACAATAGTACTGCCACTTTACAAATCACTAGTCAGACCACACAAGGAGTACTGTGTACAGTTCTAGGCTCCTGTGAACAAGGCAGACATAGCAGAGATGGAGAGGGTTCAGAGGAGGGCAACTAATGTAATAACTGGAATGGGGCAACTACAGTACCCTGAAAGATCAAAATTAGGGTTATTCACTTTAGAAAAAAGATGACTGAGGGGAGATCTAATAACTATGTATAAATATATCAGGGGTCAGTACAGAGATCTCTCCATCATCTATTTATCCCCAGGACTGTGACTGTGACGAGGGGACATCCTCTGCGTCTGCAGGAAAGAAGGTTTGTACACAAACATAGAAGAGGATTCTCTACGGTAAGAGCAGTGAGACTATGGAACTCTCTGCCTGAGGAGGTGGTGATGGTGAGTACAATAAAGGAATTTAAGAGGAGCCTGGATGTATTTCTGGAGTGTAATAATATTACAGGCTATAGCTACTAGAGATGGGTCGTTGATCCAGGGAGTTATTCTAATTGACTGATTTGAGTGGGGGAGTAATTTTTTTCCGTAAAGTGGGGTAAATTGGCTTCTGCCTCACAGGTTTTTTTTTGCCTTCCTCTGGATCAACTTGCAGGATAACAGGCCGAACTGGATGGACAGATGTCTTTTTTCGGCCTTATAAACTATGTTATTATGTTACTATGAGATAAGCTGGCACCAAAGGTGTCTGACAGCGGCTTTCTCCTCCCCAGGAATACATGCTTGGCTGAGAATTTCGCAAATGTATACTGACTTATCTGCTTATATCTATATAGTATGTAAGTGATTCACAATACAACAATTATCTTGCTCCAAGACTTACACCTAAGGATCCCTTTACACTGGATGATGATCTAGCAGATTGTCAGGAAGGAAGCGTTCCTTCCCGACAATTTGCTGATCGCTAGTGGAGGAGACCGGTGAATTTTACATGCACCAATCTCTTCGAGCTCCTCTAAAGTATCGGTAACGCTGGTTAGTGATGAGCTGTTCAATTGCTGAAAATCTTTTTCAGGTATGGATTCTTCATTGCTCTCAGAATAGAGTAGGGTTTGGGTTGGCTTTGTGACCTGTGAGCGTATTACCCCAAGAAACTTCTAAGGCCAAGTTCACACTTCAGTTATTTGGTCAGTAATTTCCATCTTTAAAGATGGCATCAGCCCACTTTTACACAGCTGAGGTCCAGGGGTAATGTCTGTGATTGTCGGTAATGCTGATCATGGACATTTAATCCGCTCAGATGCAATGGTCAAATATGACCAATGCATCTAGGAGTGTTAAAACCAGGAGCCGTGTGCATCCCAGCCAGAACCTTTACAAGGCTAATGGGCCTATTACTAGAATATTCTAATACCAGCCTGTAGGGAGCAGCATTCCATTGCAATATACTAAATTCAGTTTTCTGTATTGCATCGAAATCCAATATAGAATACAAAAAAAAAAATTTGCAAATTCAAATCACCCCTCTTTCTCTAGAATAAAATAAATAAATACATAAACAATAAAAAAAATTAAACATCATGGGCATCGCCGTGTTGAAAACATCCATACTATTAAAATCTAAAAATATTTATCCCATACAGTGAATCACTTAACAGGAAAAAATGGCTGATTTACCATTTTTATTACTTCACCTCCCCATTAAATTGAATAAAAAGTTATCAAAAAGTCGTGCACACTCCAAAATGGTATCAATAAAAACTACAGACCTTTCCACATAAATTGAGCCTTCACACAGCTCTGTAAACATAACTAAAAGTTTTGGGAATTAGAATATAGCAATGAAATGAAAAAATCATTTTGAAAACTTTACTTTTCCAAAAGTTTTTTTTCCAGTATTAAAACACAAGAACAACTATATAAATATGATATTGTCATAACCGTAATGACTTGGAGAAGGTAACAGTTCCGTTTTAGTGCATAAGGAATTCCCTGAAAACAAAACCCATAGCTGTGAAGGAATTTGGTTTTATTTCCATTTTCACCCTATTTGAAAATTTTGTTTTCCAGCTTTCCCCTACATTATATGTTAGTAAACATAAACATACATTTTACACACATTTTTATATTTTCCTTTTTTCACAGAATCTTTACACACACTTTATTTTTTTACATTTTTTTCACATTTTTGTCTTTTGACTTTGCAAATCTTTTTCACATTAATATCACTATTAATTTTCTACCATTTTATAGTTTGAAATAGGTGTTTGTCACACATCTACTTGACAGGGACTGAAATTTAGCCTTGGAATTTTAAAGCAGACAGGCGTACTTACTGTGTGGTGAATGTCAAATATGTTTGTGCACCAAAAGTAACCAAAAAAAAACCTTACCCGAGTGCTGCTCTATGCCTCAATCTGTGAAGCATGCCAAAAGCCTGAGTTTCCGCATTTCAGCTTAGGCGATCACTATGAAGTCATGACGCCCTATGCAGCCTGGTGCCATTAATGACTGCCTGAGGTGCCTCACAGGCTCCAGGCCTTCTGGCCTATGAGAGTGAACAGCGGGCCCATCGCACTATTTAACTGTAACACCATTCTGACGATGACGATATAGTTGTCTGGCGGCCACTACTTTAATGGCCGTGGGCAAAACTTGCTGACCTAAGCACTGAGTGAAGTGTGAACTGAGCCTAATAGTGACGCCTGTCACCTGCCTGTCATACTGATGCACAGTTTTGTATATCTTTCATTTTGTATGTTATTTATTTGCATATCCTTTTCTGCGCACCATTTGTTTTTGTTACTATATTATTGGTCTTTTGTTGATCTGGTTGCTTATTTATTCATTGCTATGGGGGTTAGGTATTGGGAGCACTTACTGTATCAGAGTACTCTCCTAGTGTGTTCTACAATATTTCTGTGTTTTTAGGTAATTTTATGGGATTTTTTTGTTAAGGACTTATATGTAATAAAGATTAGCGTTGTGCATTCTTAGATGTGCTCACTTTTTGTAGCCACACATCTTCACTTTTATTATTTGTGTTTGTTCAGTATTGTTGTGTAGCACCCTGTTTAGTTATTTATTAGGTTGTGCCTAGTTTTTCTTTTGTATTGACTATCCCCAGGATAGGTCATCAATATCGGATCTTCCTCCTTCGGTCTCTCACAGTGGTCTTCCGCTCCACACACAGAGATGGTCACACTCTGGATCTTATCTTTACCCGCCTCTGCTCCCTATCTAACCTTTCTAATTCGCCTCTCCCCCTATCCGACCACAACCTACTCACCTTCTCTTCACTCGTCTCTGCTGCTGCGCCCCTTGTCCATACACTAGCACACCCCCGCAGGAACCTTAAACACCTTGACTTTCGCTTGCTCTCCAACTCTCTTCTGCCGCTCTCTTAAATTTTTTTCCTCCAAGACCCAGATACTGCCACCACCCTATATAACACCACAATAAGTGCAACTCTGGACACTATTGCCCCACTTACACACAACAAAACCAGAAAAATCAACAGACAACCCTGGCATACCGACCTGACCAAAAATCTCAGACAAGCTTCCAGGGCTGCAGAGCGGCGATGGAAGAAATCCCATTCTAAAGATGAATTCACCGCATACAAGCAATCCCTCCTCATTTTCAAATCCTCACTTGCTGATGCAAAACAAGCCTACTTCTCATCTCTCATATCTTCGCTATCCCACAACCCAAAACAACTTTTTAACACCTTTAATTCTCTTCTCCGTCCACCTGCGCCCCCACCCTCTCCTCTCATCTCGGCTAAGGATTTTGACACATTCTTCGAACGAAAGATAGTCAACATCAGAGAAAGCTTCAACACACAGTCCCCACAAACCCTCCACACAGCTTCTCCGTCCTCTTCTCCCAAAACCCGCTTCTCCGCCATTACAGAAGAAAAACTCTCCACTCTACTCTCCAAATCCCATCTCACCACCTGTGCACTTGACCCAATCCCATTCCACCTCATCCCTAACCTAACCACAGTGTTTATCCCAGCCCTAACTCATCTCTTAAACCTATCACTAACCTCTGGTCTCTTCCCCTCTGCTTTTAAACATGCTACCATTACACCCATCCTCAAAAAGCCATCACTTGACCCATCTTCTTTGTCCAGTTATCGCCCCATATCACTTCTTCCATATGCCTCAAAGCTACTTGAACAACATGTCCATTCTGAACTGTCCTCTCACCTCTCCTCCTGCTCCCTCTTTGACGGGCTACAATCTGGCTTCCGACCCCATCACTCAACCGAGACTGCCCTCACCAAAGTCACCAATGACCTACTACTTGCCAAAACCAAAAAACATTACTCTGTCCTCCTTCTCCTTGACTTGTCCTCTGCCTTTGACACTGCCGACCACTCCCTTCTGTTGTAAACGCTCTCATCTCTTGGCATCACTGACCTGGCCCTCTCTTGGATCACATCATACCTCACAGACCGGACATTTAGGGTCTCCCACTCTCAAAAAGCCTTCACTTTACCCATCTTCTTTGTCCAGTTATCGCCCCATATCACTTCTTCCATATGCCTCAAAGCTACTTGAGCAACATGTCCATTCTGAACTGTCCTCTCACCTCTCCTCCTGCTCCCTCTTTGACGGGCTACAATCTGGCTTCCGACCCCACCACTCAACCAGACTGCCCTCACCAAAGTCACCAATGACCTACTACTTGCCAAAACCAAAAAACATTAGTCTGTCCTCCTTCTCCTTGACTTGTCCTCTGCCTTTGACACTGCCGACCACTCCCTTCTGTTGTAAACGCTCTCATCTCTTGGCATCACTGACCTGGCCCTCTCTTGGATCACATCATACCTCACAGACCGGACATTTAGGGTCTCCCACTCTCACGCCACCTCCACGCCTCACTCCCTCTCTGTTGGTGTCCCGCAAGGCTCCGCCCTAGGACCCCTGCTCTTCTCTATCTACACCTTTGGCCTGGGACAGCTTATAGAGTCCCATGGCTTTAAGTATCACTTATATGCTGATGACACACAAATCTACCTCTCTTGGCCAGACATCACAACCTTACTATCCAGAATCCCACAATGCCTATCTCGCATATCCTCCTTCTTCTCCTCTCGCTTTCTAAAACTTAACATGGATAAAACAGAATTCATCATCTTTCCCCCATCTTGCTCACCCCCCCAACAGACCTATCTATCACAATCAATGACTGCACGCTCTCCCCGGTCAACCAAGTCCGCTGCCTTGGAGTGACCTTGGATTCTGCCCTCTCCTTCCGACCACACATCCAAGCCCTTTCCTTCCACCTGCCGCTTCCAACTCAAAAACATCTCCCGCATCCGCCCTTTCCTCAACTTTAATCGGCAAAAATG
This sequence comes from Bufotes viridis, assembly GCA_033119425.1. Classification (NCBI taxonomy): domain Eukaryota; kingdom Metazoa; phylum Chordata; class Amphibia; order Anura; family Bufonidae; genus Bufotes; species Bufotes viridis. The sequence continues at coordinate 236,477,385 of CM065593.1, forward strand.
CTTGTACATTCCCTCATCATCTCCCGCCTAGACTACTGCAACATTCTCCTCTGTGGCCTTTCATCTAGCTCTCTCGCACCCCTACAATCTATCCTCAACTCTGCTGCCCGACTAATCCACCTCTCCCCCCGTTACTCCTCTGCCTCTCCCTCTGCCAGTCCCTGCACTGGCTCCCCATTGCCCGGCGAATTCAGTTTAAAATACTAACCAACACATATAAGGCCGTCCACAACCGGTCCCCTCCCTACATCTCTGAGCTACTTTCCCGATACATCCCCACACGCAATCTTCGATCCTCACAGGACCTCCTTCTCTCCTCTCCTCTTATCACCTCTTCCCACACTCGCCTCCAGGATTTCTCCCGTGCATCCCCTATACTCTGGAACTCGCTACCCCAACATATCAGACTCTCCCCTACAGTGGAATCCTTCAAAAGCAACCTGTAAACTCACCTCTTCAGACAAGCCTACGACCAGTGACACTGCTGCCTCTATACCACCATGACCAGCTTCACCCTCGCCTACTGTCTCCTTCCCCCATACCATGTAGATTGTAAGCCCTCACGGGCAGGGCCCTCTATCCTTCTGTACCAGTCTGTAACTTGTCTCGTTCATGCTTAAGGCAATTGCCTGTATTATGTATGTGTACCGCTTATGATATGTACAGCGCTATGGAATGAATGGCGCTCTAAAAATAAATAATAATAATCAGTGGGGGTTCAACTCCTGACACCCCTGCTGATTATCTGTTTGAAGAGAATGCTGTGCTCCTGCGAGAGCTGCATTCTCTTCACTGTTTACCTGCTCCCCACTGACATTGCAGCAGTGAGCAGGTGTAATTACAGAACCTCTGTCTTGATCAAATGGCAAGTAGCAGTTGTAGTTACACTCCACCCCATTCACTTAAATGGGACAGAGGAGCTGTAATTACACCTGCTTGCCACTGCAATGTCGACTCTTAGCAGTGAAACAGTGAAGAGAATGCAGTGCTTACACAAGTGCTGCGTTCTCTTCAAACAGCTGATCTGCATGGGTGGCAGGAGTTTCCTCCCCGACGATCTGATATTGATGAGCTATCCTGATGATATATTTTGTTATATTGGACTTAAAAATGTTTTCCAGGACTTTAATATTGGTGACCTATTCATTAGCATAGTTAATCTGGTACACCCATCTGTCGGATGTTCGAAGTAGTACTGGAATTAGCACAGATCTGTAAACTGCTTAGTGCCTGGAAATGTACGGTACCCTCAATGCCATTCAATGAATGGGAGATCTACTCACTCTAAGGAAATTATGAAAACAATCCAAATCTTTTGACATGTTTAAAAATTATCGTTTGCAGGCGGCAGATCGTGCTGTCTTACCAAGATCCATTGCTGGCAAACAACTAGTCGGTATATGGATGAGCGATGGCATTAACAGTTGCTCCTCCCCATACTGGGAAAGGGATTTCTGCATGTAATATCAGCGGTCTTCGCTAATGAGCTGGCGATTGTCGGGAAGGAACGCTTCCCTCCTGACAATTGCCTACTGTATGCAATACAGCCTTAAGAAATAAATGAGTTCACTAGGAAAGACCCCAGAGAAAGCAACTTATCAAATCCTGGTAATTTGCAGAGTATTCTTACAGCATGTGGGGGATGTCTAAACGTTCCATTATAGTCTCGGCAAGCCTCATTAGAATTTTCTTTTGCATACAGATTCCTCTCCTAATGTCAGTTTGGACAATAGCTGTTTATGTCCTTAGGGAATACTTTAATAGTTTTCTGTTAACTTGTCCTGCACTGGAAAGATATTAGAAGATTTATTCTGCATCTCCGCTCTAATCCTTGTGGAAGGTGCTTATTTTTGTCCCGTGTAATTGCCTCTGTGAATTCCAAACCAAATAGATGTCGGATGTTGCATTTATAGAAAAACTATTACAATGTAAGAATGGAGTATTCATTGTAACATTTACTCTGCAGGAAGTGTTTGTCCTTCAGTAACAGAGCAATGTGGAAGGTAAACCTGCAGAGATGATTTGGATACAAATACACAGAATGTATATTCAGAGAGCATTTGGGAAAATATAGGGCGAGACGCTATTGCTGTTTTCAGTGGAAATTACAAATTGTTAGAAGAATAGTCATACCATTTTACTATATAATGTCTTCATGTTCTCTAGTTATTTTGTTAGAAATAAAACCGTGTGATACTTATTAAAGCTGTGGAGTTGGTTTGTGAGACATAAATAAATATTAGTTTTCTGTGAATATACTTACAATAAGTCATCAATGTATAGCGACAAGCAGTTGTAGTTACCCTGCATTGCCATTGCAAAGAAGACGGCGGACAGGTAATTTTAAAGAGGGTTCAGTGCTCGCACAATTGCCACAACCCCTAACAGCCGATCGGCAGGGTGCCAGAATTCGGATCTACTATCCTGATGTTGATGGCCTATCAGTCACTCGCCACCAGTCTTCATCCAAACTGAAATACTTAGTGGATCATTTACTAATAGATATATGCCACTTTTTGGGGTATATCTGTCGCAGATTGCAGCGCAAAGGTTATTTGCGCCTCAATCTGTGAATTTTCCCCAATCCCGCCAGGTCTAAAAAAGGGGGCCTGGCATGAGCAGGGAAGGGGACAGGCTGGCAGGTCCAACTTATTTATAATTTTCTACGCCTGTTTTAGGTGTAGAAAATGGTCCAAATCTAAGCCAGCAAGGGAGCTGTTGTAGATTTAGACAAACGGTGGATATACCAAAGTTATGTAGACGCCAGCGCCTCTACTTAAATTCAGTACATCCAACGGCAGCTAAATTGGTATTAAAGGGGTTGCGTCATCTCAGACAATGGGGGCATAGGATATGCCCCCATTGTCTGTTAGGTGTGGGTCCCACCTTTGGCACCTGCACCTGTCTAGTAAACGGAGCTTTGAAAGTCCCAGAGGGTGCACTGCACCCGCACCTATCAGGCAATGTGGGCATATCCTAGCAATATGCCCCTATTGTCTGGGATGACACAATCCCTTTAAGACCGGCATCTCAAATGCTGGTTTTAGTATATAATCCCCTTAGCAGAAAAAAATTCTATCCACCTTCTGATGTTTCAAAGAATCATTATAATCATGCGTTTCTACATCCTCTTCCTGGCCAAGGAAATTTCAGCACTTCTGGAGCTATCCAGCATGCTCTCCAGGCTACTAAATGCTTCTGTGCATGCGGCCCTGTTACTAACCAGTAACTTTAATAACCATGATCCCAATATCTCTTCTCTCCTTGAAATAAAACCCCTCCATGTTCCCAGCAGAAAAGATCCTGGATCAGCGGGATTTCACCTTTTCCAAAGGGTTTGTACCAAGATATAACATATTCAATATGAATACTATAAGAGATAGACATCTGATTAGAGTGGGGTGTTGCCTGACTGTTGGGACTCCCACCAATCACAAAAACAGGGGTTCCAATTCCCCCAACTGAATGGAGCAATGGTTGAACATGCATACGGCTGCTCCTGTCATTCTATGTGGGGCTGTATGCGGCTAGCACTGGCAATCTTAGAAAGAATATATAAAGCAGCAGCATGCTTGCTTGACTGGTTCTGTTCATTCAGGGGACCCAGGACCCCTATTCTCTTGATCAATGGAGGACCCAGTGGTTGGAACCACACCAATATTATGCTTATGTTCACATCTTGACTCAAAGCCTCGAACCTCTTATGGACCAGGCCATTTTTTGAAAATCTGACCAGTGTCTGAGAATCTTTTTTTTGTCACATATTGTTCTTCATGACACTGGTAAAATGAAGTCAAAAAAATTCATTTTTATTTATAAAAAAAATACCAAATTTACAAAAAATTTGGAAAAATTAGCAACTTTCTTAAGTTTCAATTTCTCTACTTCTATAATACATAGTTATACCTCCAAAAATAGTTATTAATTTACATTCCCCATATGTCTACTTCATGTATCGATCATTTTGGGAATGCAATTTTATTTTTTGGGGACGTTACAAGGCTTAGAAGTTTAGAAGCAAATCTTGAAAATTTTCAGAAAATTTCCAAAACCCACTTTTTAAGGACCAGTTCAGGTCTGAAGTCACTTTGTGAGGCTTACATAATAGAAACTGACCCTATTTTAGAAACTACACCCCCAAGGTATTCAAAACAGATTTTTACAAACTTTGTTAACCCTTTAGGTGTTCCACAAGAGTTAATGGCAAATGGAGATAAAATTTCAGAATTTCAATTTTTTGGCAAATTTTCCATTTTAATCCATTTTTTCAAATAACAAAGCAAGGGTTAACAGCCAAACAAAACTCAATATTTATTGCCCTGATTTTGTAGTTTGCAGAAACACCCCATATGTGGTCGTAAACTGCTGTATGGCCAAACAGCAGGGCACAGAAGAAAGGGAGCTCCATATGGTTTTTGGAAGGCAGATTTTGCTGGACTGGTTTTTTGACACTATGTCCAATTTGAAGCCCCCCTGATGCACCCCTACAGTAGAAAATCCCAAAAAGTGACCCTATTTTGGAAACTACGGGATAAGGTGGCAGTTTTGTTGGTACTATTTTAGGGTAAATATGATTTTTGGTTGCTCTATATTACACTTTTTTTGAGGCAAGGTAACAAAAAATTTAAATTCTGAAATTTTATCTCCATTTGCAAATAACTCTTGTGGAACACCTAAAGGGTTAACAAAGTTAGTAAAATCTGTTTTGAATACCTTGACGGGTGTAGTTTCTTAGATGGAGTCACTTTTTTGGAGTTTCTACTCTACGGGTGCATTTGAGGGGCTTCAAATGGGACATGGTGTCAAAAGACCAGTCCAGCAAAATCTGCCTTCCAAAAACCATATGGCGTTCCCTTCCTTCTACGCCCTGCCGTTTGGTCATACAGCAGTTTACGACCACATATGGGGTGTTTCTGCAAACTACAGAGTCAGGCAATAAATATTGAGTTTTGTTTGGCTGTTAACCCTTGCTTTGTTACTGGAAAAATGGATTAAAATGGAAAATTAGCAAAAAAAATTGCTGCTTTGGGACTGTTTTTATTTTTTGTTATTTATATCGTTGATCTGACAGGTTAGATCGTGTGCTATTTCTATAGAGCAGGTTGTTATGGACATGACAGCATCAAATATGACAACTTTTTCTTTTTTTTTTTCAGTTTTACATAATAAGGCATTTTTGAAAAAGAATATTTTTTAGTGTCTCCACATTCTGAAAGCCATATTTCTTTATTTTTTTGTGACTGTCTTATGTAAGGGCTCATTTTTTGCGGGATGAGATTTCGGTTTGATTGGCATTATCTTGGAGTGCATATGACATTTTGGTCGCTTGCTATTACACTTTTTGTGATGTAAGGTGATAAAAATGGCTTTTGATTTTTTTTTTGCTGTGTTCATCTGAGGGGTTAGGTCATGTGTTATTTTTATAGATCAGGTTTTTACGGACGCGGCGATACATAATATGTCTACTTTTTTTATTTATTTAAGTTTTACACAATAATCTAATTTTTGAAACAAAAAAAAATCATGTTTTAATGTCTCCATAGTCTGAGTGTTATATAATTTTTTATTTTTTGGGCGATTGTCTTAGGTAGGGCATCATTTTTTGCTGGATGAGATGTCTGTTTGATTGGCACCATTTTGGGGTGCATATAACTTTTTAATCGCTTGCTATTACACTTTTTGTGATGTGAGGTGACAAAAATGGCTTTTTTGACACTGTTTTTATTTTTATTTTTTTACGGTATTTACCTGAGGGGTTAGGTCATGTGATGATCTTATAGAGCAGGTTCGGACGCAGAGCAGGTACGGACGCAGCGATACATAATATGTATACTTTTTTTATTTATTTTACTTTAACACAATAACAGCATTTTAGAGAGCTATATTTTTTATTTTTTGGGGGGCGATTGTCCTATGTAGGGGCTCATTTTTTGCGGGGTGAGATGGCGGTTTTATTGGTTCTATTTTGGGAGGCATACACCTTTTTGATCACTTGGTATTACACTTTTTGCGATGTAAGGTGACAAAAAATGGCTTTTTTTTACACCATTGTTTATTTTTTTATGGTGTTCATCTGAGGGCTTAGGTCATATGATATTTTTATAGAGCAGGTTCTTACAGACACAGCGATACCTAATATGTATACTTTTTTTAAATTTATTTAACTTTAACACAATAACAGCGTTTTAGGGGGGGGGGATATGTTTGAGTGTCTCCATAGTCTGAGAGCCATATTTATTTTGACTCTTTGGGCGATTGTCTCATATAGGGGCTCATTTTTTGCAGGATGAGGTGCCGATTTGATTGGTACCATTTTGGCCTACATACGACTTTTTTGACCACTTTTATTACCTTTTTTCGGAAGTAAGGTGTGCAAAATTTCAATTTCATCATAGTTTTTATTTTTATTTTTTTATGGCGTTCACCGTGCGGGAAAGTAAGATGACCGTTTCATAGATCAGTTCATTACAGACGCCGTGATATCAAACATGTGTAGTGCATTTTATTTTTTAAATTTTAAATCAGTGCTAAATGTCTTTTTTATATTTACATTTTCTTCACTTTTTTTTACATTTTTTTGATCCAGACCCACTTGGTTCTTGAAGATCAAGAGGGTCTGATGTTTGTATAATACAGTACAGTACACTATATTCCACTGTGATCCCGTCAAGTATCGGGGGCTGATACAAAAACCTCATTTTGAAGTTTCTGATCCCCGCATATCAGAAACTTCCGAAAGCGCTGCAAACCGCAGGTCTGAATTGACCTGTGGTTTGCAGCGATCGCCAAAACGGGGGGGTCACAGGACCCCCCTCGGCATTGTCGCAGAGTGCCTGCTGAATAAGTACCGGGACATCAGGGCGTACCTGTACGCCCTGTGTCCCCAAGAGGTTAAGGACCTTTTACATAGACCAATGATCAGGAATGAGCTGAGCATTTATAGGAATGTTCAATTGGCCGATCATTGGCCCATTGAAATACCCCATTGATCATTTATCGGCTAATATCTTTTATTTTAACATGAAAATCACTTTGTCAGCAGCATATCTCCCCGTGGAGATATATACTATTGGTCTGTGTAAAAGGCCCTTTAAACATTCTGGGGTGAAATCACCCCATTTAATGCTGTAGGAAAACTGCGCCAGCATACATTTTTACCACAAATCTGCAAATGGTTCAGATTAATTGTTAATATCCGCATTGTTTTGCAGATTCTGCTGTGAAGTTAGGACAATGTGACATCTAAAGGCAATGACAAAACAATAATCAGCTTCACTTTAACATTTACATTAATTGCTGGAAACCACAGAAGAGAGAATATTTCTTGCTGCAGAAGGCTTGATAAATTATAGTTACTGGGCAGTGTTCTAATTAAGTCTAGTTTTTCCACATAAATAAAAGCAGAATGAAATCGCATATGTCTGGTATCATAATATTAATCAGAATTTTGTTTAATAGCATAAGTTCCCCATTCCAGAGCGACATACTGTACAATGTTCGCTCCCTCTTCCTTTGCCACCAAAATTTAATGTAGGAAATACGAGCAGGCATAGCGGTTGTAACAGTGCCTACTCTGACAGCACATCACTACATTATGCCATAAGGGCTCGATCTGATGGGGGCTTTTTTCTAGAATGATAACAATTGGACAAACAGGAGTCACAGCAGCACAGCTCTTTCTCAGCACTGCTGCCACTTTCTTCTGCCGATATATGGGGATAAGTGATGAGCGGCATAGGCAATATTCGTTTTCGCGATATTTCACATAATATTTGCAATAAATTAGCAAATTTTAGAATTCTCGATACAGTCATTATTTTCTGATTCCGCAAGTAGGCATTAATAATGCGCATTTGTTTTGCGCAATACATGCAACTTCACATTTTATCAGGTCTGAGTAGATATTACTGATTGGTGCACTAAGTATTGTTGGGACATCACAGCCCTGTGTCTAACAGAGACAATAATCCCCATCACAGCACAGTAATTCCTATCACACTACCTAACACCCTGCACTGGAACCTATCAGCTACACTACATCTCTATCTAACCTACACTGACTATCTCCCACTAACTATCTGTAATATATATATATATGTATGTATATATGTATATATATATATATATATATATATATATATACACACATTAACTAACTAACTAACTATCTAATGTAATGACACAGTAAAGCACAGAGCACAGCAATGGCACTGCTGTCTTTCTCAGAACTGCAAAAAACAGCAGAAAATGGCTGCTGGGGAGGTTCTTATATAGTAATGGGGTAGGCAACTTTCCTATTGGTTGCTAGGGATGTTGCTAAGCTCAGAAAAAGACATTGCAGCCTTCTCATTGGGCCACAAGCAAGAAGCAGTAGTACTGCTGACAAAAAAAAACTTGAATATTTGCGATTACGAATATATAGCACTATATTCTAGATTTTCGCAAATTCTCGAAGTGCCGATATTCGTGATAAAAATTCGCGATTAGAATATTCGCAATCAACACTTATGGGGACACCCACCGATAGGATGTGGCTCTTAGTGATATCTTTGATCTGGCAGAAAGTAAAGGTACATTTACACAAGGCGATTATCCTGTAAATTATCGTTAAATCGAGCGAAACTGCATGATTATCGAGCAGTGTAACAGCAATGAGCGATAGAGCGACAACCGACAATCGGTAGATTTCACATTGCTTCGATTGTATTTAAGCATGCCACTCAAATTATTGCTTAGAAATTACAACTTTGTAAACCATAACTGGCCAGTCTATAGGGTCATTGTTTAAACGTTCACCACACCAAGAAACGACTCGTTCATCGCTAAATCGTGGCAATCATCTACTCGTGTGAAGGTACCTTTAGACACCTGCTATATTTCCAACAAACCTCTGGCACATAGATATCTAACTTAAAGGGGTTGTCCATGCCTAGTAAAAGATGGCAAAATCAGCTCCACAACCGACCACAGTTTGTGTGCGGTACTATAGCTCAGCCCCATTGACTTAAATGGAGCTGAGCTGCAGTACCAGGCACAACACAATGGAAAGTTGTGGGGTTGATTTTGGAATATGTACACCGCAATAGTGATGTAAGGGGCTTTGTGAATGTCCTCCAAAGTATTAAAAAAGCTCTTTATTATACAGCGTTTAGAAGAATATTTATGGCTGAGATTGGAATATTTTATGAGGTGGCAAGTGGCGTCCTGTATGATAGGAATAAATGGGCGTTAAAGAAACAGCATAGCATAGCAAGCTACTCTCTTGTCTTAGGTCCTGAGTTACGGAAACAGCATAGCACGCCATTTCCATAGCTCGCATTCACCTCTATGGGAGATAAGGAAACAGCCGCCCAACTGTTTAAGAAATCCCAGCCACCTCTGACCACCACATAAGCTGGGTACTCCAATCTAAGCTTTATTAACCACTTCAGCCCCCCTAGCTTAAACACCCTTAATGACCAGGCCACTTTTTACAATTCTGCACTGCGCTACTTTCACCGTTTATTTCTCCGTCATGCAACTTACCACCCAAATGAATTTTACCTCCTTTTCTTCTCACTAATAGAGCTTTCATTTGGTGGTATTTCATTGTTGCTGACATTTTTACTTTTTTTGCTATTAATAAAAATTTAACGACATTTTTGCAAAAAAATGACATTTTTCACTTTCTGTTGTAAAATTTTTTAAAAAAAAATACATTTGTATGTAAATTTTTCTCTAAATTTATTGTTCTACATGTCTTTGATAAAAAAAATCCAATAAGTGTATATTTATTGGTTTGGGTAAAAGTTATAGCGTTTACAAACCATGGTGCAAAAAAGTGAATTTCGGCATTTTGAAGCAGCTCTGACTTTCTGAGCACCTGTCATGTTTCTTCAGGTGCTAGAATGTCAGGATAGTATCAATACCCCCAAATGACACCATTTTAGATAGAAGACACCCCAAAGTATTCACGGAGGGGCATGGTGAGTTCATGTATCATTTCATTTTTTTCACAAGTTAGCGGAAAATGACACTTTCTGAGGAAAAAAATATATAATAAAGTTTCCATTTCTGCTAACTTCTGGCAAAAAAAAAAAAATCTCAGACGGACTCACTATGCCCCTCTGTGAATACCTTGGGGTGTCTACTTTCCGAAATGGGGTCATTTGTGGGGTGTGTTTACTGTTCTGGCATTTTGGGTGGGGCTAAATTGTGAGCCGCCATGTAAAAGCTAAAGGTACTCGTTGGAATTTGGGCCCTTTGCGCACCCAGGCTGCAAAAAGTGTCACTCATGTGGTATTGCCGTACTCAGGAGAAGTAGGGCAATGTGTTTTGGGGTGTATTTTTACATATACCCATGTTGGGTGAGAGAAATATCTCTGTAAACTGACAACTTTGTATAAAAAAATTAAAAAGTTGTCATTTACAGAGATATTTCTCACACCAGCATGTGTATATATAAAAATACACCCCAAACACATTGCGCTACTTCTCCTGAGTACGGGATACTACATGAGTGACACTTTTGCAGCCTGAGTGCAAAGGCCCTAAAACCAATGAGTACCTTTAGTATTTCACAGGGCATTTTTACGCATTTGGATTCCAGACTTCTTCTCACGCTTTAGGGGCCCCTAAAATGCCAGGGCAGTATAAATACCCCACATATGACCCCATTTTAGAAAGAAGACACCCCAAGGTATTCCGTGAGGGGTATGGTGAGTTCATGTAAAATGTTATTTTTGTCACAAGTTAGTGGAATATGAGACTTTGTAAAAAACAAAATAAAAAAAAAAAAAATATATCAATTTCCGCTAACTTGTGCCAAAAAAAAAAATTTCTGTGAACTCGCCATGCCCCTCACAGAATACCTTGGGGTGTCTTCTTTCCACAATGGGGTCACTTGTGGGGTATTTATACTGCCCTGGCATTTTAGGGAACCTAAAGCGTGAGAATCCAAATGCGTAACAATGCCCTGTGAAATCCTAAAGGTACTCATTGGAATTAGGGCCCCTTTGCGCATCTTGGCTGCAGAAAAGTGTCACTCATGTGGTATCGCCGTACTCAGGAGAAGTAGGGCAATGTGTTTTGGGGTGTATTTTTATATATTCCCATGCTGGGTGAGAGAAATATCTCTGTAAATGACAACTTTTTAAATTTTTTATTCAAAGTTGTCAATTTACAGAGATATTTCTCTCACCCAGCATGGGTATATGTAAAATACACCCCAAACACTTGCCCTACTTGTCCTGAGTACGGCGATACTACATAAGTGACACTTTTTGCAGCCAAGATGCACAAAGGCCCAAATTCAATGAGTACCTTTAGGAGGAGCATTTTTACGCATTTTCTTCTCGCACTTTAGGGCCCCTAAAATGCCAGGGCAGTATAAATACCCCATATGTGACCCCATTTTGGAAAGAAGACACCCCAAGGTATTCCATGAGGGGCATGGCGAGTTGATAGAAAATATTTTTTGGCACAAGTTAGTGGAAATTGATTTTTATAGTTTTTCTCACAAAGTCTCCTTTCCGCTAACTTTTAACAAAAGTTTAATTTTTCATGGACTCACTATGCCCCTCAGCGAATACCTTGGGGTGTCTTCTTTCCAAAATGGGGTAACATGTGGGGTATTTATACTGTCCTGGCATTTTAGGGGCCCTAAAGCGTGAGAAGAAAATGCGTAAAAATGCCCTCCTAAAGTTACTCATTGGAATTTGGGCCCTTTGCGCATCTTGGCTGCAAAAAGTGTCACACATGTGGTATCGCCGTACTCAGGAGAAGTAGGGCAATGTGTTTTGGGGTGTATTTTTACATATACCCATACTGTGTGAGAGAAATATCTCTGTAAATTGACAACTTTGAATAAAAAATTTAAAAAGTTGTCATTTACAGAGATATTTCTCACACAAAGTATCGGTATATATAAAAATACACCCCAAACACATTGCCCTACTTCTCCTGAGTACGGCGATACCACATGTGTGCCACTTTTGCAGCCAAGATGCGCAAAGGCCCTAAAACCAATGAGTACCTTTAGTATTTCACAGGGCATTTTTACGCATTTGGATTCTCACGCTTTAGGACCCCTAAAATGCCAGGGCAGTATAAAAACCCCACAAGTGACCCCATTGTGAAAGAAGACACCCCAAGGTATTCCGTGAGGGGCATGGAGAGTTCACAGAAAAAAAATTTTTGGCACAAGTTAGAGGAAATTGATTTTTATTTTTACAAAGTCTCATATTCCACTAACTTGTGACAAAAATAAAATTTTACATGAACTCGCCATATCCCTCACGGAATACCTTGGGGTGTCTTCTTTCTAAAATGGGGTCACATGTGAGGTGTTTGTACTGCCCTGGCATTTTAGGGGTCTCCGTAATCATTACACGTATGGCCAGCATGAGGAGTTTCTGCTATTCTCCTTATATTGAGCATACGGGTAATGAGATTTTTTCCGTTCAGCCGCTGGGCTGAAAAAAAAAAAAATGAACGGCACAGATTTATTCATTCGCATCAATCAATGTGGATGAAAAAATCTCTGCCAAAATCAGTGACTGCGGTGCGGTGGGCGCTAGCTACCTAACAAGTAGCTAACTAACTGGCGGTGATAAGGGACCCTTATGCCCCATTCACACGTCCGCAATTCTGTTTGCGGAGCGGAATTGCGGACCCATTCATTTCTATGGGGACAGACTTTGTCCCGCTCGGATCCGGAATTACGGATCCGCGCTTCGAGTCTGCACTTCCGTTCCGCAAAAATATAGAACATGTCCTATTTTTGTCCGCAATTGCGGACAAGAAAAAGCATTTTCTATATAGTTCTGGCAATGTGCGGATCTGCAAAATGCGGAAGCACATTGCCGGTGTCCGTGTTTTGAGAATCTGTGGATCCGCAGATCCGCGGATCTGATCCGCGGATCCGTGAATCCACGGATCCGCAAAACACATTTGGACGTCTGAATGGAGCCTTACAAGGGGTGTGATCAATGACAGGGGGTGATCAGGGGGTCTAGATGGGGTGATCAAGGGGTTAACAAGGGGTTAATAGGTGAGGGGGTGGGGGGTTAGTGTAGTGTTTGGTGCAACTTTACATAGTTACCTGGTCCTCTGGTGGTCGATCCCAGCAAATGGGACCACCAGAGGACCAGGCAGCAGGTATGCCAGACGCTGTTCACAAAACAGCGTCTGATATACTTGTTTGATGCGATTTATATCGCATCTACAGCCTGCCAGCGATGGATCATCGCTGGCAGGCTGTAGTTAAACTCCTGAGACGCCCGCTACTGTGAACGCGTGCGCGCGCGTTCACAGGAAATCTCGCGTCTCGCGAGATGACGCAGATCTGCGGCGCCCCAGAACAGCCCGACCGCCGCGAGAACGCAGTTGTGCGTTAGGCGGTCGGGAAGTGGTTAAAGGGGTTGACCCATCTCACACTTTGGTGGCATATCGGTCGGAGATGCCACCAATGTCAGAGATGGGACTTGCACCTATCTCTAGAAATGTCACACCGTGCAAGCGTGGCCACCTATCCATTCACCTCTATGATAGCTGGGCTGGCGCTTGGCTATTTTCGGGACTTTCATAGAAGTGAGTGGGGGGTGGCTGCGCTTGCACGGTGCGCCCTCATTCACGTTGGGGGCCCCATTCTAGAGTCGTACCTGACAGTGGTGGCATATCCTACCGATATGCCACCAAAGTGTGAGATGGGCCAACCCCTTTAAGCACCTAAAAGCCATAGTTTGATGCCTTTATTTAAAGTATGTGTAATTTCCATGTGATTATACGAATATCTAACATTAATAATAAAAGAACTGACTGTTGTGCTCAGTCAATGCTTCTGTTAATATCTATACATTCTTCATAACTGATTATACTCACGACTGATATTGAATAGCAAACATTATAATTAATGTTGTAATGTTACCTCCGTGACTGATCTTATAAGGCCACGTGCCCTGCACTGATGTCACCAGCTTTCTGTGCACAACAGGGACAGGCTGGGCATTAAATATATTAGTCACAGACACTTTACAGAAAGCATCCGACATGTAATTACATTAGCTCATAGAGACGGCAGGTCACAGCTACAACACATTTTCAAAGGATGATAAAAGGAAAATTTCTATTATGGACTTAAAGGCGCTATATTATTATAATACTTAGATTTCACAAAGAGTTTAATAAGATGATGGCGCTGAGGAGAGGAGCTGTAAAAGCCCCCTCTCTGTCCAGACGTCGCCTCTCCATTAAAGCCATTCCCACAAACGGCTGTAGATGGCGGCCTTGCATAAGTAGACTGAGGTATGGAGACCCCCCCCACCCCACCCTTCTTCTTCTAATAGGATGTGCCATACATGCTAGAGCTAGCAATGCCCCCTAGGAAAGTGCTTATGTTGGTAAAGTACTGTTACTATCATTTTACCACCCTTTACAAAAGAGACCTGCCCGGGCCAGTATAGCTCTGAATATGGCAGTATTAAAGGGGTTATCCCTTGAGCAATGTAAAAAATCTAAATCAGACATCATATAGTACAGGACCAGGGGCGTAGCTATAGGGGTCTCACCAGTCTTAAATGAGACTGGGCTCCTCAGTCACCCACAGGGCCCCCCTTGCCAGTGGTGCACAACCTCAGGGTGGTAATACAATTAGGTGCTGGGGTGGGGCAAAAGAGCATTGTCTCCCTTCCCCCCCTATTTCCTCTGATAGGCTTCAGGAGCGCCTGTAGCCTGTCAGAGCCGGCCCAGGCGGTGCCATGACGTAATCATCATAGCACCGTCTGAGCAGCGTACAGCTCACACGAAACAGGGCGGAAGAGCATAACAGCCAAATGGAGGTAAGTATTTGAGTTTATAGTTTTTTATTTAGCACCATGCTGTTGGGCCACCATTGGGGGTGAAGGGCACACTATAGGGGCATCTCCTGAGGGCCCTATGGGGACATTGGCTCTACTGAGGGCACTAAGAGGGAGTATATTTTGTAATGGCATACAGAAAGGAGCATTTTTTGTACTAGTACACATTTTAAGGGGGCATTTTTTGCAGAGGCACACATAATAAGTGGAGGGCATTTTTGCAGTGGCACAAATTGTAAGTGGGTATTTTTTGTTCTTGCACACATTATAATGGGGTATTTTTTGTATTGGCAGTGGAAATAAGTCAAACTATAGGAAGGTACACGTCCCCTATAATATAGATAACAAATAAACTGAAGGGACGTTAAGAACAAAAAACAAAAAATCTTTATTGTAATTTGCTATATTAAAATGTAAATAAAGGTCTACATACAAAGGTAGGTGCTGTAGTCTAAACTGGCAATAAAGTGCAATAGTGTACTGCACACAGATGGTTGGGTGTGCAGGATATGTGCACTATATTGCTGGTATCAACCAGATAAATGCCAGTACATCAGACTGGCCAAAACCTATATAACAACTGTCCACACACGATTGTTGGCTGGGCTAACAGATACTCAAATTGTGACAAGGGTTGTGTCTCATCAGTATCATGATAATAATAGATCGCCACCAACAGATAGCTCCCTCTAAGGTAAAGAGGAACTAACTACAGCAAGAGGATACTCAATAGCACCCCCTTGATGTGTGTGGTAGTGTTATGTAATAGCCGTACATGATCACGGACGGTTAGTGTACCGCTCTATATTCGTAGTGGTCTCTCCGGCTAACAGTAGAGATACCCTAAGTATAGCAGGGTTACCCTATGTATCAATCTTCCTCACTAAAGCTAAGTGCTACATCTCATGCTCGGCGCGTTTCTGTGTGTTGTAACACCACATTTCATCAGGAGCAGCAGAGACACTTTTGCCGAACACCCCGGTCAGAGGGTCGGCGTGAGGTAACACGTGGAGGAGCTCAGGTATAGAGTCTCGGCACTAGTGTGGCCGCAAAGCGGCCGCTCGCGCGCCTCACTTTGAAGGTAGAAGCCCCGCCCACAGGGAGTGGTCTCGCAACCGGCCGTGTCCATAGGTGAGTATCCACTGGCTGGACTACACCGGGCGGTGACTAACTATGTTCACTGCGGGATCGCTAAAAAGCGCATAATAGTAAATATAAAGGGAATATTAGCCGGTGGCTTTATTCATATTCACAGGACAAGATAATACATGTAATAACGGAGGTGTTCACTTATGAGGTGTTGGTTCTATATCATCACACAGGTAGTAAGCCATAACCTGGAGGGAACTAGTTGTTGGATAGCACTCATCAAAACTAGATATCCGTATGATAAGTCAAATGAAGGGAGTATATGACATAGCTTCATTGAGGCCAAATGGTTTCATGGTATTGAGCATGAATATCCATCTGGCTTCCTTCTGCAATAGTATGCGGTCCACATTGCCACCTCTTGGTGATGCTTTAACCAATTGTATGCCTTGAAATTTTACTGAATTTGTCCTCCCTTCATGTGCTTCAGCTACATGTCGTGCCACAGGGGTATCTTTCATTTTGCGAATATCTAGAATGTGTTCTCCAATACGACGTCTCAATTCACGCGTCGTCTTTCCAACATATTTCATGCCGCATGAACAGGTCATCAAGTATATCACTCCTTCTGATTTACAATTGATGTATGATCGAATAAAAATTCTTTCTCTTGGTTGCTGTCCTTAAAGTTTTTACCTTTGAGTATATATTGACAGAATTTGCAGGATCCACATGGATATGTGCCAGTCAAGGTGTTACGTAGCCAAGATTGCTGTGATGGCTTATGATAAAAGCTGTGTACCAATTGATCTCTGAGATTTTGACTTCTCCTATAAGTAACTGCAGGTTTTTGGGAGATCATTTTCCCAATGTCAGGGTCAGATAGTAGAATATCCCAATTATCTTCTAACACCTGTCTCACTGCCGTATGTGCCTTATCAAGCGTGCCAATAATACGTAGGTTCTCTCCTCCTTAGATCTTGGTTTAGGGGTAAGGAGTGACTCTCTATTGGTACTCACAGAGTGGTGGTACGCTTGTTTTAAAGCATTTTCAGGATATCCTCGATTAAGAAACCTCTGTTTGAGTTCCTTTGCATCTTTCCTAAAATCTGTCATTTGGGAGCAATTCCTCCTAATTCTCAAATATTGGCCTTTAGGGATGCCTCTCTTCAATGCCACTGGGTGGCCACTGTCCCATTTAAGGAGATTATTAGTGGCAGTTGGTTTCCTAAAATTTTTTTGTGATAATTTGGCCAGAGGTACCCAAGGAGATTGACAGATCAAGGAAGGAGATCCTGCTGTTACTGATCTCAGAGGTAAAAAACAAACCAAGAGAGTTATTGTTCAATGCGGTGACCATCTCATTGAAACGTTCCTCCTCATCAGTCCATAGAATCAAAATATCATCTATGAATCTGATCCATAGAGGTATGGATGTGGTAAAGCGTGCCAGGTCATCACTGAAAACACATTCTCTCTCCCACCAGCCCAGGTAGAGGTTAGCGAAAGTGGGGGCACACGGGCTCCCCATCGCCACCCCCTGAGCTGGTGGAAGAAATGGTCATCAAAAAGGAAAACATTGTGAGTGAGGATGAACTGTAGCAGTTCCATCACAAACTCATTGTGTCGATTATAATGTTTACCTCTTTGCCACAGATATGTGAGGACCGCTTTACAGCCCAATTCATGAGGAATTGAGCTGTAAAGGGCCTCAACATCTAGACTAGCTAGATGTGTACCGGGATCACATTGTATGTCATGTAAGCGGCTCAACACATCCATGGTGTCCCGGATGTGCGACGGCAGACTAGTAACAAATGGTCTCAGGATAGTGTCCACATATGAACTAATATTGGCCGTAAGGCTACCCATCCCTGAGACTATTGGTCTGCCTTTGAGTGGATCCAAACCTTTATGCAGCTTTGGAAGTGCATAGAAGACTGCCATCAGTGGATATTCAGGAAGAAGAAAGGAGAATTCAGTTTTACTGATAAGTTTCTTGTCAAGAGCATCTGACAGGATCCCCTGTAATTCCCTATAGAAAATAGGTGTGGGGTCAGTGGGTAACATTCTATAGGTATCTTTGTCATTTAAAATCCTCTGGCACATGCTGATGTATTGCTCATTGTCCAGAATGACAATATTGCCACCTTTGTCAGATGGTTTAATTATGATCCCTTTTTCCTGCTGCAGATCTCTCAAAGCTCCTCTCTCTTCCGGTTTGAGATTATCATAATTGTACTGGCAGTCTGCCACTGCACGTAACCGTTTAGTGACAATGGTCACAAATGTATCAATCGGTGTATTGTCCCCCATCGGGGCATCTTGGTGGATGGGAGCCTTAGATTGGTGAATGGACCCTCACCCACTTCTCGTTGACCTTCCACAAAAAGATCAGCTAGAATCTGTACATCTGGGAGATCTTCTACCGTGATACCGAGTTCCTCACATTTACGGCGGTCATGTATTTTAAAGAATTTCCGCCATTTTAACTTTCGGGCGAAAAGATTGATGTCCTTGACCCATTCAAACAGGTCAAAATTACGGAGGGGTACAAAGGATAATCCCTTGCGTAGAATTTGCATTTCTGCCTTGGAAAAAGTGCGTGGGGATAAATTAATTATCTGCAAATCGTCAGTGTGTTCAGAGGTCACTCGTTTATCCCTAAAGTCAGTGGGGACTAGTTTTTGTTCCTCAACATATACTGGGAAGCCGGGAGTGTTGTCTAAAAACCCCCGATTGACCTCTTCCACCCCACTGACTTTAGGGATAAACGAGTGACCTCTGAACACACTGACGATTTGCAGATAATTAATTTATCCCCACGCACTTTTCCAAGGCAGAAATGCAAATTCTACGCAAGGGATTATCCTTTGTACCCCTCCGTAATCTGACACTGTTTGAATGGGTCAAGGACATCAATCTTTTCGCTCGAAAGTTAAAATGGTGAAATTCTTTAAAATACATGACCGCCGTAGAATGTGAGGAACTCGGTATCACGATCAGAAGATCCCCAGATGCCAGATTCTGGCTGATCTTTTTGTGGAAGGTCAACGAGAAGTGGTGAGTATCCATTCACCAACCTAAGGCTCCCATCCATCAAGCTGCCCATGGGGCACAATGCACCGATTGATACATTTGTACCATTCGTGCCAATTGGTCACTGCAGTGGCGAGACTGCCAGTACAGTATATGATAATCTCAAACCGGAAGAGAGAGGAGCTTTGAGAGATCTGCAGCAGGAAAGGGATCATAGCTAAACCATCTGGATCAAAGGTAGCATATTGTCATTCTGGACAATGAGCAATACATCAGCATGTGCCAGAGGATTTAATGACAAAGATACCTATAGAATGTTACCCACTGACCCACACCTATTTTCTATAGGGAATTACAGGGATCCTGTCAGATGCTCTGACAAGAAACTTATCGTAAAACTGAATTCTCCTTTCTTCTTCCTGAATATCCACTGATGGCAGTCTTCTATGCACTCAAAGCTGCATAAGGCTGGATCCACTCAAAGGCAGACCAATAGTCTCAGGGATGGGCCTACGGCAATATCAGTTCATATGTGACACTATCCTGAGACCATTGTCACTAGTCTGCCGTCAATCGGACACCATGGATGTGTTGAGCCGTTTACATGACATATAATGATCCCCGATTATCTAGCTAGTCTAGATGTTGAGGCCCTTTACAGCTCAATTCCTCATGAATTGGGCTGTAAAGCGTCACTCACATATCTGTGGCAAGAGGTAAACATTATAATCGACACAATGAGTTTGTGATGGAACTGCTACAGTTCATCCTCACTACTGTGTTTTCCTTTTTGACGACCATTCTTCCACCAGCTCAGGGGTGGCGATGGGGAGCCCGTGTGCCCCCACTTTCGCTAACCTCTACCTGGGCTGGTGGGAGGAGAATGTGTTTTCAGTGATGACCTGGCGCGCTTTACCACATCCATACCTCTATGGATCAGATTCATAGATGATATTTTGATTCTATGGACTGATGAGGAGGACGTTTCAATGAGATGGTCACCGCATTGAGCTAGTAACTCTCTTGGTTTGTTTTTTACCTCTGAGATCAGTAACAGCAGGATCTCCTTCCTTGATCTGTCAATCTCTTGGTACCTCTGGCCAAATTATCACAAAAATTTTAGAAACCAACTGCCACTAATATCTCCTTAATGGGACAGTGGCCACCCAGTGGCACTGAAGAGAGGCATCCCAAAGGCACAATATTTGAGAATTAGGAGGAATTGCTCCCAAATGACAGATTTTAGGAAGATGCGAAAGAGAACTCAAACAGAGGTTTCTAATCGAGGATATCCTGAAAATGCTTTTAAACAAGCGTACCACCACTCTGTGAGTATCAACAGTAGAGCCACTCCACCCCTAAACCAAGATCTAAGGAGGAGAGAACCTGCGTATTATTGGCACGTTTGATAAGGCACATACGGCAGTGGACAGGTGTTAGAAGATAATTGGGATATTCTACTATCTGACCCTGATATTGGGAAAATGATCTCCCAAAACCTGCAGTTACTATAGGAGAAGTCAAAATCTCGAGATCAATTGGTACACAGCTTTATCATAAGCCATCACAGCAATCTTGGCTACGGAACACCTGACTGGCACATATCCATGTGGATCCTGCAATTCTGCCAATATATACTCAAAGGTAAAACTTTAAGGACAGCTACCAGAGAAAGAATTTTCATTCGATCATACATCAATTGTAAATCAGAAGGAGTGATATACTTGATGACCTGTTCATGCGGCATGAAATATGATGGAAAGACGACGCGTGAATTGAGACGTCAGTGGAGAACACATTCTGATATTCGCAAATGAAGATACCCTGTGGCACGACATGTAGCTGAAGCACATGAAGGAGGACAAATTCAGTAAAATTTCAAGGCATACTAATTGGTTAAAAGCATCACCAAGAGGTGGCAATGTGACCGCATACTATTGCAGAAGGAAGCCAGATGGATATTCATGCTCAATACCATGAAACCATTTGACCTCAATGAAGCTTGATGTCATATACTCCCTTCATTTGACTTATCATACGGATATCTAGATTTTGATGAGTGCTATCCAATAACTAGTTCTCCAGGTTATGGCGCACTACCTGTGTGATGATATAGAACCAACACCTCATAAGTGAACACCTCCGGTTATTACATGTATTATCTTGTCCTGTGAATATGAATAAAGCCGCCTAATATTCCCTTTATATTTACTATTATGCGCTTTAGCGATCCCGCAGTGAATATAGTTAGTCACCGCCCGGTGTAGTCCAGCCAGTGGATACTCACCTATGGACACGGCCGGTTAGTAGACCACTCCCCGTGGGCGGGCTCTACCTTCAAAGTGAGGCGCGAGCGGCCGCTGCGCGCCACATCAGTGCCGAGACTCTATACCTGAGCTCCCTCCACGCGTTACTCACGCCACCCTCTGACCGAGGGTGTTCGGCAAAGTGTCTCTGCTGCTCCTGATGAAATGTGGTGTTACAACACACAGAAACGCTGCCGAGCATGAGATGTAGCATTTAGCTTTAGTGAGGAAGATTGATACATAGGGTAACCCTGCTATACCTAGGGTATCTCTACTGTTAGCCGGAGAGACCACTACGAATATAGAGCGGTACACTAACCGTCCGTGATCATGTACGGCTATTACATAACACTACCACACACATCAAGGGGGTGCTATTGAGTATCCTCTTGCTGTAGTTAGTTCCTCTTTACCTTAGAGGGAGCTATCTGTTGGTGGCGATCTATTATTATCATGATACTGATGAGACACAACCCTTGTCACAATTTGAGTATCTGTTAGCCCAGCCAACAATCGTGTGTGGACAGTTGTTATATAGGTTTTGGCCAGTCTGATGTACTGGCATCTATCTGGTTAATACCAGCAGTATAGTGCACATATCCTGCACACCCAACCATCTGTGTGCAGTACACTACTGCACTTTATTGCCAGTTTAGACTACAGCACCTACCTTTGTATGTAGACCTTTATTTACATTTTAATATAGCAAATTACAATAAAGATTTTTTGTTTTTTGTTCTTAACGTCCCTTCAGTTTATTTGTTATCTATTTTTTGTATTGGCACACATTATAAGGAGAATTATTACTACTAGGGGACGTGATTGGTGAACATGATTACTAGTATGGGCACCATGGGGGCATTATTACTTCAGAAGCTCAATGGGGGACATTATTACTATTGGGGGCACTGTTAACATTAAGTGCACTCTGGCAGATAATTGTTAATACTTGTGTTAGTTTTGGGAGCACTATTACTCTGGGGATGTACCCTGGCACAGTATCAGCTTAGCAAAATTATTTTGGGGGAACATTATGTTTACACTATAAGTGTCAGGAACACTATTTGCTGGGTGGTGTTCTTTTTTTAGGGTACTGTGTGCCAATAATTATTGTGGGGGCACTGTCTGCATGGTACTAGTATTTTTTTTATGTTTCTGCAGTATTAGTGGGCACAGTAATGGGGGTGGCAGGATGGGGTGTATAGAAGGTGGGAGGATGATGGATAAGTAGGAAACTAAGATGTCTGTTTCACAAAAAAAAATTCAATAAACCTCCAATTGTTATTAATAGATTGTACTTTATTGAATATAATTCATACAAATATAAAAATTCATAAAAACAATAGCAGCAAGTATCAACCCCTAGGGAGGACAAGGAGGGGGCGGCAGAGTCTGTCCACCACAATCCATATTCACTTAGGATAGTAGCTATCACAATATGCTAATGATAGACAACTATAGTGGTACTTGAGGCCCATGGGCCATACCAAGAGAATACCCAATATTGACTATTTATATAGTAAGCAGCAGCGTCCCAGACACATTGCATCATAAGGATATGCCAATATTATATCGTGTATCAAGAGCAGTAAACAAAGCAGTTGACCATTCTAGCCATACCAAATGTGGGAACGTGACTCTTCAGCCGCCTCCACCCAACGCCGTTTCGCCAACCAGGCTTCTTCCGGGGATAAAGAATCACATGCAAAACCCCCTCTATTATATCTTAACACAGCTATTATCAATTAATTTCCAGGCGGGGTGGATCATCCATTGGAGGGAGTTCACCACTACGCGGTGCGCTCCGGGCCAAAATGAGACTCCCAGCGCGCAAGTCGCATAAGAGAGGAAGCGGCGATGCGTTCGACGCTGGGGCGCCCATCCGGCCAAACCGGAAGTACCCTGCGCTCCAGCGTGAGACGCAAAAAGCCAGCGCCCACAAAACAAGGAAGCGGCAAAGCGTTCCACGCTGATGAGCACCACCGGCAAATCCGGAAGTTCAAAACGCTCCAGCGTAAAAGAGAGATCTGTTTGTCAAACTCTGCAGAGACAAGAGATGGCGTAAAGAAGTCATCATGGTGGTCTGGTGTGAATAGAAAAGATAAGGAAAGAGGAGACATCACTGGATATAAGAGGCATGTGGCGCTGTATTACCCTGTATTATCCCTTTTATAGCGTTGTATGTAATGTTTTCCAAGTATGTCGTTAACAGTAGGGCTGGAGAGAAGGGGTCAGGTTGGACACCTAACAAAGAAAGAACCAGCCCTCACAGGGATCCAGAGATTTCCTCATTCATTGATCCAATTCCTCTAGTACATTTATTTTAAGCTTACAGCTTAAGGGACGTGTCCTTTCTCAGGAGGCATGTCCTTTCTGCTGCTGCTTTCTAGCTGTAACTGTCAACAGTAGATATGGCTGGTGGCAGATGAAGGATGAAACTAAACGTGTGTCCACTTCAATGATGGTACTGAGGTAGATGAAGAAAGTAAAAAAAAAAAAGAGCAAACAGCAGATGGTGCTATACAGATGTTTTTAGTAATATGAAGTTACAAAAGTATTCAGATCCGGGTGCTGGTGGGAAATGTTTTTCGTTGAACAACCCTTGACTAATAATAACCAATACCATACAAATTACAGTCCATCTATATGATTCCCTTGTGGTACCCTGGCAATTCAACGGATTGTTAACCTCTTAAGGACACAGGACATACATGTACGTCCTGTGTCCGGTCTTTAAAGATGGCGCCCGCTCCTGCTCTATGCGGGCGCCTTAGCCGCGGGTGTCCGCATGGTTCTTGTAGCAGACACCCAATGCTATTGCATTGGAATATATGAAAATCGCAATCAGATGATTGTAAGTTATAGTTCCCTATAGGAACTATATAAAAGTGAAAAAAAAAAAAGTTAAAAAATAAATAAAAAAAACATAAAAGTTCAAATCACCCCCCTTTTGCTTAAATAAAAATTTAAAAACTAAAAAAATTTAAAAAATACACATCATGGGTGTCGCAATGTGCGAAAACGCCCATAGTATAAAAATAAAAAAAAATATTCCCCATACGTCAAACAGCAAAACGGAAAAAAGCGTCCAAATGGTGGATTCGCCATTTTTGGTCGCTTCATTTTTCACAAAAAATTACATAAAAGGTGATCAAAAAGTCATACACACCCCAAAATGGTATCAATAAAAAAATAAGATTATGGCGCATAAAATGAGCCCCCATACAGCTCTGTACATATAATTACAAAAAAGTTATAGGGGTCAAAACATGGTGACAAAGAAGTAAAACTGACTTTTTCCCACTTTTGAATTTTTTTTGTTCACTATCAAAACGCAAGAAAACCTATACATAACCTTTACTGACCTGTAGAGTAAAATTAACCAGTCAGTTTTATCGCACATCGAACGTCGGAGTTTAAAAAGCTGCAAAACTGTGGTGGAATTGCTTTTTTTTTTGCAATTTCACCCCATTTGGAATTTTTTCCCCGCTTCCCACTACATCATATGCAATATTAAATGGTGCCGTTGGAAAGTACTTGTCCCGCAAAAAACAAGCCCTCATATGGCTATGTGAACCGAAAAATAAAAAAGCTATGGCTATGGGAAGGCAGGGAGCGCAAAACGAAAACTCAAAAAGTAAAAAACCTCCGGTCCTTAAAGGGTTAAAGGTGTTATCCAAGACTAAAAAATGCCCCCCATATGCCCGGGCCCCTCACACTGAATATACTTACCTGGCTCCCTGCGCCGCTCCTGGTTCCCGCACCGCCACAGCTGCATCTCCCCGTGTGCAAATGAAAACATCCGGTGTTGGGAGGGAGCAGCCAATGACAGGCGGTGACGGGGAAGAGTGACACTAAGGAGGCTCGTCCTTGTCACCGCCTGCCATTGGCTGCTCCCCCCGACACTAGATGCTGCGGAGACCAGGAGCGGCGCGGGGAGCCAGGTAAGTATATTCAGTGTGAGGGGCCATGGCATTTGTTGATCTCGGATAACCCCTTTCATACTGATGTCCTCTAGTGAGAAAGCTGAACCAGTTTGGAAGACAGATGGACTTACTGTAATTGCACAGAATCATTGCGAATACCTTAAAGTACAAGAGGAACTGTTATTTATACAGACCCTGTCTCATATATAAAACCCTCCATCAGTCTTCTTTTAAACATACCTAAAAGCAGGTCCTGAATGACTGAAATCTGGCTGCTCAGTACAAATTATCAGCAAATTGCTCGATGCGACCTGACATCTTTGTGTCAGCTGCCCATATTCTAAGTTATGGACTTAATAAACCATTGATCTGTAGGCTGCAATCTATTGATCTCACACAAATGCGAGTTTACATGGTGTCCTAGTGCTGCATACAGAGCCGTTCAGTGAACGGATAATTCTTTCTGCATTTCTACTCCATTTGTTAAATTGGAACTTGATCAGTCAGAATAATATGGCAGAACAATGAACCATTTTCGTATCTATCTGCAATCCTCCAGATTTGACATTTACAACATATTATTTTCACAATATTGTCAGAAACAGTGAATTACCAGTCAGAACATCTTAGCGCCTTATCCATTTGCAGCCAGAGAGCTTACATAAACAGTCTATACAGTCGTCGGCGGTGTAATTGCCTGCTCTCTTCATCCAGGTATGGCAGCTGTGTTAGTTCAGCTATACAATCAATGATCTGTAACCGCGCTCCGTGTACTCTAAAGGATTAGTGGATTTAATCCTGTTTAATCTCCCAATGACAAACAGCCATGTGTACCCGTCACTACCAAAATGACATATTGTGGACCTCTTTATAGGGAATATTCAACAGCTTTCACTGTCCCTTGACAATCCTTCAAAGAAACAGGACATTTTTTGCGTTTGTTATATGAAGTAAATCAAAAATGTCCAATATTGGGTAAATCCTATTTTCACTGCTGTGACATGCATGGCTGAAAAATGACAAATGATTTAGAGAAAAAAATGATGTTGCTATTAAAAGTTCATTGACATCTCTGCCCATCATGGCTGAGATCGGAAAACCTATCCTATGGCCCAGGCAACGGAATCATCCGAACTCGCTGTGATGCCGGATGGATATTCGGATCTCAGCCATACTAGGCTAAGGCTACTTTCACACTCGCGTTGGTGTTTTCCGGTATTCAGATCCGGCAGAGGATCTTAATTCCGGAGAAAAATGTTTCCGTTTAGTCCTCATGCATTCTGAATGGAAAGAGATCCGTTCAGGATGTATCAGGATGTCTTCCGTTCCGTCAGCATTCCGTATTGTGACTGGACACAAAACCGCTGCAAAGCTGCAGTTTTGTGGAAAGTCATAAAAACATAAAAAACTTAATTATCACTGAAAACAATGTAAATTAATGGTGATGGATGTTTTTTTTATGAGCCTAAAAAAACGGATCCGTCACCCATTGACTTTCAATCTGTTTTATTCCGTTTTGATTTCACACAACCGCATCCTAACGGAACGGATGCATCCTGAAGTGCTAAACAAAAACGGATCCGTTTAATTCCGGTATCGAGATCCTCTGCCAGATCTCAACACCGAAATTAACAATGCAAAGTAGCCTTAAACACTTAGAATAGGCTTGCAAGCAATATATACAATATATATATATATTTTTTTAGGTTCGTTGCCACCTTGTAGCATTACTGTTATCGTAATGGCTGTGGTGGTGTTCACAGGGGTGGTGTGATACAGCGGCACTTGGAGTAGGATGCCGGTAGTCACCATATTAGGACAGGTACCAACCAAGCTTGTCGGCATGAGAAGTATATGCATGTACCAACTGGGTAGACGTTAGGAAAGTACTGTAGGTCACCCTGTTCCTGCCAAAGTAGAGTAGGGTTGTGGATAAAGTTGCAGTTCAAGTCCTGTGAGTCTATGGTGCAAGCCTGGTATGTCCTGTGAAGTGAGGGAGTCCATTGTAGAATTCTGAGCAGGCAATCTATCACGAGGAGTACAGAGGTTCTCCACTAGTATTTAAGCTTTGAGTACTTGAGATTGAAGACCACCACCATCCAGCATCTCTGCTGTAAACTGCTGATGACTGTGGCTCTCTGCTGAGTATTGGTTACTGCCACCACCGGCTTCTGACAATTAAAGTTTGGAATTGTTGTAACCCACTGTCTCTGGCGCTTGCGTGACCTTTCTTACCTGTGCCCCAATCATTACATCACATATTGCTCATGTAATGGAGAGTTCTCAGAGGTGTAGTACAATACATCAAAGAATTCTGGCCAGAAGTTTTCCAGCAGTCACACTGTTGGGGGGTGTGAGTCACCATCTAACTCCATCTTGGTCTGACTAATGGTCTGGCAGATAGTGTTAATGGATCTTCTCTAACTTGTTATCAGTTAACACAAAGAAAGGAAGATCAATACACTGAACAGGAATTATATTACATGGAGAGGCCTACATTTTTAATCAAAGTATTTATCAAGAGTGGACAAATTGCACCATTATGAATAAGTGATGTGGAAACTGTGGAGAACAATGTGCCATTGATGTGAGAGGTGAATGTCGGCTATGAAGGTGAGTGAGGGCTGATGACATGCTACAGTGCAGCAGCTCATCGCCCAAATGAACCAGGGGGCTACCAGACGGGTGTCTAAGACAACAGGTCTGCAAACTTACTAAGTATGGGGCTCTGAAACAGATGGATAGTTTACACCTCTGCTAATGAAGTTGCATCGGCAGAAAAGCATCAGCAGTATCCGAATTGGACCTGCGCTGATTGTCAGTGTTACCTTATCACATTTCTGCTTCATTGAACGTATAGGCGTTGGCGTGTCAGGTGAGAAATATCAGAGAACAAACACCCTGCAATCATTGCTAGAAGAACATAAGCTGGTGGTGGCAGCGTTATGGTCTGGGGAATGTTTTCGTAACATTCTTTGGGCCACTCATCCATGTGGAAGGCACTCTCAACTAATTTGGGTATGAACCCATCCTTGCAGATCACGTTCAACCCTACATGCTGATTGCCTTCCTTGGGGCGGTTGGGATCTTCCAGCAAGACAATGTGACATGTCACATGGCTAGAAATGTCCGACATTGGTTGGAAGAGAATGGCCATGAGAATGGCTTCCAAGAGCTACTCTGGCCCCCTGATTCCCCGGACTTAAACACAATTAAGCATTTTTGGGACCACCTTGATCATCATGTTCACTCTATGGATCCTCCTTCACGTACCCTCCAGCAGCTGTGGGATGCTCTGCTGTCAGCATGGCTCTAGATACCTGTGACAACCTATTAGAGCCTTATTAAGTCACTCCTAGCCCGTCTAGTTACTGTCTATGCTGCACACAGCAGTTACACTGCATATTAGCTGGTGATCCTAATAATGTGACTCTATATATATATATTACATTCACATACATTAGCCTTTCTATGCAGAGTCCGTGGGTGGGGCCATTGATGTTCTATGCTCTCCACCACAATGAATGGTATAAAGGACTAGTCAGCCACTTTTCAGTGATGGCTTGGAAAGATCCAGGACTCCAGAGATAATTACATGAGGCAGGAAACAGTTATTGCTTCCTGTCATATATTATTACTGTAGCTCTCAAACATCCAGAGCCTTCAGAGCCATAAATAAAGAGAGGCTGATAGGCCACTGAGAGCTGAGGAGTGCACCGGGGCGGTCACACCTCTACTGGGGCTAGGGTCACCTGTGGGCTCTATAACCCCTCTGTAAATGCCAAAACATTCCTTAAAGGTGAACATATGCTTCAACTGGATGAGGGGTCCTGTAGAAATCATTAGAAGAACACTTAATGGTATAAAGTACAGAAAACAATCCATAAGTATCTAGATATCCAGAGAGAAACTCCTGACCCCCACTGCTGTCTGTAATAATGTCCTCATATACCATGTGACTCATCTATCTATCTATCTATCTATCTATCTATCTATCTATCCATCCAGTATCCATCCATCTATGTATCTATCCATCCAGCATTCTTGCAGGTACACAGTTGATGACGTCTGTGTAAGTGACAGTTAGAGAGACACGCCCCCGCGGTAGTCACCGGTGCCTGCCAGGTAGATGGCTGTTTCTGCTCCAGCTTGTATATGTAGCCCATAGATGTGGGGAATGGTACTGCTATAGCAGAATATGGCTGGCATGGGGCGGCTAGTTGTTATGTACGGGACGTCAGGGAGGGCTTCTCTCAGAGTGCGGGCAGGTGGCAGGGCATGTTGGCACACACCGGGGGGTACATGTCTGTCCATGTACACATGTGGCGCAGAGCCGCAGTGAGTGTGGGTTATTACTGGCGAGTCTCCTCCTCCTCATGTCTCCAGCAGATGAGCTGCAGCCTCTTCCAGTGATGGAGCCGGACACACAGTGACCCCGGTGCCCGCACACATCTGCCGCACACATCCTCCCCGGGCACCAGCCCTCTGCCGCCGGGATGCAGGAGGAGCGGGGGGCTGACAAGCCTGAGGACGAGCCGGGGGATGGTAAACAGGAGCCGGCGGAGGAGGACGCCCACCCGGACACCAGGACCGACTCGGACAGTGTGGAGAGCAGTGACACCCCGAGCCCGCCGACCTGCAAGATCTGCTTCCAGGGGCCTGAGCAGGTAATGGAGCCTGGTGACATGACGACCGTGACTGGCAGAGCTGGCACATCATGGTGACATCTGCCCCGTGGTAGCGGACGGGACCGGGCATTCCCGTAGTGCCAGCTACATGCCCGACTGCCCTATTATAGTGCCAGCTACATGCCCTATAATAGTGCCAGCTACATGCCCGACTGCCCTATTATAGTGCCATCTACATGCCCTATAATAGTGCCAGCTATATGCCCGACTGCCCTATTATAGTGCCAGCTACATGCCCTATAATAGTGCCAGCTATATGCCGACTGCCCTATTATAGTGCCAGCTACATGCCCTATAATAGTGCCAGCTACATGCCCGACTGCCCTATTATAGTGCCAGCTACATGCCCTACTGCCCTATTATAGTGCCAGCTACATGCCCTATAATAGTGCCAGCTACATGCCCTACTGCCCTATACTAGTGCCAGCTATATGCCCTACTGCCCTATTATGGTGCCAGCCACATGCCGACTGCCCTATTATAGTGCCAGCTACATGCCCTACTGCCCTATTATGGTGCCAGCTACACGCCTGACTGCCCTATTATAGTGCCAGCTAAATGCCCTATAATAGTGCCAGCCACATGTCCGACTGCCCTATTATAGTGCCAGCTACATGCCTGACTGCCCTATTATACTGCCAGCTACATGCCCTATAACAGTGCCAGCCACATGTCCGACTGCCCTATTATAGTGCCAGCTACATGCCCGACTGCCCTATTATAGTTCCAGCTACATGCCCTACTAATAGTGCCAGCTATATGCCCGACTGCCCTATTATAGTGCCAGCTACATGTCCTATAACAGTGCCAGCCACATGCCCGACTGCCCTATTATAGTGCCAGCTACATGCCTGACTGCCCTATTATAGTGCCAGCTACATGCCCGACTGCCCTATTATAGTGCCAGCTACATGCCCTACTGCCGTATTATGGTGCCAGCTACATGCCCGACTGCCCTATTATAGTGGCAGCTACATGCCCTATAATAGTGCCAGCCACATATCCGACTGCTACATGCTACATGCCCTATAACAGTACCAGCCACATGCCCGACTGCCCTATTATAGTGCCAGCTACATGCCCTATAACAGTGCCAGCTATATGCCGACTACTCTATACTAGTGCCAGCTACATGCCTTACTGCCCTATTATAGTGCCAACTACATGCCCTATAATAGTGCCAGCCACATATCTGACTGCCCTATTATAGTGCCAGCTACATGCCCTATAACAGTGCCAGCTACATGCCCGACTGCCCTATTATTGTGCCAGCTACATGCCCGATTGCCCTATTATAGTGCCAGCCACATATCCGACTGCCCTATTATAGTGCCAGCTACATGCCCTATAACTGCCAGCTATATGCCCAACTGGCCTATTATAGTGCCAGCTACATGGCCTATAATAGTGCCAGCGACATCTCCGACTGCCCTATTATAGTGCCAGCTACATGCCTGACTGCCCTATTATACTGCCAGCTACATGCCCTATAACTGCCAGCTATATGTCCGACTGCCCTATTATAGTGCCAGCTACATGCCTGACTGCCCTATTATAGTCCCAGCGACATGCCCTATAATAGTGCCAGCCACATGCCTTACTGCCCTATTATAGTGCCAGCTACATGCCCTATAATAGTGCCAGCCACATGCCCGACTGCCCTATTATAGTGCCAGTCACATGCCTAACTGCCCTATAATAGTGCCAGCCACATGTCCGACTGCCCTATTATAGTGCCAGCCACATGCCCGACTGCCCTATTATAGTGCCAGCTACATGCCCTACTGCCCTATTATGGTGCCAGCTACATGCCCGACTGCCCTATTATAGTGCCAGCTACATGCCCTATAATAGTGCCAGCTACATGCCCTACTGCCCTATACTAGTGCCAGCTATATGCCCTACTGCCCTATTATAGTGCCAGCTACATGCCCTATAACAGTGCCAGCCACATGCCGACTGCCCTATTATAGTGCCAGCTACATGCCCTACTGCCCTATTATGGTGCCAGCTACATGCCTGACTGCCCTATTATAGTGCCAGCTACATGCCTTATTATAGTGCCAGCTACATGCCCGACTGCACTATTATAGTGCCAGCTAAATGCCCTATAATAGTGCCAGCCACATGTCCGACTGCCCTATTATAGTGCCAGCTACATGCCCTATAACAGTGTCAGCCACATGCCCGACTGCCCTATTATAGTGCCAGCTACATGCCTGACTGCCCTATTATAGTGCCAGCTACATGCCCTATTATAGTGCCAGCCACATGCCCGACTGCCCTAATATACTGCCAGCTACATGCCCTACTACCCTATTATGGTGCCAGCTACATGCCCGACTGCCCTATTATAGTGGCAGCTACATGCCCTATAATAGTGCCAGCCACATATCCGACTGCCTTATTATAGTGCCAGCTACATGCCCTATAACAGTGCCAGCCACATGCCCGACTGCCCTATTATACTGCCAGCTATATGCCCTATAACAGTGCCAGCTATATGCCGACTGCCCTATACTAGTGCCAGCTACATGCCTTACTGCCCTATTATAGTGCCAGCTCCATGCCCTACTACCCTATTATAGTGTCAGCTACATGCCTGACCTGCCCTATTATAGTGCCAGCTACATGCCTGACCTGCCCTGTTATAGTGCCAGCTACATCCTGACCTGCCCTATTATAGTGCCAGCTACATGCCCGACTGCCCTATAATAGTGCCAGCCACATATCCGACTGCCCTGTTATAGTGCCAGCTACATGCCCTATAACAGTGCCAGCCACATGCCTGACTGCCCTATTATAGTGCCAGCTACATGCCCTGTAACAGTGCCTAGCTATATGCCAGCACATGCCCTATACTAGTGCCAGCTACATGCACTGAGCCGGCCCTATTATAGTGCCAAGCTCACATGCCCGAGCTGACACTGTTACAGAGGCAGCTACATGCCTGACCTGCCCTATTATAGTGCCAGCTACATGCCTGACCTGCCCAGAGGGGGTACTATACCACAAATACACATCCAGAGCTGACACTGTACAGAGGTGTTAATATACCACAAATGCACGTCCAGAGCTGATACTGTACAGAGGGGGTAATATACCACAATTACACATCCGGAGGTGACACTGTACAGAGGGGATAGTATATCACAAATACACATACAGAGCTGACACTGTACAGAGACGGTAATATGCCACAAATACACATCCAGAGCTGACACTGTACAGAGGCGGTAATATACCACAAATTCATATCCAGAGCTGATACTGTACAGTGGGGTAATATACCACAAATACACATCCAGAGCTGACACTGTACAGAGGGGGTAATATACCACAAATACACATCCAGAGCTGACACTGTACAGAGGGGGTAATATACCACAAATACACATCCAGAACGGACACTGTACAGAGGGGGTAATATACCAGAAATACACATACAGAGCTGACACTGTAGAGAGGTGGTAATATACCACAAATACACATCCAGAGCTGACACTGTACAGAGGTGGTAATATACCACAAATACACATCCAGAGCTGACACTGTACAGTGGCGGTAATATACCACAAATACACATACAGAGCTGACACTGTACAGAGGCGGTAATATACCACAAATACACATACAGAGCTGACACTGTAGAGAGGCGGTAATATACCACAAATACACATACAGAACTGACACTGTACAGAGGGGGTAATATACCACAAATACACATCCAGATCTGACACTGTACAGAGGGGGTAATATACCACAAATACACATCCAGAGCTGACACTGTACAGAGGGGTTAATATACCACAAATACACATCCAGAGCTGACACTGTACAGAGGCGTTAATATACCACAAATACACGTCCAGAGCTGATACTGTACAGAGGTGGTAATATACCACAATTACACATCTGGAGGTGACACTGTACAGAGGTGGTAATATACCACAAATACACATCCAGAGCTGACACTGTACAGAGGTGGTAATATACCACAAATACACATCCAGAGCTGACACTGTACAGAGGGGGTAATATACCACAAATACACATACAGAGCTGACACTGTCCAGAGGTGTTAATATACCACAAATGCACATCCAGAGCTGACACTGTACAGAGGTTGTAATATACCACAAATTCACATCCAGAGCTGATACTGTACAGAGGTGGTAATATACCACAAATACACATCCAGAGCTGACACTGTACAGAGGGGCTAATATATCACAAATACACATCCAGATCTGACACTGTACAGAGGTGGTAATATACCACAAATACACATCCAGATCTGATACTGTATAGAGGTGGTAATATACCACAAATACACATCCAGAGCTGACACTGTACAGAGGTGGTAATATACCACAAATACACATCCAGAGCTGACACTGTACAGAGGTGGTAATATACCACAAATACACATCCAGAGCTGACACTGTACAGAGGTGGTAATATACCACAAATACACATCCAGAGCTGACACTGTACAGAGGTGGTAATATACCACAAATACACATCCAGAGCTGATACTGTACAGAGGTGGTAATATACCACAAATACACATCCAGAGCTGACACTGTACAGAGGTGGTAATATACCACAAATACACATCCAGAGCTGACACTGTACAGAGGTGGTAATATACCACAAATACACATCCAGAGCTGACACTGTACAGAGGTGGTAATATACCACAAATACACATCCAGAGCTGACACTGTACAGAGGTGGTAATATACCACAAATACACATCCAGAGCTGATACTGTACAGAGGCGGTAATATACCACAAATACACATCCAGAGCTGACACTGTACAGAGGTGGTAATATACCACAAATACACATCCAGAGCTGACACTGTACAGAGGCGGTAATATACCACAAATACACATCCAGAGCTGACACTGTACAGAGGTGGTAATATACCACAAATACACATCCAGAGCTGACACTGTACAGAGGTGGTAATATACCACAAATACACATCCAGAGCTGACACTGTACAGAGGTGGTAATATACCACAAATACACATCCAGAGCTGACACTGTACAGAGGTGGTAATATACCACAAATACACATCCAGAGCTGACACTGTACAGAGGGGTAATATACCACAAATACACATCCAGAGCTGACACTGTACAGAGGTGGTAATATACCACAAATACACATCCAGAGCTGACACTGTACAGAGGTGGTAATATACCACAAATACACATCCAGAGCTGACACTGTACAGAGGTGGTAATATACCACAAATACACATCCAGAGCTGACACTGTACAGAGGTGGTAATATACCACAAATACACATCCAGAGCTGACACTGTACAGAGGTGGTAATATACCACAAATACACATCCAGAGCTGACACTGTACAGAGGTGGTAATATACCACAAATACACATCCAGAGCTGACACTGTACAGAGGTGGTAATATACCACAAATACACATCCAGAGCTGACACTGTACAGAGGTGGTAATATACCACAAATACACATCCAGAGCTGACACTGTACAGAGGTGGTAATATACCACAAATACACATCCAGAGCTGACACTGTACAGAGGTGGTAATATACCACAAATACACATCCAGAGCTGACACTGTACAGAGGTGGTAATATACCACAAATACACATCCAGAGCTGACACTGTACAGAGGTGGTAATATACCACAAATACACATCCAGAGCTGACACTGTACAGAGGTGGTAATATACCACAAATACACATCCAGAGCTGACACTGTACAGAGGTGGTAATATACCACAAATACACATCCAGAGCTGACACTGTACAGAGGTGGTAATATACCACAAATACACATCCAGAGCTGACACTGTACAGAGGTGGTAATATACCACAAATACACATCCAGAGCTGACACTGTACAGAGGTGGTAATATACCACAAATACACGTCCAGAGCTGACACTGTACAGAGGAGGTAATATACCACAAATACACATCCAGAGCTGATACTGTACAGAGGGGGTAATATACCACAAATACACATCTAGAGCTGACACTGTACAGAGGTGGTAATATACCACAAATACACATACAGAGCTGACACTGTACAGAGGTGGTAATATACCACAAATACACATCCAGAGCTGACACTGTACAGAGGTGGTAATATACCACAAATACACATCCAGAGCTGACACTGTACAGAGGTGGTAATATACCACAAATACACATCCAGAGCTGACACTGTACAGAGGTGGTAATATACCACAAATACACATCCAGAGCTGACACTGTACAGAGGTGGTAATATACCACAAATACACATCCAGAGCTGACACTGTACAGAGGTGGTAATATACCACAAATACACATCCAGAGCTGACACTGTACAGAGGTGGTAATATACCACAAATACACATCTAGAACTGACACTGTACAGAGGGGGTAATATTCCACAAATACACATACAGAGCTGACACTGTACAGAGGTGGTAATATACCACAAATACACATCCTGAGCTGACACTGTACAGTGGCGGTAATATACCACAAATACACATCCAGAGCTGACACTGTACAGAGGTGGTAATATACCACAAATACACATCCAGAGCTGACACTGTACAGTGGCGGTAGTATACCACAAATACACATACAGAGCTGATACTGTAGAGAGGTGTTAATATACCACAAATACACATACAGAACTGACACTGTACAGAGGGGGTAATATACCACAAATACACATCCAGATCTGACACTGTACAGAGGGGGTAATATACCACAAATACACATCCAGAGCTGACACTGTACAGAGGCGGTAATATACCACAAATACACGTCCAGAGCTGATACTGTACAGAGGTGGTAATATACCACAAATACACATCCAGAGCTGACACTGTACAGAGGCGGTAATATACCACAAATACACATCCAGAGCTGACACTGTACAGAGGGGGTAATATACCACAAATACACATACAGAGCTGACACTGTCCAGAGGTGTTAATATACCACAAATGCACATCCAGAGCTGACACTGTACAGAGGTTGTAATATACCACAAATACACATCCAGAGCTGATACTGTACAGAGGTGGTAATATACCACAAATACACATCCAGAGCTGACACTGTACAGAGGGGCTAATATATCACAAATACACATCCAGATCTGACACTGTACAGAGGTGGTAATATACCACAAATACACATACAGAGCTGACACTGTACAGAGGGGGTAATATACCACAAATACACATCCAGAGCTGGTACTGTACAGAGGTGCTAATATATCACAAATACACATCCAGAGCTGACACTGTACAGAGGTGGTAATATACCACAAATACACATCCAGAGCTGACACTGTATAGAGGTGGTAATATACCACAAATACACATCCAGAGCTGACACTGTACAGAGGGGGTAATATACCACAAATACACATACAGAGCTGATACTCTACAGAGGTGGTAATATACCACAAATACACATCCAGAGTTGACACTGTACAGAGGTGGTAATATACCACAAATACACATCCAGAGCTGATACTGTACAGAGGTGGTAATATACCACAAATACACATCCAGAGCTGACACTGTACAGAGGTGGTAATATACCACAAATACACATCCAGAGCTGATACTGTACAGAGGCGGTAATATACCACAAATACACATCCAGATCTGACACTGTATAGAGGTGGTAATATACCACAAATACACATCCAGAGCTGACACTGTACAGAGGTTGTAATATACCACAAATACACATCCAGAGCTGACACTGTACAGAGGTGGTAATATACCACAAATACACATCCAGAGCTGACACTGTACAGAGGCGGTAATATACCACAAATACACATCCAGAGCTGATACTGTACAGAGGTGGTAATATACCACAAATACACATCCAGAGCTGACACTGTACAGAGGGGTAATATACCACAAATACACATCCAGAGCTGACACTGTACAGAGGGGGTAATATACCACAAATACACATCCAGAGCTGACACTGTCAGAGGGGTAATATACCACAAATACACGTCCAGAGCTGACACTGTACAGAGGTGGTAATATACCACAAATACACATCCAGAGCTGACACTGTACAGAGGGGGTAATATACCACAAATACACATCCAGAACTGACACTGTACAGAGGGGGTAATATTCCACAAATACACATACAGAGCTGACACTGTACAGAGGTGGTAATATACCACAAATACACATCCAGAGCTGACACTGTACAGAGGTGGTAATATACCACAAATACACATCCAGAGCTGACACTGTACAGAGGTGGTAATATACCACAAATACACATCCAGAGCTGACACTGTACAGAGGGGCTAATATACCACAAATACACATCCAGAGCTGACACTGTACAGAGGTGGTAATATACCACAAATACACATCCAGAGCTGATACTGTACAGAGGTGGTAATATACCACAAATACACATCCAGAGCTGACACTGTACAGAGGTGCTAATATATCACAAATACACATCCAGAGCTGACACTGTATAGAGGTGGTAATATACCACAAATACACATCCAGAACTGACACTGTACAGAGGGGGTAATATACCACAAATACACATCCAGAACTGACACTGTACAGAGGGGTAATATACCACAAATACACATACAGAGCTGACACTGTACAGAGGTGTTAATATACCACAAATGCACGTCCAGAGCTGATACTGTACAGAGGTGGTAATATACCACAAATACACATCCAGAGCTGATACTGTACAGAGGTGGTAATATACCACAAATACACATCCAGAGCTGACACTGTACAGAGGGGGTAATATACCACAAATACACATACAGAGCTGATACTCTACAGAGGTGGTAATATACCACAAATACACATCCAGAGCTGACACTGTACAGAGGTGGTAATATACCACAAATACACATCCAGAGCTGATACTGTACAGAGGTGGTAATATACCACAAATACACATCCAGAGCTGATACTGTACAGAGACGGTAATATGCCACAAATACACATCCAGAGCTGACACTGTACAGAGGTGGTAATATACCACAAATACACATCCAGAGCTGATGCTGTACAGAGACGGTAATATCCACAAATACACATCCGGAGGTGACACTGTACAGAGGGGGTAATATACCACAAATACACATCCAGAGCTGACACTGTACAGAGGGGGTAATATACCACAAATACACATCCAGAGCTGACACTGTACAGAGGGGGTAATATACCACAAATACACATCCAGAGCTGACACTGTACAGAGGGGGTAATATACCAGAAATACACGTCCAGAGCTGACACTGTACAGAGGGGGTAATATACCACAAATACACATCCAGAGCTGACACTGTACAGAGGTGGTAATATACCACAATTACACATCCGGAGGTGACACTGTACAGAGGGGATAGTATATCACAAATACACATACAGAGCTGACACTGTACAGAGGCGGTAATATACCACAAATACACATCCAGAGCTGACACTGTACAGAGGCGGTAATATACCACAAATACACATCCAGAGCTGATACTGTACAGAGGCGGTAATATACCACAAATACACATCCAGAACTGACACTGTACAGAGGTAGTAATATACTACAAATACACATCCAGACCTGACACTGTACAGAGGGGGTAATGTACCAGAAATACACATCCAGAGCTGACACTGTACAGAGGGGGTAATATACCACAAATACTCATCCAGAGCTGACACTGTACAGAGGGGGTAATATACCACAATTACACATCTGGAGGTGACACTGTACAGAGGGGGTAATATACCACAATTACACATCTGGAGGTGACACTGTACAGAGGGGGTAATATACCACAAATACACATCCAGAGCTGACACTGTACAGAGGTGGTAATATACCACAAATACACATCCGGAGGTGACACTGTACAGAGGTGGTAATATACCACAAATACACATCCAGAGCTGACACTGTACAGAGGTGGTAATATACCACAAATACACATCCAGAGCTGACACTGTACAGAGGTGGTAATATACCACAAATACACATCCAGAGCTGACACTGTACAGAGGTGGTAATATACCACAAATACACATCCAGAGCTGACACTGTACAGAGGTGGTAATATACCACAAATACACATCCAGAGCTGACACTGTACAGAGGTGGTAATATACCACAAATACACATCCAGAGCTGACACTGTACAGAGGGGTAATATACCACAAATACACATCCAGAGCTGACACTGTACAGAGGTGGTAATATACCACAAATACACATCCAGAGCTGACACTGTACAGAGGTGGTAATATACCACAAATACACATCCAGAGCTGACACTGTACAGAGGTGGTAATATACCACAAATACACATCCAGAGCTGACACTGTACAGAGGTGGTAATATACCACAAATACACATCCAGAGCTGACACTGTACAGAGGTGGTAATATACCACAAATACACATCCAGAGCTGACACTGTACAGAGGGGGTAATATACCACAAATACACATCCAGAGCTGACACTGTACAGAGGGGGTAATATACCACAAATACACATCCAGAGCTGACACTGTACAGAGGTGGTAATATACCACAAATACACATCCAGAGCTGACACTGTACAGAGGTGGTAATATACCACAAATACACATCCAGAGCTGACACTGTACAGAGGTGGTAATATACCACAAATACACATCCAGAGCTGACACTGTACAGAGGTGGTAATATACCACAAATACACATCCAGAGCTGACACTGTACAGAGGTGGTAATATACCACAAATACACATCCAGAGCTGACACTGTACAGAGGTGGTAATATACCACAAATACACATCCAGAGCTGACACTGTACAGAGGTGGTAATATACCACAAATACACATCCAGAGCTGACACTGTACAGAGGGGGTAATATACCACAAATACACATCCAGAGCTGACACTGTACAGAGGGGGTAATATACCACAAATACACATCCAGAGCTGACACTGTACAGAGGTGGTAATATACCACAAATACACATCCAGAGCTGAC
This sequence comes from Bufotes viridis, assembly GCA_033119425.1. NCBI lineage: Eukaryota > Metazoa > Chordata > Amphibia > Anura > Bufonidae > Bufotes > Bufotes viridis. Next base: position 236,518,330 of record CM065593.1, read on the forward strand.
ACTGTACAGAGGTGGTAATATACCACAAATACACATCCAGAGCTGACACTGTACAGAGGTGGTAATATACCACAAATACACATCCAGAGCTGACACTGTACAGAGGTGGTAATATACCACAAATACACATCCAGAGCTGACACTGTACAGAGGTGGTAATATACCACAAATACACATCCAGAGCTGACACTGTACAGAGGTGGTAATATACCACAAATACACATCCAGAGCTGACACTGTACAGAGGTGGTAATATACCACAAATACACATCCAGAGCTGACACTGTACAGAGGTGGTAATATACCACAAATACACATCCAGAGCTGACACTGTACAGAGGTGGTAATATACCACAAATACACATCCAGAGCTGACACTGTACAGAGGTGGTAATATACCACAAATACACATCCAGAGCTGACACTGTACAGAGGTGGTAATATACCACAAATACACATCCAGAGCTGACACTGTACAGAGGTGGTAATATACCACAAATACACATCCAGAGCTGACACTGTACAGAGGTGGTAATATACCACAAATACACATCCAGAGCTGACACTGTACAGAGGTGGTAATATACCACAAATACACATCCAGAGCTGACACTGTACAGAGGTGGTAATATACCACAAATACACATCCAGAGCTGACACTGTACAGAGGTGGTAATATACCACAAATACACATCCAGAGCTGACACTGTACAGAGGTGGTAATATACCACAAATACACATCCAGAGCTGACACTGTACAGAGGTGGTAATATACCACAAATACACATCCAGAGCTGACACTGTACAGAGGGGTAATATACCACAAATACACATCCAGAGCTGACACTGTACAGAGGTGGTAATATACCACAAATACACATCCAGAGCTGACACTGTACAGAGGTGGTAATATACCACAAATACACATCCAGAGCTGACACTGTACAGAGGTGGTAATATACCACAAATACACATCCAGAGCTGACACTGTACAGAGGGGGTAATATACCACAAATACACATACAGAGCTGACACTGTACAGAGGTGGTAATATACCACAAATACACATCCAGAGCTGACACTGTACAGAGGTGGTAATATACCACAAATACACATCCAGAGCTGACACTGTACAGAGGTGGTAATATACCACAAATACACATCCAGAGCTGATACTGTACAGAGGTGGTAATATACCACAAATACACATCCAGAGCTGACACTGTACAGAGGTGGTAATATACCACAAATACACATCCAGAGCTGACACTGTACAGAGGTGGTAATATACCATAAATACACATCCAGAGCTGACACTGTACAGAGGGGGTAATATACCATAAATACACATCCAGAGCTGACACTGTACAGAGGGGGTAATATACCACAAATACACATCCAGAGCTGACACTGTACAGAGGTGATAATATACCACAAATACACATCCAGAGCTGACACTGTACAGAGGGGGTAATATACCACAAATACACATACAGAGCTGACACTGTACAGAGGTGGTAATATACCACAAATACACATCCAGAGCTGACACTGTACAGAGACGGTAATATACCACAAATACAGATCCAGAGCTGACACTGTACAGAGGTGGTAATATACCACAAATACACATCCAGATCTGACACTGTACAGAGGTGATAATATACCACAAATACACATCCAGAGCTGACACTGTACAGAGGTGGTAATATACCACAAATACACATCCAGAGCTGACACTGTACAGCGGGGGTAATATAGTGATGTGTATACATCTGTAGATGACCCTGGAATGTATACTTGTAGTATATTTTAGTGTACAGTGCATTCGGAAAGCCTCCAGACCCTTTCGCTTTTTTCACCTTTTATGTTGCGGCCTTGTGCTAAAATAAAAAATATGAAGTTATCTCTATCATTCTGCACCGAATACCCCATAATGAGAAAGGCAAAATAGAATTCTCTTTCCCACCCAGCCCTTGTTTGAACTTGATGGACTTTTTTCAACTGTATAACGGTACTTTCACACTAACAGCAAGGGACTCAAGCAGGCTGTTCCGGCGGGTGAACAGCCTCTCGGATCCGTGCTACTGCTAGCGCACGTGTGCCCCCGGACTACCGCTCCGACCCCATTGACTATAATTAGGGCGGGCCGGAATTCCGGCGGCAGCGCGGCAAACACGCCGAAAGGCCGCCGGAATGAAAGTACGACATGTTTTAGAAGTAATCCTTGACCGTGACTCTTGAAATTTGG